>CM076584.1:1102238299-1102702313 GCA_034641835.2 Pinus albicaulis
CTATTCACACATCCTACAGAACCTTTAAGAGACAACCAAGCTTTCTAGGTGCTTAGCTCTTGAAGTAACTTGTATTTTATTGACCAAACAACCCAGTCGCTCCCTTAAAAAGGAAGAAATGTGACTGGAACCCTCTATTATCTTTGACAACAAGGCCATCCCAGTGACTTTGGACTTTTTAGGTAGTCTGGTGCCAGCGACCCTGGATTTTTTGCCACTTTTTCAGAGCGAGGAATCAAACCATTGCCCTGAAAACCATGAGAATTACATAAATGATGCATAACACTAAAAAAAAATATTAATGAATATATTTGATCAATGAATTGACTAGACCCATACTAGCGATGATAAGCATTTTGTCAAACATGTCACAAATATGCAATCTACAAGTGTAAACAACATACCCGAGCATAGGGGTCGCATACTTATCTGAGAAACACTAAGAAGCATTGATGCCTTCTCTCATTAGGTGCATTATCATATACTAGGTCATATAGTCATTTTTCATTCATTTTTAAGGTCACAGTGGTTAGATTAAATCAATTTGTTAAGAAGTAATTAGTGTTTATCATTTCCCTCAAGTAATGAGAATATAGTTTTCCTATGATTCAACACATGATTCATATCTGTTAGGTTTATTCTCTAGAAAATTCCCTTCAGATGAAGTTCCACTAGTGTGTGTAAGAGCCACATTGTTTAATAAATAATCTGGCTCGGTTAATTATATTAATGGGAGATACCTAGAACTCCTCGACACTCCTAACACATCTTGACATGATTTGACACACAATAACATTCCTTGGTATCTCGCATGTCTTGGAACATCTTTGTACCTAGAACATCTTGTGATGACCATGAAAACCAAGCACATGTTGGCATACCCTATCACAACATAACACTCCCCTAGCATATGTTGGCATGCCATATAGTCCCTAGCATGCCTATGAACACCTTAGCATCATTCATTGACATACTTTAGCACTTAGCACACATTGTCACTTAGCATGTATTGGAACCTATTGTTAATATTATTATCATGCCCATTTTTAAAAAGGTAAAGTCCTGACTTATTAAGCCTCTTACGTGTTCATTTCATTTCATTTTAGCTTGGTTCTTCCTTTTGTTTCCTTGACACATGTTGGCACACCTTGGTACCTTACACATCTTGGCATGTCTTGGCATGCCTTGGCACTATTTGGCACATTTTAGCACACCCTGGAACTCCCTAACACACTATGGAATTCCTTGACATGCCATGGTATTCCCTAGCATGGCTTACCACTACCTAACATACCTTGTCACTCCATCCTTGGCATCCCTAGCACTCATTAACACTCCCTGGAAAACCCTCATATTCATTCATTACCATTCATTTTACCTAGTGCCCCCTCTTGTTTCCCTAGTACTCCCTAGCACCCCTTTGTATGCATTAGCACTCGTCAACATACCCTGCCACTCCATAGCATGTGTAACACTCACTGACGCACATTGGCACTTGGAAAATCTTAGTATGCATGGGATGCATGATTCGAATTTATGCAGGAAAACAAAAAAATACACATATAACCATAAATAGAAACATGCAGTGTACATAACACTTCATTTAATTAATATCAAATAACTGAATTTTTTTATGAATAGAATGGAAATAAACTAGCTAGGGCATTGATAGCTTATCTCTGAGAAGAGATGTGGCGGCTACATGCCTCTGAACTTTGTGTTAGAATGAGGCTCGAAGGCCCATATATTATTGAGAAACAATGGAAAACCCTAATCATCCGAAAACCTAACCCTAGGAGATGAAATACCGAAATATGGGCCTCGCGGGGGTAAGTTGGTACATCAATTTTTCAGGGTCATAACTTTGGCATACTATCTCCATTTGACGCAAACGATACTTCGTTAGAAAGATATATCCAAGGACTATAATTGTTGACAGTGAATATCAAGTTCAGAACGAACTCATATTTACCGGACTATAATTTATGATATTGAATATAAATTTTGGAACGAACTCATATTCATCAGAGGTTTGATGCCCAAAATACGTCATTTAGGGCCTCAAAACGGCTCCGTAAGTTCATGACCCAAAAAAGTGCCAAAAATAGTAAATTATGCTACAATTAAGGAAACTGAAAAACTGAAAGAAACAATGGTGGGGGTCTAAGTGGAATAGGTGGGTGGCCACCAATATAAACCTGGATCATTCCTCCCCCCTTAGGAAGAAATGGTCCACATTGCGTTGATTTCCTCCATGAGATGAGGAAAATTCTGCTCAACTTAGTTCCTGATGAGCCACCTTCCCCAGTGAAGGAGTTGGGCTGCTTTGAAAACTCAATATAGCTGGGTCCTTTGCTGGCAGGTGTTCTTGATTTGTGTGTCCATAATCTGATCAGTTGTGGCTTGTTCCATGTACTCTAGGTTTAACTCTATTGGTGTGAGTTGTTCTTCCATGTCGTATGTGTCCAGTGGAGGTGGAAAGTAGGGCCAAAGGCAGTCGAAATTGCACACTGGGTACAAAACAAGGAATGGTGGAATACTAAGCTCGAAGGAATTTTCCCATGTAGCCTTGGTGATGGTGTATGGCCCATATCGGAGTGGGTGAAGCTTGCAGTGGGGTCCAACGAGGCGCTCCTTTTGCAAATGTAGCCACACTTTGTCACCCACTTGGAAGTTGTGTTGCACCTGATGTTGATCATGCCACTTCTTTTACTTAGCATTGGATTTTCCCAATATGTCATGAAATTGTTGGAGAATTTTCTGAATGTGCTCAATGGAGTTGTTCACCTTGGAAGATTCATACTGGACATGATTTTAATTAGCCTGAGTAGCTGCAAATGGCATGGCTACGTCAATGGGACATAGTGGATGGAATCCCAAGCCCTCCTAAAAGGGGTTGTGGTCGGTTGAGTTGTGGAGGTCCCGGTTATAGCCATGTTGTCAATAGGGGAGGCTATCATCCCATGTGCGTGGATGCTTTGAGTTGTACATGTGAAGAATGTGTACGATCATCCTGTTGACGAACTTTGTTTGGCCATAAGTTTTGGGATGGAAAGCTGTAGAATTGGTGGGCTTGGTGTCCAACATTGACTAGAGGATAGACCAAAATGTATTGAGGAACCCGCTATCCTGATATGAGATGATATACTGTGGGATCCAAAAAGTGTACCCACACTCATTCAAAGAAGAGTTTAGCAGTGGCTTCTGCTGTGATATTCTTGTTGCAGACCGCCATAATGGCCATCTTCGAGAATCTGTCGATGGACATGAAAACACTATCGTTGCCATGTTTATTATAAGGAAGGCCCAGCATGTAATTCATGGAGATGGATTCCCAAGGTTGACTAGTGGTAGGCAGCGAAGTATACAGGGCTTGCCTCTTGATGGTCGATTTGGAAATGGGACAGGTAGTGTAGGATTTGATGTACTTCCCGACATTAGAGGAATTTTGAGGTCTAAAATGGGCTTCCTAAGAAAAATGTACAACCAAAATAAACTTTATAAGAACCAATAGGATTCAAGATGATGATGTCAATCATGGGGTATGATTCACCATTTTTTAAGTAAAAGGGTAAAAATATTAAAAAATAATAAAATAATAAAACTACTTTTTCGATTCGTATTTTCAACTTATCTCCCAAATTTTTTACCCAAATTTTGAGTGGGAGTACTCATTGGATGAAAACTTTAATTCCTCATCGAAGAAGTACCCATGTTACATACTTTCGATGGACACTGCTACGTGAAAAATGAGGAATACATGAAAAAACGTAATTGCAATCACATTTTTCATGTATTTCTCATTTTTCATGTATAAAGGTCCATCGAAAGTATGAAACATGGGTACTCCTTGGATGAGGAATTATATTTTTCATCCAACAAGTACTCCTGCTCGAAATTTAAGTAAACAATTTGGGAGATAAGTTCAAAATACGAGTTTAAAAAGTAGTTTTTTCTTTTTTCCTTCTAAAATTTGATGATGTCTTCAAATTTTATTCTATTATTTTATTATTTCCACTATTATTTTATAGTTTCCTTAGGAGGCCATTTTTAGACCTCAAAATTCCCCAAATTCATCTTGTTGAAGGTTTGGTCAATATAGATACTTTTGCAGTACCGCCACTCTTTTCTCGACCCCGAAATTCCCAGCGACCCGACTGTAGTGCACTTCCCAAATCATCTTGGCACGCTTGCTTGAAGCAACACAAAGGTGTCCCAGGTGGCATAGCAGTGCATCCTGGAGTTGAAAATTTGGAACTTTGTTACCTTCTAAGAGCATCTTGTATGTGTGGCAGAATTCTGGATCTCTCTTGTAGAGAAGCGACCAATCAGAAGTCTCGTGCCCACAAGAGTTGAGCAATATTGTTATTGCCATGATTGGTGGTCGACTGAGGCTATTTGCAACATTATTGGTGTTTCTCTTCTTGTACTTGATGTTCAATGAAACTGTTGTAGATATTTAGACCACTTCTGATGGTGATTGTTCTGCAACTTCGCTTGTGTCTGTACGAACTGCAGGGGTTGGTGGTATGTGTGGATGATTGTTTCCTTCGCAAAAATGTAATTATTCCATTTTTGGAAAGATTACACAATGGAATACATCTATTTTGTCATAAGTGAGATACTTTCGATTGGTTTCAGACAATGTCTCAATGTGATATGCCATTGGATGCCCCTGTTGAGTAAGAATTGTCTCAATAGCATAGTTAGAGGAATATGTATTGATCTAAAATGGTTGTTTCAAGCCTAGTAATGTGATCACTGGGGAAAAACAGAGGCATTGTTTCAATTCTACGAACACCTTCTGTTGAGATTTCGACCAAAATAATTTTTCTTTCACTCCTCCGTTGGTGACTTGACTCAAGGGCCAAGTGATATGAGAGAATCCCAACACAAACCTACTATAGAAATTATCAAGACCCAGAAAGCTACGAAGCTCTGTTAGAGTGGTTGGCACTGGGCAATCCCAAATGACTTGGATCTTGGCTAGACCAACATGCACCCCTCGCTCATCAATAATGTATCCCAGATACTAAACCTGGGTCATGCCAAAAGTGCACTTGTCAAAATTGACACACAACTTGTGTTTCCGTAGTGTTTGGAGAACCCACTAGATGTGGTGGAGGTGGTCTTCCCATGTCTGGCTGAAGATCAAGATGTCATCCAAGTAAACTACTACAAATGAGTTGGTGAATGGCCAGAAGATGTCATCCATCAGCTTCATGAAGGTTGTGGGAGCATTCGTCAACCCCAAAGGCATGACCAACCATTCAAAAAGGCCCTCATTAGCTTTGAAGGCAGTCTTCTATTGGTATCTAGTGATACTCATAATTCAAGTGAATCTTGCTAAAAAAAATTTCCCCTTTGAGTTGGTCTAGAAGGTCTTCAATCCATGGGATCGGGTACCTATTCTGGACAGTGATCTTGTTCAGTGTCCGATAGTCAATACAGAGTCTCCAATTCCCATCCTTATTCTCCACCAACATGATCGGGCTCCCATAGGGCGATGAAATTGGACAGATGTGACCTTTCTACAATAGCTCTTGAATCTATCCCTTTATTTCATCGTTCTCCAGAATAGAGCTTTAATAGATAATTCCATTAGGCAGCGACACACCTGGTGTTGAACCTACCTTAGAATTATCCTCTCTTTGACAGTTTTCTCACCTTTTTTTTCCCTCACTTTCTCATAATATTACAGACCCCAATCAATGATAAATTCTATGTTTTGTCTTAAGGATGCATTAAAATGATTGCCATTTTATATTTTCATGCTCTTGCTATTTGGATACATTTTTTCAATTTAGCTACAAAATGCAACCTGTTCTGTAGCTAACTGTGTGTTTTGTAGCCACTCTCATGGTTTAGCAGGTTCCAGGTGTCAACTGAGGAATTGGGCCACATGGGTGTTTCTAGAATCATGCCTACATGGATTCTATCCTACTCACTTGGTCCAGATTGACAGAAAAGTGAGCCTAAACTCATGGTCAAAGATGGAGTCAAAGTACGTTAGCAGAAATCAGTAGGAATCTTGATTTTCTATTCGTAGAAAATCAAGGAGTCCAACAGTCGTATTGCAATTATAATATCCACCTGTAACTATTTTTACTCATAAACAATTATGTAATTTTTCTTTAAATATCAGTTGCATAGAATCGAGAACACAATTCAGAATTTTAGTGTTAAACTCAAGCTTTTTGCTGATACTCAGTATTCAGAATTCACTCCATAATATGAATTTTATGCTACCAATGATTGCTTGATTACATCCTTAATCAGTTAGCAGTTCAACCACATCAGTTGTAGAGGGCCCGTGCATTTGAAGGAGGTTTTTCATTTATGTTTTTAGCTTAATTTCATTACTATATTTTTTTTAGCAATTCTGTTTTCTAATTAGGTTTATGCTTCATTTTAGTTTTTTGAGCAATAGTATAGTGATAAATCACAACTGTGCAACTTTTCTCTTGCAAGATATTTCGAGAAGATAGATAAATCTGTTTTCCAATCAAATCAATATTTAAGAATTAAGAACACATAGTTGCCTAGTTCCTTACTGTTTTGTCATTCATTTTCTCAAAATAGGATTTTCAATTAACTGTGTTCATGGATGTTATTAAAAACCATTTCAAGATGATGATGATCCTAAATTGAATGGTTGAATTTCTAAATCATACAGTGATTGAATTTACTCAGCACATTGTTATTTACTTTCTAGGAATTTAGAAACTAAGGTGTAATTGACTTCTTAAACAACACTTCAAGAGGGTAATGCTTCATATTGAATGATTGAAGAAAGTAAAATATAAATTATTTTTTTATGCTTTCACATTTTCCCTTCAGATCCTCACTTAGTTGAATCACTGATATTCCTAAATATCATTCCAAGAAGATTGACTCAGTCATACTTCCTAAATTGGATGATTGAATGTTTAATGAATGCAATTAATGAGTTATATTTTGCATAATTTATTTAATTTTCTATATCATCGAGTGTAATTGGTTGCCTGACACCATTTCAAGAAGATCATGCTTGAAAATTTAATGTTGGAGTAACTAAAGATACATTAGATGTTTTTCTATGCTTACTGTTTTAGGACATTAGGAGTTAAAATTTAGAAAGTTGCTTAATACATCATTTCAAGAAGGTCAGACTTCAAAATTGAATGCTAGAGTAACTTGAAGTACATTAGCTGATTTAATTTTATATCTCTACTTTCAATCACTGCAATTTCATTCTTAGAGTTAGATCCATGGAATAGGAATAACAATAAGATCAACTAGATGCTTTGTTTTCCAAACTAGGTTTTTAACTAGTCAATAGTTTTTGGTTTATTTTTATGAAAATTAGATTAATTTAGGAACACTTCCTTTTCTTTCTTCTTAAAATTTTATTATATTCATTTAATTCTTTCCATAGTTTTAGATTAACATTCTTAAACATCAAAGAACATGAAACCCTAAAAAAAAACATAAAATACAACAACGAAGTAAGAAAAAGGTTAGCTAAGTACATATATTACATCTACACTTCATCAGTATACAAACCCTGGTTGATAATTTATGCAAGAAATTTAGGACACTAAATTGACTAAACATTTTTGCACCATTGCCAGGGAAGTGTAATTAGGTGACCTCATTTCTTACATCCAAAAACAATGATATGCGTAGAGAAAGATGCTCTAGGGGCAGATTCATAGCTAGAGGCATGAGTTTAATCCCTACAACACCACTCACTCCACCAAGAACAAGAAGTGATACACCTCCATCTCAAATCCATATTCCATATTTCACTGGCCATAGAATTCCTATAATTCTAAGGTCATAAATCCAATTAGGAGGATCTCCTACTTCATCCACTAAAGCAGTCTTAGAGGAAGAAGATCCTAGGACTCCAACAAAAGGAGTAACCTTTTTCACTTCTACAGGGGAACATATTCTAGCTGAAGAGTTAGAAATCTCTAGTGGAGAGGAAGAAGAAGAGCCTTTCTTCAACATACCATTAATAGAGGAACGAGAGGAGCAGTTAACCCTGCAGATTGAATCTTATATAAGCTCTGAAGAATCTATAATGGCATGGAGAGGAGAAGAAGGAGGAGAAGGAGAAGGATAAATTTTTAATGGAGAAACTATTTGGAGGAGGTAGAGGTAGAGGAGGAGATAGAGGAAATGCAGAAGGAGGTAGAGGTAGAGGAAATAGAGCAACTGAGAGTTATTTTGGATTCCCTATAATTGAGGAAGAGACAAATGCTAGCATGAAAAATATCTCACCTTCTGTTCTCCCAAAATTTCATGGATTGAAAAGTGAAGACCTTGAAACCTTTTTGTTTGAGTTTGAAGTCTTGTGCAAAACTTATGATTATTTACAAGACTCAAAAAATCAAACCGTTTCCTTCAACATTGAAAGGAGCAGCTCTAAAATGGTTCATGAGTCTAATCACTAGGTCTATTAGGACATTGAATGATATGAAGAGAGAATTTATAGAAAGGTATTTGAATTATTTCATACCTATTAATCACAAGGAGGAAGTGTTTAATATGATGCAAAAGGAGGATGAAAATCTGGAGGCTTTACTTGAAAGATTCAACTATAACATAAAAAGAGCAAAAATGGAAAATCTAGATCAAGACACTTTAAAAGATCTTTTGTTGAAAAAAATTAGAGATGAGGGGATATATATCCTTAACATGATGGGGAAGGGGAACATCTCTCAACTCACATTACCTGATATTGGGGAACTATGTATTAATCTCTCAAGAGGAAAATAAAAAACTGGGAAAGGTCCAAGAGATCCTGCTCTTACTAGGGTAAATAAATCTACAACTGGAACAGTGAGTAGGGTAGAAATTGGAAATATTCCTAATGAATTTAAAACATACATTTTAGGGAGTCTTAGTGAACAGATAGACACCCTTAAGTTACAAAACAAGAAGAAAGCCGAGACTAATGCTTTAGCTATTTTCTGTCTCAAATGCAGAAAGAAGCATGCTTTGAGAGAATGTCCTCTTGACGTAAAAGTCATAGAAACATGTATGATTTGTTTAGAAATTAATGAGACTAAGAATTGTCCTTCAATTCCTGGTATTAAGGCTGTTTTTCAATAAGAAACAACTTAAAATCCAACATAATCTCTTTGTTTTGTCTCTAGAAGACCATGGAAGGGGCCACAAAATCAAGGGTTTAACAACCAAATGTATATTAAGCCTCCACCAAACTGGAATTCTTGGCAACAACCTTGGGCTCAATCTCAACCTCAATTTCAACCTTGGGCTCAAGGAATGCAAAATCCATATGGAATATTCTCTCAGTACTATAAATATCCTCCATCATATCCAAATTATCCTCCCCAACAAATTCCTCAACAAAGCCAACAACCCCAACTCCAAAACCAACACCAGAATCCACAACTTTCACTACCATTCCCTCAAAGAACAAATTATTTACCTGCCCAACCATTACCAAACCCCAACAATAAAAAGCCTCAGAATTCCTATATGATAGGACAAAAATTTTCAACCTACATGATTACTCCTCTAGATCTTAATGATGTCCAACTTAGATCTGGTAGGATATTAGAAAGGAAAAATCCTTCTGTAGTCATTCAAGAACAAGACAATTTTGAGGAAAATTCTCTACAGCCCAATAAAAGTTCTAAAGAAGAAATATCTCTTCAAAACCAAAATTCTGAAATTTAAAAACAAAAAGAACCAATAAATTCAACTCCTATCATAGAGAAACCATCAGTATCTACTTCTACACCGCCTTTTCCTGAAATATTACAAGTGGATAGAGGGGTAGAAAAGCATATTATGTTGCCTAATTATGATTTCCTAGATGAATTGAAAAATGTTTGCATAAAAATCCCTTTGTTACAAGCCATCAAGGAAATTCCAATTTTAGCTAAAACAATAAAGGAGTTGAGTATGAAGAAAATGGGAAGAAAAATAAAAGAAATAAAAAGAATTCAGCTTGTAGGAAAAATAACAGACATAATGATGGGAAAATTTCCATTCAAAAATATCTATACCCAGGAAGTCCAGTTGTAAAAAAAAATATCAATGGAGTTGAAATTCCAAATACATTGATTGATTTAAGAGCAGCAATAAACATTATGAGAAAACAAACCATGGAACAACTTAAGCTTTCTAATCTTCTTTATACACCTACATTACTGCAATTAGAAGATATATCTGTAATCAAACTAGATGGTGTGTTAGAAGATATTTCAATGTCTTTAGACTCTTGGGAGTACCCTGTTGATTTTATGATCTTAACCCCTAAGAATAATCTAGGAAGACACCCACTCATATTAGGAAGACCTTGGTTGGTTACAGCTAATGCTTTCATTAGCTGTAGATCTGGTGACATGTATATTTCTGATGGTAATTCAACCAAGAAATTCACTCTATATCCTCCAGCAAGAACAATCAAAGAGATAGATGAAAAAGAATGGATTGATGATGAAGATGATATACAACCTCTCTTTACTATTTCAACCATTAGTGAAGATAGTAAAATTTTGAATACAATAGAAAATTTTGAATCATCTCCAGAATATGAACATGATCAATTTCAAGAAAAATCTACTATTGAATATTTTTCATCTAGGAAGATGTCTCTTTACTCTATGGAATAATTTGGTAGCTCTACAGTTGAAATATTTCCAGGAAAAACCTTGAACATAAACAATAACTTTGAAAAATTATGACAGGAAAAGCTAATCAAAACATTACAACAACATTCTTCTGCCTATGCATGGCAATACACTGACATAAAAAGAATTAGTCCTAATAATTGTATACATCACATATACATTGAGGAAATTTGTAAACCTATCAAACAACCTCAAAGAAGGATGAATCCAAATCTTAGGGAAATTTTCAAAGAAGAGTTGCAAAAATTGCTGAATATAAACTTCATTTACCCAATTTCAGACAGCCAGTGGGTTTCCTTAAAGTGATTGTGTCTAAAAAGAATGGTAAATGGAGGGTATGCATTGATTATCGAGAGTTGAATAAAGTGACCCTAAAAGATCATTTTCCTTTTCCCTTTATAGAACAGGTGTTAGATATATTAGTGGGTAAGAATTATTTCTCATTCTTGGATGGTTTCAGTGGTTACAATCAAATTCAGGTAGCACCTGAAGATCAAGATCGATAAAACCACATTCACTTGTCCATAGGGGACTTATGCCTACCGAGTACTTCCTTTTGGATTGTGAAATACACCCGCAACATTTCAAAGGGTAGTACTAGCTATTTTTTCTAATCTAATACATGATTGTGTATAGGTTTGTATGGATGACTTTACAGTTTATGGTATTACATTTTAAGAGGCTTTAGAAAAATTGGAAAAAGTTCTTAAAATATTTAAGGAAGCAAACCTTTCACTAAGCCATGAAAATTTTTTCATGATGTTTACAGAAGGGATTGTTTTAGGACATTAAATTTCAGGAGATGGAATTAAAGTTGATAAATATAAAGTTGAAGTCATCTCTAAATTATTAATTCCAATTTTTCAAAAAGATGTTAGAAGTTTTCTAGGATTCACAAGATACTATAGAAGATTTATAGAAAATTTCAACAAAATAACATCCCCACTCTTCAAGTTACTCACCAAAGATTGTGAATTCAATTGGAATTTTGATTGCCAGTTAGCATTTGAGACCTTAAAAGAAAAAATGTCTGAAGCACCCATCTTAAGAGGTCCAAATTGGAAACTACCTTTTCACATTTCAACAGATGCTTCAGATATAGCTTTGGGAGCTATATTAGGACAAAAATATTAGATCCCATATGCCATCTATTACACAAGTAAGAATTTGACTCCTATAGAGTTAAATTACACTGTAACTGAAAATGAATTCTTATCTATTGTTCATGCTATCAACAAATTCAAACATTACATAACAGGCTATGAAACCTTTTTCCATACAGATCACTCTGCAATTAGGTACTTAATGAATAAATCTATTACTAATGGGAGAGTTACAAGATAGTTATTACTCATACAAGAATTCAACATCACTGTTCTAGACAGACCTGGAAAACAAAACACAGTTGTTGATTTCCTGTATAGAATTCAAAATATTAAAGATGATACTCCAGTTGAAGATAAATTTCATGATGAATATCTTTTTGCAATAACTACTAAGACCTCTTGGTTTGCAGATATTGCTAATTATTTAGTCACACGGAGATTACATTCACATATGTTTCTGAGAGAGAAAAGAAAAATCATTCAAGAAAGTGCAAGTTACTCATGGATTACTAATGAAAATTATATAACAGGTCCAGATCTTATTATCAGGAGACGTGTCTGAGAAGATGAAATGCCTAAAATTCATAAGGCATGTCATGATGAGCCTTGTGGAGGACACTTTTCTGACAAGAGGACAACCTATAAAATCCTTCATTTAGGATATTATTGGCCATCCATCTTCAAAGATGCCAAATAATATGTCAAAAGGTGTGACAGTTTCCAAAGGGTAGGGAAACCTGCTTCTTCAAATGAAATTCCATTACAACCTCAGGTACTCATTGAACATTTTGAAAAATGGGCTTTGGATTTTGTAGGACCAATCAATCCTCCATCTAAAAAAGAGAAGTATATTCTGGTATGCACTGATTATGTCACTAAATGGGTAGAGGCTAAAGCATTAATTTTTTCTAATGAAAAATATGTAGTTGATTTTCTCTTTAAGGATATCTTCACTCATTTTGGTGTTCCAAGAGAAATTGTGACAGATCAAGGAGATCATTTTACATCCAAGGTGGTAAAAAATCTCGTGGAATATTATAAGAACAAACATAGAAAGTCCACTCCTTACCACCCACAAGAAAATGGTCAAGTGGAATCTACCAATAAGGTGCTTAAAGGAATTCTCACTAAGAAAATACATCTACACAGAAGAGATTGGGCAGAAAGACTTCCTGAAGCCTCATGGGCCTACAGAACTACATGGAGGAACACAACAAGACATACTCCCTATGAACTTGTTTATGGGAAGCAAGTCCTTTTCCCTATAGAGTTTCAGATCCAAACCTTCAAGATGGCAGTCCAACTGGGAATTTATTTATCAGAATCACATAAACATAGATTAGAGGAAATAAATGAGCTTGATGAAATTAGGCAAGATTAGGTTCAAAGAATCAATATAGTCCAGTAGCAAAGGGCTAAATGGCATGATAAGTATATCAAGGAGAAGAAATTTCAAGCAGGGGATTGGGCACTTTTGTTCGATTCAGAATTCAAGGATTTTCAAGGAAAGTTTTAGACTCATTGGATTGGGCCATATGAGATTGAAAAAGTATTTGATAATGGAGCACTGAGAATAAGGACAATAGATGAAGAAAAGGTACTTCTTCTTGTGAATGGTCATAGGAAGTTAGCGGAGAAGAATCCTTTTTCTTCACTAACTTAGCTTTTATTTTTCCTACATTCATAAAAAATATAATAAAAAAAATAAAATAAATAAATAAATTGTATAAGCATGAAAACCATTCAAATGATTGGCATACTTATACAGAAAATGCAGGGTGAAAATCAGATATTTATGACATCCTATATTTTCCATTTTCTTTTCTGTAATAAGTAGGGGCGCAAAACTACATTCATTGCAGCTCATAATTTGCAAATTCATTTCATTTACAATTTCATTCAATTTTCACAACTCATTACATTCCATAAGTCACTCCACTTCCATTCCATTTTTACATTCATTCCATTCATGCTCCATACTTCATTCTTTTACATAGTACATTTTGCAGTTCACTGTATTCTGTAGCTGATCACATTCTGTAGCCCACTGTATTTTGCAGCTGATTCCATTCTGCAGCCAATTTTATTCTACAGCCACTTCAGTAGTTCTGACATGATGATTGCAAGGGATTGAAGGATTATGTTTTAAAGACCAACATGCCAAAAAGAGTACCTAAGGATCAACACCAAAGCAAAAAACAAAAAAAAGGTTAAGTTCTGAAGGTAAAGTGTAAAAATTTATTTTTAATAGCAAGGTTAAAAACATGAAATATGTATAATATGAACATTCATATGTTTCCTTGACAACTCATCATTCGAATTGATTGCAATCATCGTCATACTATATATCAGCCATATCCTTCATATAAAGTTGCATAACGGTCCATCATTAATACCCTTGATTGATGATTAACGGTCATGATTTTGACGTGACATACTTGCCTACGTCTCTCCAAGGTTGTACCATCTATTTATTCCTACAAACCCTACATAACGATCCATCAGATCTGTAGCCAATTCATTTCCATAAACAGAAGGGTTATTCTGAAGGTTGAAGAACTCTGCATAGTAGAAGGATGGGCTCATTGTCAGATCAGAACCAGTTGGAGAAAAGTACATGGAAGGATACCCATAGCTTAAATAATTTTTACAGAAAGCTAGATGGTTGAGGTTCATAGAAAAATTTAATGGATTTCATAAGGAAATTACCAAATCCTTTGCTCGGTATTTTGATGGAACCGAAGTAGAAATTGGAGATATCAAGTTTGCAGTGACTGAGACATTCATGGCCAAGGATACAGAACTTCCAAGGCATGGTGAAAGATGGTTCAAGAACAAGGAGTTCCACAATGAAACATGGAAGGCGATACTTAAAAACCCAGGTATGGATGTCTTTATTTTTAGAAAAGGAATCCCAAGTTTAGCTCTTAAGAGTAAATGGAGGAATATGCTCTTGATTTTACAGAAATTTATAACTTGTGAAGGAATATTTGGTTGCATGTATGTCTACCATATCCGTTTATTGATGAATTTCCTAGAAAATGGTGAAATCAATCTCCATTTATTTCTACTAAATATTTTAATAAGGATGGCCTCAAATGTGCAAAAGAGAATATAGTTCATAGATACCACCATGCATCATCATGGGTTGGTAAAAATATTGATTGAGATTCATTTAAGAAGCATAGGAGATACTTGGGAGGATTTCCTTGTTAGGAATAATTTTCAAGAACCATCAGAGTCACCACCCAAGGAAGATAATTGTTATAGCATCATTTTTCACCCTCAGGTGATTCATGATTGTCTTTATGGCTTTGGGCACCCATTCCCACAGACTTGAACAGAATTCATTAAAAAAACAATGTTAAAATTCCCATACGCGGTTATGCCCAGACTTTTCCGCTTGTATACGTGAGTCCACATGTACTTTTCCGCGTATGCCATTAAAATCATTAAAAAATATATAAAAATTCCCTATTTTCAGGCTAGGTTGATGGTTACTCCAGTAGTTCAACCACCCCAGTACGTGGCCAGCTGTTTCCAACTGATTGAAACTACTTTGAGGGAGTATAAAATCCCCTCATGTGCATGGCCTAAGGGAGAGATAAATTTTATAGATATTATACTCTGTTGGAATCCCTAATTCAAGTCTGATTTCTCGTGCCTCCTGCACTTTCCCAGATTTATACAGGAAACCCTTGTTTCCTAGAGATGTTCATCAATTTATATGTCATCTCGAGTGCACAAGTCTTGAAAATATCTTAGCGAGGCAAGGGCGGGACGGATCCGGACGACGGTCTGCTCGAAGATCGTGGAAGGATTCAGGTGATCTCTCCACGTTTTACTACTGTACATGCTGTTCGTAATAATGAAGAACCATCTTGTTCCTGAACTTATGTGTTAACATTTACTTATTTGTGTGAAAATATTATCATTTAAGCATTTATTATGGTTTATATAATGTTTCACATGGATTGTACTAACGTTTAGGAGAAGTATATGCTGTACAACTAGGTTTCCGTGCACGTTCTTTCTTGTTTTCTAGGTTGAGGGAGGAAGAAGGGTTGCTGGGGGTTTGGACCCCGCGGGATCTACATCGAACGTAGGACTACGGGTGAGTTCTGCTATCGTTGTTATCTAGTTTTTTGCATTCAAGTTGGTTGTGTGTGAGTCCTTCTGAATGGAATGCCCTGATCTGTGGAGGTTTTGACCCAGCAAACCTCTAAGGTGTTTTTCCCCGAAACAGAACTGGCGACTCCGCTGGGGACCGCATTTTTGTGATTCCCCTGTTGGGTGGTTTCAGCTGTTTGATAGGTTTCCAACAGTTTTAACTTTTATTTCCAGTCCAGTTAACTCTTTCTCAGTCAGACTGAAGTCCTGGTTCCTTATCCAAGCTTGATCTTTTTTATTTGTCATTATTTACCTTTGCATACGAGGGTTTGTCTATACACAGACGCGTATACATGCAGTTTTTGTTAAAGGGAGTCGTGTATATTTGGGTTTACTTTAACACAGTCGCATATGCACGCTTGTTTCAAAACTGTCAAGTAGCGTATGCCTGGGTGAATTTTGAAATTTTAGGTTTCTTGGCTTTTTAGTCCTGTCTGCCTGTGGAGACCTGTTCCTGCAATGTCTTTGTATCCTCTGGATTGTGTTGAAAGTGGTCTTGGGTCTTTTCTCTCTCTTGTTTGGTTGAAAACTAGCTTATCTGGCAAATCTTGTTTCTTGTGCTTGCATTTCTGATTCGAGTACCAAGATCTCTTCCTGGGGATTCTTGGCTGTTCTGCTTCATCAGAACAGAGAGCTTCTGCTCATTTACTCTTTTCTACCTATGTGTCTTGCTTTGCACTTCGATTTTTGCCCATTTCTTGGTTGGTTTTCTTGAGTTCAGTTGACTAGGTCTTGTTGCAATTTTTGAAGAGTCTTTCTTGGTTCTTTGAAGTTTTTGTTTGCTGCAAGGTTGTGCTATTCTTCTAGGCTGAGTTACTGAGTTTCTTATCTTCTTTTGCTCATATAAATCTTGCTACTAAGTAGCCTTGTAAGATTTGGAGCGTTTTTGAAGTTTTTCTTGAGATTCAGAGTTGTTTGGCTTGGGATTTGATAGTCTTCTTGGTCTCTTCGAGCTCTTCCTTTTTATAAAATTCAAAAGCTCAAAAAACATTTTTTTTGGCATTTTCTTTTGTTTTTGCATTTTTGTTTTTGTTTCGTTATATCTTTTGAAGCTTTGTTGAGATTTCTTCCCTTTGGTTTTTGACTTTATTTCGGAAAGAAATTGTCATTGATTTCTTCCTCTTGTTTTCAAGCAATTTTGGTGTCTTTATACTAAGAGTTTCTGACTTTGGGAACTAGCTTTGTGGACAACCAAAAAGAGATAAAACTGAAGGATCTTTGGGAAATTTCTCTCTGCTTTAGTAGATTTTGCATCTTAGAATTTACATGCTCTTAGTGATTTGCATTAGGTGCACTTAAGCATTTAGTCATTTTCATAGTTTTTGTGAGTGTGAAGCTTGTTATCTGAGAAAAAAAAAAAAAAAAAAAAAACTCATAGAACCTGTGTAGAAGTTGCTTTTCATCGAAAGACAATTACTGCATTTGCATGTAGTTTGTTTTTTATTAATTTCTTTTCTGCATCAAAACACCACAAGTTTCATTTCCGTATCCCTTTGACTTAACATAACAACCAATTAAAATAAGCGATATAATTTAAAAACAACTAGCAAGTTTTTTAAGTGTCATACACCAACTAGCTAGGTTGTAGGGCCTTGGATTAGGTGAGTGGAGAGTTAACTCTCCAAGGCCGCTCAAACAAAACATAGAAGTTGATTAATTGAGCGAAATCCAACTCCGTTAGGTGGACCGGGAAAGCTCTCCTCCAGAGAGTCAAGCGCGAGGGGAAGTGAAGGCTGAGAAGAGAGATACCCCCTCTTTGATTTGCTGAATCTGACCTCAAGACCGTTTCGCCCGGCTTCTGACATAGATTGGTGCCCATAGTTGCCACTCCTAGGTTCCACATAGGTGACTGCGGGGGGGAATACTCGTGGTACCTGAGGCAGACGTCGTATCACTTCCAGCAGTACTTCTGGGGGGTGCCCTTGCGAAGCTTGGGTACTTGTGCCGGCAAAGGCTGTTGTTAGGAGGTCAGCGTAACTGTTTCTGTTACCTTCGCTAGTAGGCCTGGGCCGTAATTATCCCAGACTACTTTTGGGAGGTCCTATATTTCGCTTTCTTGTATTTTGGTGTCCGGTCCTAATCACCCAGAGCGGAAATACCTGAAGGTTGTTTGGTTGATTGTATCTCAGGGATTTCTTTTTGTAGTGAGTGCTCTTTGCTCCTAGCTTTCCTAGCTTTATACTTTTTGAGTCTAATTAAAATTTGTTAAAGTGGCTGATCAAGCGCCTCGTTGATCAAGGAGAATCCGGGGGTTATCTCCCGAGAGTCCAGAGCCTTCTTTGAGAAGGCGTAGGAGTAATTTAGCAGGTGAGTATAACCCTGTGGCGTCTGACGTAGTGGAGAGAGATCCTCCACAAGGGTCTGAA
This sequence comes from Pinus albicaulis, assembly GCA_034641835.2. NCBI lineage: Eukaryota > Viridiplantae > Streptophyta > Pinopsida > Pinales > Pinaceae > Pinus > Pinus albicaulis. The sequence goes on from CM076584.1 coordinate 1,102,256,594, forward strand.
GGTTTTGGAATTGGTTACGGTGTTGGTTCCGAGAGGAGCACTCCGCTCACCTCGTGAGTTTTATTTCCGCAGGAAGAAGAAGTTCAAGTAGAGGAAGTACCTGAACCCTCTGTGTCACTTCCATCTCCTCTTCCTCCTGATTGTCTGTTCATTGTTGAATACATCGGACCTGAGTCAGAGAGACTGAAAGATCCTCCATATTATACATACCTTTCGATGGCCACGACTGGGAACGTGGCTTCTGCTGTGAGTGCTGCAGGCATTCAGACTCCTGCTTTTGTTGAAGGAGGAGGCACTATTGCTATATCTTCGATTGCTTCTAGTACTGCTGTGTTTGGCTCTGGTTTCACCCAAGCACATGCTTCTCATTCTGGTCCCTTTTGTTTTGGAATGCCCACTAGTGGGATTCCTTCTTTTTCCTTTTCCGCTACTGCAGCTGGATCTACACCCATGTCTTCCATGGCTAGTGGATCAGCTTCTTTTCAAGGGTTCCCCTTTATAATTGGAAATATTCCTAGTTCGAATCCTTCTTTAGGGTCCTTTCCATTTACTTCTCAGACTCAGAGTTTCAACCCTTGTTCTGGAGGTCAGAATTCGACTAATTTTACAGGTTGGAACCCTGTATTCACTACAGCGGGGGCATGGAATCAGTTTTATGCTGGTCACCAAGGGAATGCTTCTTTCCCTTCGTCGAGTGCTTATCAGACCTTTTCCCCTCTTTCTAATGCCTGGAACCCCTATCAGGGGCTTTCCTCTTCATTTAATACTTTAGGAGGGGGAACTGGTCTGGTCTTTGGTAACTCTGCGTTGGGAGGAGGTTCTTCTCCTTTTTCTATGAGTTCTTTTTGGCAACCTGGTGCCTCATCAAATCCAGGGTATTATTTTCAGAATGTTGGGAATTCATCCTATCAAGGATGGAATCCTCAGGCTCTGCCTCGTTTACCTTTTCTGGCAATGTTAAACTTTCCAGATCTGTCGAAATTGACAAATGATCCGATTTGGTACAGTCCGGGGTGGCCTCCGGTCCCGACCAAACTACCTTTAGACATTCCAAAGTTTGAAGGCAAGAATGGAGAGGATCCGACTGATCACATCACCACGTTCCATTTATGGTGTTCTTCTAACTCCCTGATCGATGATTCGATTAGGTTGAGATTGTTTTAACGCACCCTAACTGGGAACGCTTCCAAATGGTATATTGAGCTAACTGGGGGCAATTTTTCTACATTTGGAGAACTGGCTGTTACATTTCTAAATCGTTTCCAGTTGCCCGTCCGTTATGACGGCGGGGCTGAACTCCTAGCTAATTTTAAGCAGGACGACGCAACCCACATTTCTGATCACATTCAGGAATGGCGGAGAAGGAAGAGGCTTATTAAAGCTCATATTCCAGGAGAATTCCTTTTGGAATGGTTTCTGAAATCTCTGCAGTCAGACATTTCTAAAGATGTATCCCTATCCAGGGTATTTTCTGAGGAACAGGCTATTTTTAGGGCCCAGTAGTTGGCACTGATATATTCTCAGTCTGGGGTCCTCCATAAATATTTTCCCAATGCTCCTCGCTCCAAATTAGATTTATCCAAAACTAAGCCTGGTCCTCATGGTGATGGACTTATTGGGTCGATCAATAGTGGTGCAGCTAGCCTTCTTACTCAATTGCAACAGTTGTCTATACAATCTGCTCCTTCTGGTTAGGCTGTGCCTGCTGAGTCATCACCTTCCCAATCTTTGTCGATAAATGCCATCCAAGCTTTTGATCCCAAATGAAATCAACAATCCGAAGGGAAGAAGAAGGGACGAAATAATAAGAAAAAGGGAAATAATGGGAAGGGTAATGAAAATAAAACCAACGAGCATGTTGGTGAGGGTCCAAAGGATAAAAAGAAAGTGAAGTTTCCATGCAAGTTATGTACTGGAGACCATATTACACACCTTTTCCCTAAAATTCAGGATGCGTAGCGCTTGTTAGCTCAACAGGGTTCTTCCAGTTCCCAGGCTGTGTTGACAAACCCTTTTCCCCAAGGGCAACAACTATTTGTTGGCGCGAATCAAAATCCTGGGGCTTCCTCTGGGGGCACCCAGGAAGGGGAAATTCCATCGAACATATTCATGATGAGTGCTCACGTGGATGTCGCTACGAGATCCCGTGATTATGGCGGAGAAGAGTCTTCGAAAGCTAAGGATACTCCTGATGCTACTGAGTCGCTTCACATTACGAGGTCTACTGTTGAGCCTATACCTCGGATGCTCAAAGCATCTACTAAGAATTCGACGATTAATCCAAATTCTAGGGCTGCCCAGAACTACTCTATTGTGGAAGATCTGGCGCAGAGTCCTTGTGCCATGTCGGCTTTAGAGGTGCTCCAGTCTTGTCTGGCTTAGTGCAGTGCTTTGCTCACTGCCATTGGGGCTATTGATCCAAAAAATTCTCTTCTGATTACATTTGATATGACTAATTTTAAGAAGAGACTCCCCCATCATATGGATTTTCATATTAAATCATCGTACTAGAAGTGAAATATCTTTCAGACGGTTGTTGATGAGGGTGCTTCCACATGCGTGATGTCTCTCACATGTTGGAAGACGATTGGATCTCCCAAATCTGTTCCATCTACCATTCTTCTGACTGCGTTTGATGGTCATTCTCACAGACCACATGGTATTGTCCCAGCTTTGCCTATCTGTGTTGGGGGCAAAATTGTGAATATAGAGGTTGAGGTAGTTGATGCAAGCTTGGACTACAACCTTCTGTTGGGGAGAAACTGGATTTATGAGATGGATGCCATTGCATCCTCATTATTTCGGATTATTTGTTTCCCTCACGAAGGGAGGATTGTTACAGTGGACCAACTGGACTGTCCTCCTGTAGACCTGAATGCGTCTACTGACTCATCTGTTCCAAAGTTGGATAATACCAAGGTGCCTGTTGAGAATTTAGGAGTTGGAATTAGGTGCCTATTGAGAATTTAGGAGTTGGAATGTATTCTTCCTTGATGGGTACTTTTGATATTCCTCCTCCTACGGTTCATATAAATGCAATTTCATCCTCCAAGGCTCCTCTTCGAAGAGAGTTCTTCAGAACTCATTATTTTTCGGACCCTTGGACCTTACCTTCCCCTACTGCCACATTAGCGGAAGGTCAAGTGGGTGGAATGGCATTTCCAATGTCTGCAGCTGAGATTGCTTATCAGTCTATTGTTGACTATGCAGAGTCCATCCCAGCTCCTCTTTCATCGGAAGAGTTGGATGGCGATGTGGCTCCGGCTTGGGCACTTAGTTCTTCTTCTGCCCAGGATTGCCTTGATACCACTCTTCCATCTGAAGAGGCCATCCTGGAAGCTATGACTGGTATAGATAGACCGTGGGATGATTTGCATCATCGGTCATACTTTTTACCTGATTTGAGCGAAGTTGAAATGAGTTTTCCAAGTCCTTCGTCTTCTGGTCCTGTTCGCCCAGTCCTGAACCCTTTAGCACTAACACATGTATATGCTGAAGGGAACATGGCTGTGATTTCTCCAACTATCCCGGTGAACATTTCCAGGGATCCCAATATTATTGAGAATGTATTCATCGGAGCTGAATGTTCCCGTGAAGAGATTCAGATTTACACCGAGCTCTTTAAAGAGTATAGGGATGTATTCGCTTGGTATTATGAGGAAATGCCTGGTATAGATCCATCTATTGTCCAGCATGAGATCAAGACTTACGAAAACGCTAAGCCTATGAGGCAAAATCTTCATCCGGTCAATCCTAGGAAGGCAGCAGCTATCAAAGCTAAGGTGGAGAAGCTGCTTAAGGAGGGATTCATTTTCCCTGTTCCTTTGACTGAATGGGTTTCAAACCCTGTTCCCGTAGATAAAAAACAAGGAACAATTCGAGTGTGCATTGATTTAAGAGACCTCAATAAAGCATGTCCTAAAGATAATTACCCCACACCATTTATCGATCATATCATTGATGAGTGTGCCAGTAATGAGATTTTCTCCTTCATGGACGGTTTCTCCGAATATAATCATATTACTATCTGTCTTGAAGATCAGCATAAGACTGCCTTTATTTTTCCCTGGGGTACTTTTGCATACAAGAAGATGCCTTTTGGTCCTAAAAATGCTGGGGCTACGTTTCAGCGGGCCATGTCATATGCCTTCCACGACATTAAAAATATTATTGAGGCATATTTGGATGATTTGGCTGCTCATTCTCGAAAGAGGATGGATCATCCTACTCACCTCCGTCAAATATTTGAACGATGTTGTTTCTATAAGATTAGGTTGAATCTGAACAAGTGCGTTTTCACGGTTACATCCGGTCGGTTATTGGGATTCATTGTGTCTAGGGAAGGGATTAGGGTAGATCCCTTCAAGGTTGAGGCAATACTTCAGTTGCCTCCCCCGTCCTCTGTTCGTCAACTTCAAAGTCTACAAGGAAAGTCTAATTTTCTTCGGAGTTTTATCGTAAATTATGTTGAAGTTACCAAGGGATTTATGAGATTGTTGAAGAAGGGAGTTCCATTTCTTTGGGATGACTTCACTCAACGCTCATTCGATGCTTTGAAAAAAGCATTGACCTCTGCTCCTTTATTGAGTCCACCTGATTATAGCAAGGATTTCCTTTTGTATCTTGCAGCAACAGAATCTACTATTGGTATGGTTCTGGTTCAGGAAGATGATGCTCTTGTAAAGCATGTTATATATTATCTTAGTCGAGGATTGGTAGGACCTGAACTCCGGTACACTCCGATAGAAAAGTTAGCTTTAACAACTGTTCATGCTGTACAACGACTCCGTCATTAAATTATTCTACGAAAAACTTATGTTTTGGCAGCAGTCAATCCATTTCAGTTTTTCCTCAGTAGGCGAGTGATTGGGGGAAAATACAATAGATGGATTGTGATTTTGCAGGAATTTGATCTTGAGTTTATGTCTGCCAAGTCCAAGAAATCATTGGTTTTCGCGGAATTGATCTCCGAGTTGCCCTGTGGGGAAGAAATGATCTATGATGAATCCTTCCCAGATGAACATTTGTTTCTTATCTCTCCACAGGATCCTTGGTATGGGGATATAATTGTGTATCTCCAGACTGCAAAGTTTCCCTCTACTTTTTCGAAAGATGAGTGCCGTAAGTTGCGTCACTTGGCTAAGAATTACTTGATTAATGGTGATGCTTTATACCGTCGAGGGGTTGATTCAATCCTGAGACGTTGCTTAACTCTCGAAGAAGCTGAGGCTATGCTGAATGATTGCCACAGTGGAGCTTGTGGTGGTCATTTATCTGGGCTTGCTACAACCCAAAATAGCTTGCGTGCAGGGTAATTTTGGCCTTCGATTTTCAAGGATTGTATGGAGTCGGTCAAAAAGTGTCATCCGTGTCAAGTTTATACTCGAAAAATGCGCGCTCATCTAGCTCCGCTTTTTCTAGTCATTACTGTCGATCCCTTTACAAAGTGGTGTATTGATTATACTACTTGTAACCCACCTTCAGCTAAAGGTCACAAGTACATTATTGTAGCAGTAGACTACTTTACGAAGTGGGTCGAGGCTATGCCTACTTTTGGGAATGATGGTGAGACTGCAGCTCTTTTTCTTTTCAACCAGGGTATTGCTCATTTTGGTATTCCTAGAGAGATTGTCACTGATCGTGGAAGTCATTTTCAGAATAGCATGATGGCTGAGTTGGCTCTAAAATTAGGTTTCCGGCAGGAGCATTCATCTCCATATTATCCTCAAGCCAATGGGCAAGTGGAAGCCATGAATAAATCCTTGAAGACAATTCTTCAAAGGACAGTCAATAAAGCTCGATCCAACTGGCATATTATGCTATATCCTGCACTTTGGGCATATAGGACGTCAGTGAAAACTGCAACTGGCTTTACTTCGTTTCAGCTAGTGCACGGGTTGGAATCCGTATTTTCCATTGAATGTGAGATTCCCTCTCTTAAGTTAGTTGTTGAACTTCTTCCTGACACTTCTAGTCTTGAAGAACGTCTCCTTCAACTCGAACATCTCGATGAGCAGCGTCGAGATGCCGCCACGATGAATGAAGCGCATAAAAACTGAGTTAAAGTTCAGTACGATAAGGCGGTCAAGCCTAGGGTTTTTTTGGAAGGTGACCTTGTTTTGGTCTATGCCCAAGAAAAAGATGCCCTGGGGGCAGGAAAGTTTAAGTCTATGTGGTATGGCCCCTTTATCGTTAAAAAAGTCCTTAAGAAAGGAGCATATACCTTGGTTGATTTTGAAGGGAACGAGTTTCCGGAGCCCAGAAATGGGCTCTATTTGAAAAATTATTATGCCTAGGCTTCGGCCTGGCATGTTGCTTTTGTATATAGTAGTTTTTCTTTGTACATATCTGGTTGTTTTTCGATCTTTGATGGGTTGGTGATGTTTTTTTGATCTGCTTTGGCAGGTTGTGTCGGATGAGTCATTTTTGTTTCGCCGATGGTGCTAGTAGACACACCCGGAACTTAGCTTCCGCGGCTTGGGTGCTTCATTATCCATCCGGTCAACTGTTAGTATCAAGAGGGGTATGCATTGGTCCTGCTTCCAATAACATAGCAGAATACACTGCAGTTGTTTATCTACTCTCGGAGGCAATATCTTTAGGTGTTGATTCGTTGGTAGTGTTCTTGGACTCTCAGCTAGTGGTGTCGCAGTTGAACAATACTTATCGGGTTCGAGATCCATTTTTACTTCGGTTGTTATTGAGGGTATGTTTTTTACAAAGATCATTTCAATTTTTAACTTTCATTCATATTCCTCGAGCTGACAATTGGATGGAAGACTCATTAGCTAATCAAGCAATTGATTGGCACATTAATCATTCCATACAATAAAATTTAATCATCAAAAACATCATACATTTTGATACATTTGTCACATCACATCAAACATCGTTGTATATATATCATTAGAGTGTTCAAAAAACTATACAAAATTTGGATCCATAAGTCATACAAAAATTGGACTTATGCCCGATCATGTTCAGTCTCAAAAAAATATATAGTCATATGATACATCATATCTATCTACTCCTGAGGTCCTTGCCCAGAAGTTGTGTTCCTATAGAACACGATCACAGTGGTGACTCGGCGGAATAACCGTACCCAGTCACGGGGTACTCCTACCACCCGTCTCTGGATGGCTTCAGGCAGATCTTTCACTACAGCCATAGGTACCTGGCGGGTTAACCCCTCCAAGTTCCTCTGTATAGCCTGGAGGGTCCTGTTTGAATCTACTGTATCCGCTTCACCCCTGCGATGCTTATGTCGCGGGTAACCCTCAGGTCGCACTGGTCCAATATCTGTATCATGATCATTATAAAATTGTAAGTAATTTTGAATCCAATCAAAAACATGTTTGTTTTTCATATTTTTTCATACATATCTGAAAAAATCCAAAAAATCATATAAGTTGAAAATTTGCAAACTTACCGACTGTGCCCCATGCCACGCCTGGTGGAAGGACAAGATCTGGATCACCACGAAAGTCCATCCCGGCATAGGGATATTCATCCATAGCGATGATTTGTTCTCTCCACCATTGGAAGAACTCATCATCCCAAGTGGTCCAAGAAACTTCACTTCCCCCCAATCTCTTCATCATGTCTGCCCAGCGGGCAATTCTTGGGTCTCTCGGGCTGCTGATGGTAGAGATTACTCTGGGTCTCAGCGCTGGAATCTTCTCAAAGAAGAATGTCATCAAAATTGTACCATATCCAAAATGTTTTGTCTTTGTTTTTTAGATAGAAGTCAGTTGTTGCTTCATGTTCATCAGTAGAGTTGTGCACCAATCATATACATGAGTTAAGCATTCCACTTCTATACTCATTTGCGTCCTCGAAGCCTGGTGTAGAGAATCTGATCCTGCTACTCTCCCAATGGTAAAAAGGAGGATTTTCATGTGAAAGTCTCTTAATTCTTTGATCGCAATTTGAGTTCCAACTTTCTTGGAACCCTCTACGCAGTACACGTGGACGTAATCTTCCACGGTGAGCCCTCCTAAAGGCTTACCATGCAAGTCTACTGGCTCCCCCCTCCGGGAGAGTCCAGTAATAAAATATATATCTTCCACTTCGATGCATATGGGAATCTGATCTATGATGAAGCAGTCTTCATCCGGTTCCCAATATTTCACAAGCATTTCGAGCAACCGAACATTACTCTTCATATTTGGCATTTTGAAAAACTTGAGCAATACGCAATTCCGGAGAATATTCAGTGATACTTGGTCCTGCATGACTTCATTGTCTATTTCACTGTGTTCACGCTCTCTCCATGATATGGTCATCCTGTAAAATTTCAATGATTCATTCATTAGCCACGCATTTTTGATTTTGGGTTGCGCATACGTGGCCTTCTTTGTGCACTGTCGCGTATATACGCGACTTGGTCATTGTCAACCCGCGTATGCGCAAACCCGTGATTTTTAGCAAGAGATTCCACGGTGAAAATTCCTAATTTTTAAATTATGAACGGACAAAATGAATAACAAGGATGGTTTATGAGCTTACCTGACAAATTCGGTGAAGATTGATGGTCGGTTGCTCCTATTTTGACGAAAGAGGCTTTTTTCTCCAGAGCACTTTTTCCCAAATCAGCAATGTAACAATGAACCAAATATGAGGTAATTTGTCTATTTATGCCCAAAAAGTTGAAAATTTTTGCAAAAATTTGTTATGCTTATTTTTTCAATCTATCTTAAGCTGCATAACCTGGATGCTTGGAAGTGCCCAGATTGGTATATTTTCAGGTACATTTTGACGAATTGGAGATTTTTCCCAGTTTTTGATCCATGACTGCTGACCCTTCATGGCAGGTATATGATCTTCACTGGCATATAGGTTAAGGAATCTACTTTCCGTTGCATTTTGCATACTAGCCTCCATTCTGATCACTTGCCATAGGGTCGATCCCATCAGGTTATGACTATTACACCCATTTCACTCGCCGATTATTTAATCATGACTTGGTGGTAGAGCCGTCCTTTACATGGGCTTCCTAGTTAGTTCCTCGCTATCACTTGTTGCCCATGCTGCGTTTTATGTAGGCTCGAGAGTCCTCTTTAGTCCTGCCATGACTTATGTGTTGAAGCTTCATTCTTCTTCTTCATCACTATCATTTTTCTGGCTATCACCCTAGAGGCTCCCTGGTGTTGTTGAGTTGTATTATTGCATTGCATATTGGCTACTTGTTTATCCTGGCCTTTAGCCGGATTCATTTGGACTCAATGTTTAAGCCAAATTTTGACCTTGTCTATCTGTACAAGTTAACCATTGCATGCACTTAGCTATCGCGACTTGACACCCTTTTTACCCATGGATGGAACATGCCTCTGAGTATCGCTTACCAGTTTCTGCCACCTTGCATTGAGCATAGGATCGTTCCAATCCCAGGAACTAGTGCATCTGTTTCTTGATACTCGTTCTATCCATTGTACTATAGCATTCTTTTATTCTTTTTTAGGCTTATTATATGAAAAAGACAAAAAAAATTAAATATAACAAAAAGAGCGGGAACGGGATGTAACTTCATAATTTGATGGCAGTACAGTGTCAATTTGTCGCCCTTGAACAAAGCATATACACTTATATATCTTTCCTCCATTTGGGATGGTTTTAGTTTTGACCTAGGTTCAACCTTTACCTTGTTTCACTTTCCAGTCCTCCCCCGGTTGGTTATCTCTTCCAATCATATGGGGAGTTTGTTCTGCCTCCTGCATAACAGACTTATACAGTGTCACTTTTTACTGCCATGGTCATCACGAGTTATGCTTTTTTTCAAGGGAAGTCTAACTAGAGTCGGCCATTCTGCGGTGTCTCTTGACTCATTATTCAGTCGGCCTTCCCGATCTTGTTAGTATCTTGTTCTATCACATCAGATGTTTTGGTCCTCTGCTCGTGCTAGTTTGAGAAGGTCTTCATTGACTTCTTGCTGGCGGGTTTGTCTCTTATCGACTACAACGCATTTCTCTGAGAGAAAACCTAGAGCCGCACCCTGGCCCTATTTCCATCATTGATAGGTGACCTTGTGCTCAGCATTTGATCATCATTATGGGTCTTTGACTGAGTGGTTTCCCCTCTGTTCGATGTTAGCATACATTATCACACTTGGGATTCGTGCTGTACCTTGATTTCCATTTGACCCTATTGGTGGATATCTCGCCTTTGTGTCAGCTTTCATTATTGGTTGGTTCAGAGGGTTTCTTCCGTGCGCTAGCTTCATCTTGTGCATGTCGAAAACGTACTTTGGTTTGGTTCCGTCACTCTACTTCATCCGATTCCTTCCAAATCTTGGCCTGCGGGTTACACTCGCGCTGGACTGATGTGGGATGCCTTAATGCCTTCCTTCCAGCAGATCTTTTCCCATTGACTCCGACTCATTGCTCTGGGAATAAGGTCTAGAGTATTTTTTTTAGTACCTTAGGGTTTGCAGTCATCAGTGGCAGACTCTTCGCTATCGATAGTGGGGATTCATCATTGCCTCTTTATTGGTAGATTCTTTCAAGTGTTCAACTTAAACTCATTCATTCGCACTTGTTAGATTGTACTGGGGCACCTTGACACTCATTTTCATTATTGGTGGGTTGTCTCACGTTGGTTAACGGTATCCATCATTGACCGGTAATCCAACGATTTCTCACATGGTCGACTTCAGCTCATTTATTCCCATTGTGTAGAATTGTGCCATAGTGATCGGTGAAGACCTCAGGTTGCATAAGCATTTCTCGGTTCACTTTTGACAGTCCATCCAGTTTCTGCCAGTGATGCCGTTCACCTTTATATGTTGCAGTGTCAGTACAGTAGCATCCTATATGTTGGCTCCCGATTTGCGTGATTGTACCATGATTTCCACCCCTTATGGTTTGGTACTTGGAGATTCAGTTACTTATATGATCAGACATCTAGTTTCAACATCATTGATCAGCTTTCTATATGTGATACTTAGATGATTCATTGTGTACTTTTAGCTCAGCTATACTTGTATACATGTTGGATCTATTTAGTACTTTCGATATGATGTATTTTTGACTGAGCATGGGTATGCCCACCTCAGCATGAGTTGACTCTCTGTTTTCTTTCATCGGTTTTTGGCAGGCTGAAATCTGGTGAAGTCCTCTCTTGTCCTTGCGAAGTTCTTTCTATGTGCACAGTACATTTTGGCCATCATGTACCCTTCTGACCTCATATATTAGGGGGCATTTGTTATAGCATCATTTTTCACCCTCAGGTGATTCGTGATTATCTTTATGGCTTTGGGCACCCATTCCCACAGACTTGAACAAAATTCATTAAAAAAACAGTGTTAAAATTCCCATACGCGGTTATGCCCAGACTTTTCCGCGTGTATACGCGAGTCCACATGTACTTTTTCACGTATGCCATTAAAATCATTAAAAAATATATAAAAATTCCCTATTTTCGGGCTGGGTTGATGGTTACTCTAGTAGTTCAACCACCCCAGTACGTGGCCAACTATTTCCAATTGATTGAAACTAGTTTGAGGGAGTATAAAAGCCCCTCATGTGCATGGCCTAAGGGAGAGAGAAATTTTATAGATATTATACTCTATTGGAATCCCTAATTCAAGTCTGATTTCCTGTGCCTCCTGCACTTTCCCAGATTTATACAGGAAACCCTTGTTTCCTGGAGATGTTCATCCATTTATATGTCATCTTGAGTGCACAAGTCTTGAAAGTATCTTAGTGAGGCAAGGGCGGGACGGATCCAGACGACGGTCTGCTCGAAGATCGTGGAAGGATTCAGGTGATCTCTCCACGTTTTACTACTGTACATGCTATTCGTAATAACGGAGAACCATCTTGTTCCTGAACTTATGTGTTAACATTTACTTATATGTGTGAAAAGATTATCATTTAAGCATTTATTATGGTTTATATAATGTTTCACATGGATTGAACTAATGTTTAGGAGAAATATATGCTGTACAACTAGGTTTTCGTGCACGTTCTTTCCTGTTTTCCAGGTTGAAGGAGGAAGAAGGGTTGCTGGGGGTTTGGACCCCGCGAGATCTACATAGAACGTAGGAATACGGGTGAGTTCTACTATCGTTGTTATCTAGTTTTTAGCATTCAAGTATGGTTGTGTGTGAGTTCTTTTGAATAGCATGCCCTGATCTGTGGAGGTTTTGACCCAACAAACCTCTAGGGTGTTTTTCCCCGAAACAGTAAGGTCGCCATTTCTTTAGTGCATGTAGTAGTGCTAACATTTCCTTCTCATAAATAGCTTTCTCCTTTGATTGGACAACTTTCAAAAGCAATGGGTCTTCCTTCTTGCATTAAAATAGCACCAATTCCATTTCCTGAGGCATCACATTCCACAAGAAAGGTTTTTGTGAAGTCTGGCATAGCTAAGATCGATGCTAGGCACATTGCCTCTTTAAGATGTTCAGAGGCCTTAGTTGCTTTAGGAGTCCATGAAAATGCATCTTTCTTCAATAATGTTGTTAGAGGTGCTGATATTATCCCATAATTCTTAAAAAACTTGCGATAATACCTTGTTAACCCGAGAAATCCTCGCAACTGCTTTATGGTTGTGGGGACTTTCCATTCCTTAATGGCTTTAATTTTGTTAGGGTCTACCTTAACACCCTCGTGAGATACAATATGACCCGGATATTCCACCTCTTGTACTCCAAAGAAACATTTGGATGTTTTTGCATATAATTGTTTCTCCTGCAATAGTTTGAGCACCCTGTCAACATGTTCAACATGATCCTTCCAAGACCTGCTGTAGATTAGTATATCATCAAAAAATACTAGCACAAATTTTCTAAGGAAGGGTTTGAAAATGGAATACATCAACCCTTGAAATGTAGAAGGTGCATTGGTAAGGCCAAAAGGCATGACCAAAAATTCATAATGACCCTCATGAGTTCGAAATGCTGTTTTTGGAATATCTTCAGTCTTCATTCTAATTTGATGATATCCTGAATGAAGATCCAACTTGGTAAAATAAATTGCTTCATGTAATTCATCCAATAATTCATCAATCATAGGAATGGGAAATTTATCTTTAATGGTGAGCTTATTGAGCTCCCTATAATCAGGACACATGCGCCATGATCCATCCTTCTTGTGTACCAATACTACAGGAGCAGAGAAAGAACTTTGACTAGGTTGAATTATACCCGCCTCTAACATTTCTGCAATCATACGTTCAATTTCGCTCTTTTGGACGTAAGGATATATATAAGGCCTGATGTTTGGAGGAACACTTCTGGAATCAAATGAATAGCATGATCATGATCACGAATAGGTGGGAGTCCTTTGGGAGTTTCAAACACCTTGGAATGATTGTCCAAGACTTGTTGGAGATCTGCAGAAATAGATGATTTTGATGTTGGAACTTCTAGTGAGCATAATTGTGCAATTACGCCTCGTTGTTCTTTCTTGAGAAGCTTTGTCATGACATTAGAGCTTATTATCCTTCCTGGCTTCCCTTCAATACCCCGTAATTCGACTTCCTTTCCTTCTGAAAAGAATTTCAAGAAAAGTTCTTGAAAATTAAAAGCTACCGTCCCCAAAGATTGTAACCATTGTACTCCTAGTACAACATCAGCCCCTCCCATAGGAATGGAAAGCATTGGACTAGTCAACACATATTCCCCCATGGTTAGCTTGATATTATGGCATTTTCCAGAGCAATTTATAGTTCCTCCATTTGCAACCATCACTTGACATTCTGGTGTTGGGTATAGGAAACGATTCAATTCCTTGGCTACCTTACAATGAATAAAATTATGGGTACTACCTGAATCAATCAACACTATTACCTTTTTCTTCTTGATATGTCCTTCTATCTTGAGAGTTTGAGGAGTGGTAATTCCTTCCAATGCATTACATGATATGGTCGGACTCATTTCTTCCTCTTCTAGGGTTGGTTCCTAGTGTATATCCTCTTCTTGTTCATTTTCTTCTTCCTCTTCACAATCTATGTAAAATAATTTCTTCTCAGCATACTTATGACCTTTAGTGTATTTGCTATCACAACTGTAGCAAAGCCCTTTTTCTCTTTTTTCTTCCAATTGTTGTGGTGTCAACCTTGTAGGTTGTGGAAATCTAGGCGTAGCCACACTTCCTTCTTTATAGAATTGAGTGGTAGGCTTTCTTGTTGCCATAATTTTACATTCAACTTTTCTTGCCAACCTGAATGCCTTCTCCAATGAATCAGGTTCCAGAACGCGAACTTCATGTTGAATGTTATCCTTTAAAGTGCCTATGAAGAGATCAATCCTGTGTTCCTCTGGAATATCAGTTACCCTTATATTCAATTTTTGGAAGTCTTCAATGTGCTGCCCCACTAAACCCTTTTGTTTGAGATTTATCAATTGGCTAAAGCATGTGTTGCTCTTTGTATCCTCATAATGTGCTATCATTTCCTCCGTAAAAATTGACCAAGTGACAATTTTTTTACGGGAGCAAAGCCATCGATACCATACAAATGTATTTTGTTCTAAATGTAAAGTTGCAATGTGTACCTTTTGTGTATTTTTCACATTATTGAGATCAAAATATTGCTCCATATATAGTATCCATGTTACAGGATCCTTGCCATCAAAATTCCTCATATCCATCTTTGGAATATGGTGGTTCTTCCATCCAACATTAGAGTTTATGAAATCACGATTAACATTTATTTTGTTCTCATCATGAGTTTCCTCTACTATATTTTCGCAATTAGGAAACATTTCTTGTATCAACTTTGCCAAACCTTCGATGTCTACTTTTAGATCATTCTTCATGTTTTCCATTTTTTCATCGATCTTAGCTTCCATGTCATCTATCTTAGCTTCCATGCCAACTTCCATGCCCTCCATCTTAGCTTCCATGCCTTTCTTCAAACCATCCATCTTATTTTCCACGCCTTTCTTCAAAACTTCCATTTCATTTTTTGTTGCTCTTTGCAATAGGTGCACTTGCTCTTGTAATTTTGACATCTCATGTTGCATTTCTTCGTCTTCATGAGTCATAGTAGAGCCTTCTGAAGGCTTAATGGGTGTTGAATTATTTTTAGGGGGAATTTTCGAACCCAATACTGATATCTATTTTTCAATATGCCCTTGGAATAAATTCAAACTAATTTTTTTTCAAACGAGACTTATGTAATTCGAAAAACAATACACACATTTTTCTTTCTTTTGGGGAGATCGATATTGAAACTGAATTATCTCTGTGATTTTGGATCTTCAATATCTAAAATTTGGGCCTGAGGTAGCCCTCTGAATCCTCTTTCGAATGCCATAGGTCTGGCCTAATTTGGACTCTTCAAGGCAAAGTAATGTCCAATCTCCCACAATGACCTAATTATGGACTGGTTCAGTAGAGTGAACTTGTACGACTTGCCACATGTCACTGCTTCCTCCTTTGGCTCTGAAATTTATAGACATGAAACTGTAGTCCATGTAGCTGCAGCAAATTTTTAGAGAATTTCAATTTGATGCTCAGAGAGAGTTATGACGTTTTTTCCACGGTCACCTCTTTGAGATGAAATTCAGGAGCCTGAAAAAATCATAACTTTCACAGATCATATCTCCTAAAATATTGTGAACCAAGCTCTAAAATTTTGCGATGATGTTCCTCCAGATGTCGGCTTCACACTCTACAAATTTCAGCTTCTGAAACTTTGTAGAAAAAACATTATAGCGAAAATGCCACGATGACCTATTTGGAGCAGCGAAACCCTAGAATCCAAAGCTCTGATACTAAATGTTGTGAAACCAGCTCCAAAAATAGAAGAAAAGAGAGATCAACGCCTTAGAAATCAGCCACTTCGAGGGGGCAACCTCCAATACATTACATAAATGAACAATTCTTGGATGATCCAAATGACAAAACCTCCTTTCTATATATAGGAGACCATGGGGCCACAATGTAATCCTAGCCAACCTAACAATAATAATGTAACGGCACAATAATAACAATATGGGGGTTATAGGGGTACAACAATAACAATAAGGGGGGCTACACTAACATAATAAGGGACTACACTATTAATATAGGGACTTAATAGTTTCAAAGCAATCCAATTTTGGAGAATAGATAAGACACTACTTTCTTGAGATGCTATTAGGAAACATAAGATTAACAATGATTCTAAAACTAATACTAAGAAAGAAAATCAACTTTAATCTAGAAAAACAAGTAAATCTCACACATTTAAGATGGCCAATCCAAAAGCATGAGGATGGAAAGTTTGAGAAGCTCCAAATGCAAGCCCTCTTCTTTATTCAGAACATGAGCATTTCTCCACTTTTCACATGTTTTGATAGGAGAAAGCTTCCCCTATTTATACAAAAATATGAAAATTTATCTCATTAATGAGATTCCATGAATCTCTCCCTATATCTCTAGAGTTACAATCAAAATAGAAAATGATAAGGCACATGTCTTCTGAGAGTTTCAATACTAATAGGAAATGATAAAACATATCCTCATGATCCCATGATCTTCTCCACTCAAATTCAAATTTGGTTTTGGGAGGCCACATAAAGGTCCTTTAGAAGCTTCCTTTTGACCTACACATGGCAACAATCTCATCCCACTTGTTAGGTATAAGCATATGTACATTATTTTCTAATTTTTAACCACAAATTCATTTAAAAATGCTAACAATTAATAAAGTTTGGAAAAACATAAATGTAACCCAATAGTGGTAGTGGTAAGTAAATGTAATGAAATGGAGGTGAAGTGAAGGTGATAATATGGAAATATAAGTGAAAATGTAATGGAAGTGAATGACAATTTCAAGGTCCAACATACCCCCCAACTGAAGCTATTGCATGTCCTCATGCAATCTATTACATTAATTCATTTTTATCCTTGACCTTTGGCTTAACTTTGCGTGATATCATTTGATAAACCATGCACTTATTGCCAAAGTGTTTTTACTTGATTTGCAACATAATTTGTTCTTGTGTTACAACAATATTTTTTTGTTGCATTCAATTTTGACCTTTGATCTTTGCATAATGATAAATTGATTTTCATTGCAAAGTATATATTTATTGGATTGCATCATGGTTGGTTTTTGTGTGACAACCATGATTGTGTTTGTATCCAATTATCTTTTGAGTACGTTTGAAAAGCCATTGTATGCTCATAATAATAATGTAATAGTTAATATCTTTTTGAATTATGTGGGTTTCTAAATGTGATATGAACATGGAAAAGTATGAATATGAATGTATTCCCCACCCTCTCTCGCCCCCTCCAACTGATGGTATTGGAAATTTTATGAAATGATGAAGAGAAATGTTTTTTCCAAAAATTATCATTGTAGCTTTGCAAGGAATTCTATGGTAAAAAGTTAGAAAATGATGTACCTTAACTTACCCTTTGAAAATGGATGATCTGCATGTGTGGTGGCTCCAAATTCTGATCATAATCTTCTTCAAGTGATTGTACAAGTTATGGAGAAAAGAGTAAAGATGTCTTTTTATTGCTTCTACTAAAATTGTTGAATTTGTTGCGGAATGGTGTTGATTCTACTGTTTTCATTTGATTCTGTAGTTGCCATCTGCTTCTGCAGCTGTCATCTAGTTCTGCAACTGCATATTTTCTTCATTTGCTCCAAAATGCTGAAAATGATAGTCTTCATGTCTTCAAAACTCATTGGCTCAATTCCTGTTATGTGAATAGATATTTTGATGTCAAACATAGCAGGAAATTGTTGACTTAGTGGCCATTAATGAATGCCACTAGTCAACACGAGAGCTCCCGCCATTGATGACAATGAGAGTCAAGGTGCCCAAACACATCTCGCTTGGTACGATTAATTTTGTTGTTTTCGAGTACCTAGAAGATCCGATGAACAAGGGACATTAATGTATTCCCATTGTTCATCGGCAAGAGGACTTTCCATTAAGGCATGCAAGCCTCAAGGTGTTTTTGTAAGGAACTTAGACTCAAAGGACTATGGACTCAATAATTTGCATTGAAGCAAGGTTTATATGCAAAATGAAAAGGATAGGAAAAGGAAAATGGAAATGGAAGATGAAAATGGAAAATGACAATGGGAAATAACCATGTAGGTGAGCTTCTTGCTTTTATTTGTGGAGTAGACAAAAATTAATAGAAAGTGTATGTGAACGAAGGAAAATGAACAACTGAATCTTGCTTGGAAAATAACTGTGGCTTGATTTGAAGTTCTCGGTTGGATTTATAATTCAGAAGGGAGGAAGAGTAATGGTATTGATGAATATGGACATGGACTTGTTCTTATGTTTCTCGTGAGATTGGTCTTTTGAAGACCAATTTACGTCACAATTTAATCTTCTTGTTGATCATTCAATTATCCTTCACCTGCAAAAAAAACTTGGCACTAAAACATAAAACGTGAGTGTGTTCAAAAAGAAGTTATCAATTCCTTTCCGATACAGACATAAAAGAGTTAATGCCAAATGAAACAGATTTTTAAGGAAAAAAAAAAAAAACTATATTCGGTCCAATTCATGATATCGATAATAATCCATTTCTAAAGAATAACCATGAAAAATAAATCACCTCCCTGTTTTTAGATGACTTCATGCATCGTGCTCAGTAAAAAAATTGGCATCACAAAGATTCATTGTGTCCTGCAAGTTAAAACTTCATATAAAAATACACATCAACAATATTAATGCCAAATATTCACAAATCATCTAAATAATTTCCCAATTGTTCTGCAAGCCATTATTAAGACCTTGAATCATGTATATTACATCATTTCCATCGAATTCTTTTACTTTGTAAAATAATGAACCATTAATTGAAAAGTGAGCATCCACTCCTCTCGTTATGTGTAAGTTATCAACTGAGCGTACACGTTTTGGAAACAAAATACTTTGGGATATTTATATATATATATATATATATATATATATATATATATATATATATATATATATATATATATAATTTTTATTTTTTAATTAAAATGTTTTAATTTTGTTTAAAATATATATATATATATATATATATATATATTTTAAACAAACAATTTATTAAAAAAAAACCAAAAAACAATTTTTTTTTAGCGTTCTTTCCCTTATCTTCATCATGATCCATGATGCCAACAGACATTGTCAAAATAATGAATTCAAACTTTCGAGAAGTTAGCAGGTGAGCAGTCATGATTCAATTTCAATATTAAAACGAGGACTGGTAATTCCTCCGGCTGTTGCTGCTGGACTCAGCAAATGTTTGCTTGTCGTCTATCTTGCAGATCCATTACTTGAACAGTTTGTTGCCTCTTTGCAACACACATAGAAGTGGCACTTCTAAATAGAGACAATTAATGAATGCTCGACACATAGGCAGGACAAAATCATGTGGATCAAGCAGAATTTGATTTGAATTCATCCACCTCGAGCGTATGGTTTGAATGCCACAACATAATTTCATTTTTATTTTCATTCTCCCACCTTGTTGAAACTGTTCAATGTGTATATATAAAAATCATTTTCTTTTTTTACGGAGACAGCAAAATAAGGCTCTGAAGAACCGAAAATTCCTCTCTAACAGTTACGAAATATAGAAAAAAATTTCTGGGTTACTAAATTACCCTCGTTCTCGAAACAACCCATGTCGTGGATTTTTCTAATTCAATTATGTTTGTTCAGAAAATGCATTTTAAAAATGAGTGTCAAAATAGTGACACTTTCTGGAAATTACGTTTTCTGTAAAAATCAATTTCAGATTTTTCTGCTGTCTGTCATGCTATTGAAATTTTTTTTTTTTTATTTCAACTCTTCCACCACCCTTTACTGAATTCCCCTTGGAATTTTGTTTTAATGAAACTCAGATTTGGTTGCAAGCCAAACAATGTTTAAAATTGATCCATTTGTGTGAGTGACAGTAATACGGGCAGAGTTTTTACAAAATCAATTTGCCGATTGGGAATTGTTTTCAGAAGGAAAGACCATGAAGAAAGAGAAACAACTTCATCTGTTTGAAAATGATGAGAAGTATGATTGAAATGGATAAAAACGCAAAGAAAGAAGCATAAAATTTCAGTTTCTATGTAATGGCTTGCGACTTGCATGGTAGAGAGAACATTACTCACATAAATCCTTCTTTGACTTACTTCTGTTTTAGCTGATTGAGTGGAGCCGGAGAAAATTTCATAAGCATGTTTATAACCATTTGATGGAGTGAAGTTTGAACAGATTTCAATTTTCTTTCAAAAATTGCAGTTCAACAGATTTATTATTTTGAACAAGATTTTTAAATCCAATCATTTGATTTTCTAATCTTCTTGATCACTCGAAGCTTACTAAGAGAGCATACTAACATTTTTATTTGAATTCACAATTTTATTTGTGCAGGTTAGTGAAGATGAAGCGATTCTTACTATTTTGTTTGTTTATCACATATAGTGGTGGATTATGATGTTTGTTTATTCATTTATATTTTTTTAAATTAAATTTTTTATTTTTTTATTTTATTTTATTTTAATTATATATGTTACATTTAAAAAATAAAATAAAATATATAGATATATATTTTAAAATGAAATGAATTTGACAATTTTTTTGGTTTTTCTTTTTCTTTTTTTTCTTTTTTTTTTAATTTTAAAGTTTATTGAAAAATTAAATCAAATGAAATGATGAAAATATAATTTTTTATTTTTATTTTTAACATAAAAATTTTCTTTTTCTGATCCTCCGGATCACATAAAGCGCAGGAGAAGAGCATACTCGAGAAATTATTAATTGAATTTTTTTTTAGATGTAAGAAATAAGGTCTCCTAATTACACTTTCCCGGCAACAGCGCCAAAATGTTTAGTCAATTTAGTGTCCTAAATTGCTTTCTTTAATTATCAACCAAGGTTAGTAAGCTACTGAAGTTTGGTGCACCATATCTGCTTAAGCAACCTATTCCTTACTTCGTTTTTTTGTGTTTTATGTTGTTTTTAGGGGGGGTTTTGTTCTTTGATATCTAAGGATCGTTAATATAGAACTATGAAAAGACTTAAGTGAATCTAAATTAATTTTAGAAGGAAGAAAATGAAGTGTACTAAAACTATTCTATTTTTCATAAAAGCAAACCAAAAGCTAAGGGCTAGTTAAGACCTATTTTGGTAATCAAAGCGTCTATCTGCTCTAGTTATTAGTCCTAATCCATGGATCTATTTCTAAAACTAAGATTGAGAATTACAATGCATAACCTAAATGAAAACAGAAAATGAATCAACTATTGTACCATCAGTTATCTCAACATTCAATTGTTAAGCATGACCCTATTGAAATGGAGTTTAGCAACTGTTTTTACTTTAGTCTGTTAAGGTCCTAGAACAAACAACAAGGAATGAAAATGAAAGTATCTAAGATGTGTCTAGTTACTCCAATTATTCAATTTGTAAAGAGTGATCTTCTTGAAGTAATGTTTAACTAACCAATTACACCCGTTTTAACTAAAGAACTAGGAAAACGCTGCAATGGATAACTCAAAAATTGCATTACATTTAATCATTCAACCATCCGTTCTTAAAACATATTCAGATCAATTCCTTTTAGAGCGATTTTTAGGAAGATTATTTTTTGCAATTAAGTGAGGGCCTTGAAAGTAAAAACATGTAAGATCTAACTAAAATCAACTAAATGTATAATTGACTTGTCAGCCACACTCAAATGTGAAGTGTTCAACCTCTTGAGATGCCTTCGAAGAAATCAATTATGCCTTTAGTTCTTGGTAAGAAAATGACAATAAGCAAGATAAATTCAACTACTGCATATATGAGATATTTAACCATTTAATGTAGAATTTAGCATATTGAAAATGGATTTCATAAACATTTGTTTGACACAAAAATTGACAACTCCATTCTAATGGAAATTAAAGGCAGGAACAGTAATGCTAAGCAACTGTGAATTCCTATTGCTTCAAAGCAATCCAATTTTGGAAAATAGATAAGACACTACTTTCTTGAGATGCTATTAGAAAACATAAGATTACACAATTATTCTAAAACTAATACTAAGAAATAAAATAAACTTTAATCTAGAAAAGCAAGTAATCTCACACATTTTAGATGGCCAATCCAAAAGCATGAGGATGGAAAGTTTGAGAAGCTCCAAATGCAAGCCCTCTTCTTTATTCAGAACATGAGAATTTCTCCACCTTTCACATGTTTTGATAGGAGAAATATTCCCCTATTTATACAAAAATATGAGAAGTTATCTCATTAATGAGAGTCCATGAATCTCTCCCTATATCTCTATAGTTACAACCAAAATAGGAAATGATAAGACACATGTCTTCTTAGAGTTTCAATACTAATAGGAAATGATAAAACATATCCTCATGATCCCATGATCTTCTCCACTCAAATTCGAATTTGGTTTTGGGAGGCCACATAAATGTCTTTTAGAAGCTTCCTTTTGACCTACACATGGCAACAATCTCATCCCACTTGTTAGGTATAAGAATATGCACATTATTTTCTAATTTTTAATCACAAATTCACTTAAAAATGCTAAGAATTAATAAAGTTTGGAAAAACATAAATGTAACCCAATAGTGGTAATGGTAAGGTAAATGTAATGAAATGGAGGTGGAGTGAAGATGATAATATGGAAATATAAGTGAAAATGTAATGGAAGTGAATGACAATTTCAAGGTCAAACAATAGCAACTTTTTTTCATCAATAAAAGGAGGCCTCAAGGACCTCAGCCATACCAATAGGGCATGCAAGGTGCAACTTATTATTATTACAATTCAAATCGGAGTGCACCTTTAAACCTTGCTACTCTTCCACTCATCCATCATGGCCCACACCTCCTTCTTGGCCTGATGCTCCTCCATATCCTCCTCAACATGTCAACCATCCTTTTCATCAATATCACCCCAAACCTCCTTGATAAATCAACCCATTACAAAGGTGGAGGCTTCAACTCAACCAGCCTCCTGGCTTATTACCTCCAGCCCAACATCAACCATAGATCACTCATCCTCCTCCACCTAAGTAACCTTAGATATATGCTCAACCTGATATGAACTCGAAAAAGAAGCAAGAAAAATAGGTCTACAGTGGACATACATATTATCCTGCATATGTTGTGGAAATCTAAGAGATAAACCTTCAGTCTAGGAGAGTGCTCCCAAATAACCATCCACCTTCTCCACCTGAAGAGATTGAGGAAGGGAAGGAAGAGAGTACTCATCAAGTAAATCCACATGCTTTTTTTGAAAGGTTGATCAACCCTATCTAGCACACCCTATAAGCGATTGAACTTCTGGGAGAATTGAATAGTTGGTGTGTCAAGACACCCCTTATCCAGGCTATTAAGAATGCCCCAATCTATAATAAGCTTATCAAGGAGAAAATTTTAGGAAATCCTAGGAGAAAGAAGAGAGACACCTTGACCGTTAATGTTGTTGGACAATTATCTTATCTGATGTTGGGGAGAGTGATCCTTCCAAAATACCTAGACCTTAGAAGCCCACTAGTGGATGTTCACATTGATGGAATCATAGTCCATAATACCATGATTGATCATTGGGCTGCAATCAATGTGATGCAAAGGAAACCATGCTAAAGATAAATCTCCAAGGGTCCTTGACAAGGACCACCAACAGTAACATCCATAGTAGCTCCTGAGGGAATTACTGAGGATGTCATGGTATCCTTTGACTCTTGTGAGTATCCTACCGATTTCCTGTTTCTCTAGCCAAAAAAAAATTTTAATGGTTATCCTCTCATCTTAAGAATATGTTGGTTGGCCACATTTCATTCCTATATTAAATGTAGGGCTAGGAACATGACTATTAAGAATGGATCCTTATCAAGAAATTGATATTGTATCCTCCTACTCAACTTTCTATTGAACATGATCTACCATTGTGGCTAGAGAAAGAGGAAGAATATCAAGTGTACTGCACAACACCCTAACCAATATTTACCCTATATGTTTTTATAAGAGGGGGGGAAATGATGAAGATAACCTCATTGACCATATCATTCAGAACCAACCCCCCACTACCATCCCACTAGATGAACTTCTAAAAGAATATGGGAGTAGTCCTTGGATTGAGTTATGCTCGGTTGATTGAAGCATAGAACATGTCAAAATTGTAGAATTTTTACGATCCATAACCTTAAATAACAACCCCTCTCTCTCGACCAAGCAAGAGGAATAGTTTTGCGAGATACTAAGAGAATACTTAGGTACTTTTTCTTGGGATTATAAAGAAATGAAATGGGTGCATTCATAGGTTTGTAATCATCATATTTACATCAAAAATGGATGAAACCCTGTGCACAAATCCCATAGGAGAATGAATCCATCCCTTAAGGACTTAGTGAAGGAGTAATTACGAATTTTTTTGAATGCAATGTTCATATACCCTATCTCATATAGTGAGTGGGTATCCCCTCTAGTATTAGTCCCAAAGAAGAGTGGAAAGTAGATAATTTGTGTTGATTACAGAGAACTTAACAGGGCCATAAATAAAGACCATTTTCCTTTTCCCTTCATTAACCAAGTCCTGGATGGTTTTCTTTCTTGGATGAATTTAGTGGTTACAATAAAATCCATATCAACCCTGAAGACCATGACAAGACCACATTGACATGTCCTTGGGGTACCTTTTATTATAGATTCCTCCCATTATGTCTATGTAATGCCCTTGCCACTTTTCAGAGGGAAGTTTTGAGTATCTTTGTTGAACTTGTGCAAGAATATGTGGAGATATACATGGATGATTTCACTCCTTATGGATGTGACTTCCAGGGGGCTCTCTCTAATATTTGTAAAGAACTGAAGAAATTTAGTGAGATGAATCTCTCATTGAGCCATGAGAAATTTGAATTCCTAATGAATGCAGAGAGTGTCCTTGGCCATTCTCTATCCCAGGAAGGGATATAGGTGGAACCAAACATGATTTCTATCATCAAAGGGTCCTTACCCCTCAAAAGAAGAGGGATATTAGGAGTTTCTTGGGCTTAGATGGTTATTATAGAAGGCTTATTAAATATTTTAGTAAAGTGGCTTCACAATTGTTTGTATTCTTTTCCAAGGATTCATATTTCTATTGGACATGTAATTTTCAGGAGGCCCTTGAAATATTAAAATCAAAACTTACCACTGCATCCATCCTGAGGGGTCCTAACTGGGCACTACCTTTCCATATCCATACAGGTGCATCATAAAATTCTATGGGGGAAGCCTTGGGACAACTAGATGATATGTTTCCTTATGTCATTTATTTCATTAGTAAACATATATCTAAATCTGAATTTAACTACACTGTCACTGAAAAAGAACTCTTAGTTATAGTGCACTCCTTGACCAAATTCCACTATATCACTAGATATCAAACTTTTCTTCATACTGATCATGAAACCATTAGGTTTTTGATGAATAAGCCTAGTGTGAATGATAGGATAATTAGATAGTTTTATTATTAAAAAAAAAAAATTTATTTTACTATCATTGACAAACTAGGGAAAGAAAATGTGGTTCCATATTTCTTTTCTAGACTTACTCTACCTACAGGTAGTGAAGAGATGGTCGATGAACAACTTCTAGATGAGCACCTCTTTGCTATCTAGGTGCTTTCTCCTATGTTTTATGACAAAGTCAACTACTTGGTTGATGGGAGGTTTCCTCCAAATATTTCATCCGGGGAGAAGAGAAAGATTGTGAGGATAAGCTCCCCTTTCACTTGGAATGGGGGAAACCTTTTCAAAATGGGACTAGATCATATTTTGAGGAGATTTTAAAGGAAAGAAGAAGTATTTGACATCCTATCAGCATGCCATGATGGACCATGTGGGGTTCAATTTTCTGTTAAGAGGAAAACCTTTAAAGTTATACAAGATAGTTACTATTGACCTACTATACATCAAAATGCAAGGAGATACACCACCAGATGTGATCAATGCCAAAGGATGGGAAAACCACACCCAATAATAATATGCCCTTACAACATCAAGTGGCCTTAGATCCATTTGACAAGTGGGGAATGTATTTCATTGGGACAATTGATCCACCATCGAAACAAAATAAATACATCATTGTGTGCCCTGAATATTTGAAAAAGTGGGCTGAGGAAAAGGTTGTCAAGGAAGCAACATAGGAGAGAGTGGTTGAGTTTTTAAGAGAAAACATCTTCTACAAGTTTTGGTATCCAAGGGATATAGTCAGTGATCAAGGAGTGCAATTCACATCAAATATGATTAAGGATATCATGAGGCAACACCATATCAAAGAAAACGCATCCATTGCCTATCACTCTCAAGAAAATGGGAGAGTAGAGGTCAAAAATAGAGCATTGGAGATCATCCTCACCAAAGTTGTTAGAAACAACATGAGATATTGGGTAGATAGATTAATGGAGGCAACTTGGGCCTATAACACCACTTGGAATAAAATCACTAGGTTCACTCCATATGATTTGGTTTTTTGGAAGAAAGATTTTCTTTATATTGTGTTTGAATATAACACTTTGAGAATGGAAGCCCAATTGGACTTAGATGTCAACAGAGCACAATAATAAATGTTGCTTCACCTAAATGGCTTGGATGAATTTAAAATGCAAGATCTCCTACACATTGAATTCATACAACTACAAATGAATGTCTAGAATGAAAAGCATATTAAGGAAAATATTTTTCAAGAAGGAGATTAGGCCTTGTTATATGATTCTAGGTTAAGGATTTAAAATGGAAACTAATGAAAATATGGGTGGGTCCATACCTATTAGAAAAGTTTCATGAAAATGGATCTATTCAGATCATAACTATTGATGAGGAAGGAATTCCCTTGCTTGTAAATGGTCATAGGTTGAAACTATATAGAAGACCTTTGTCAAAGGAAGAATTTATCATTTCAGTCAACAAATAATTAAATCTGGTTGTGAGTTTCATAGATTCCTGTCCACAACACCCTAGAAGTCTGAAAAAAAAAACAATAAAAATAATAAAAAGGCATGGATGAAAACCTCTATGAGGTATATGAGGCCAACTCTAGGGTTGAAAACCTCACTGAGGTAGACCAGGAGAAACAAAAAAGAGAAAAATAATAAATCCCTAGGTGAAAGCATCCTCTGAGGCACCTTGGGTAGGCTTGGAGGTTGAAAACCTCCTTAGAGGAACAAAAGAAAACAAGGAAGAATCTTACCATGTCTACTAACTTTTCCCTCATTTTACAGGATTTCACATAGTGGTAGATTATATGGCTACATGCCAATACCTGCAATCTATAATTATACCCTTCCATCCATCCACCTCATATCCATCATATCCATTCATATGACCATCTCTCTCCACCATCCCATCAACACAAAATTTGAATTTCATCTCGCCTCTATGATGCTACAGGAAGGACCTGTATTGCTACAGGAGGAACCTGCAAAACTACAAGAAGGAGATCCAAGGAGGAGGACAACCAAAAAATAAAATTATGGCTATAATAAAATATGAAGAAGGTTATCCAATTATTTTCCATCATACATCCATCGCCCATCCACTCTATTACACCAAAAACATTTAAAAATTCTCCACCATGTCCTACTTTTTAAAAGAAACATAGAACACATTATTTTTATTCCTACAAGTTTCTACACTACTCCTCCATGACCCTAACATTATCCTCAAGACTTTCCATCATCTCCCTTGGCACCCTCATGCAAACTGAGAACTACAAAGGAAAATAAAAGGATTGTTATAGGAAGAAAACACCTCCTATTGCAGCCTATGTAAACACCACAAAGATCAGTGATATTATTTTTTTCTTCCTCATCAGAAGGGATGATGAAGCCTTTTTTGCAACTATGAATAATATACATCACTCTTAGGGAGGCTTTCCACCAGTAGAAACATCTTGGACATCATAGAGACATATGCACACACGCAAAAAAATTAACATTCAAGGTATCAAAAAAAAAAAGGTATGCATAGGAAATAAGTCATAGAATCAACTCCCTTGATGTTAATGATATATGGTCCATCTCTAGCATAAAAAAATTTGTAGCAATTCAATCCACATGTAGGCTCAAGTATGAAAACCCTTATCTCCTCCATATGTGTAAAATTAATAAAGTGTGTAAATGTCGAGGAAGGATGTTTTAATAAGGTTGGAGGTGGCCAATTAACTTGGCTACCCTCGGCTAGTGAACTAAAGTAGGTGTTGGTCACTCATTCAAGGTGGAGTTTTCACATCAAATGAGTTGGTATCACGAATAGTGGGGTGCTAATTATGAGGGAAGGAGGAATTATTACAAGAAGTGGGGACAACGTTCCAAAAGAGGAAAGCCATGTAGATTCCATGTCACCATAGTGCTCCAAGCTTCAACTAGAAGATGGAATATTATGTACTTGGACTCAAATTATCTTGCACATTCGCTCATTTCAAAAAATAATTACAGAGAGGACAAGTTATGGGGTTCCACCAAGGAGTTTTGAACCTTGTTTTGCAACTGCAATAGGAAGGAGCTACAAGCATGGTTGAAATTGCTACAAGAAGGCTGAGAGACTGCTTCCGAAGGAATGAGAGGGTGTGAAGGATCCACAGTGGTTTGAATTGGTATCTGAACTACCATACAAATCTAGTAATTCTTGACAAAGAGTAAGTGTCACCATCTCCCATGTCCTTACACCAAATTGCATGAAAAGTATACATAGGTTTTACAGAACGTGGTAGTATAGTTGTGCAAGTAAAAGGTCTTTTTAAGGATTGTAGTGGTTAGAAAATAATATAAATTGATGACAAGGAGTTCTAGCATCATTTTCACTCACAACTATGATAAAATTAAATAGTGTATCACTATTGAATTTGTAAAAACTACACCTTTCCCTCACCTGATTAGCACCAAGGATATACATCAGAAGATATGGGGGGAGGATTCAATAAGAGGGAACCCTAAGACACCAAAAGGATTCACATACACACTCTTTTGGTAAACATCTTCATAAGACACCAATGATTATGATTATTTGAGTTGTTAAAGGGATTTTATGATGACCTTACTCTTGAATTTTCCATGGCATTGAATTCCTAAGGAGAGGATAGTGCCACCACTGTGGTAAGAGGGTTAGCTATCTCTCTCAGCCTTGAAACCATTAGTAGAGTAACAACCCCACCTCTATGGATCAGATCGAGAAATGAAGACAAATATTTGAGGATCACTACTAGAAGAAATTTCTTCATTTTAAAAGAGAAACATGTTTAGGATAAGAATGGGGTCTGAAGAGAAATCTTGTCTTATCTTTGGGATGAGGTTGCTTACCATATCTACAATTACATATCCTATGAAGGAAGAAGGAGTTTGGTGTATGCTTACCACTTCATATTACTTCATGAGTTTAGATTCAAGGAAAAATTCTCTCTTCCTCAAATACATAGTGTGCCACACTTTCTCCTATAGTCAGTCATAGAGAGGAGTTAAGAACTGAGGGAGGGAAAAAAATGACATAAAGCTCATGATGGCCTCATAAAATTGATAGTGATGTATGCTTTGAGAAACTTAAGAATCTATGTCCTATGGAATAAATTTATAGAAATGGATAGGGATAATTTCATATGGATACAAACCATCACCCCTGGGGAGACACCTACCTCAAGAAATGGAGGTAAGGAGGGAAAAATAGAAGAGGAAGATGAATCAAAAACAAAGGAAGAGGAGATATTAAAGATAGAAGAAGAGAGAAAAACATAGGAAAATGAGGCAAAAAAGGAAGAGGCAGGAGAATTATAAGTTGAAAGAGAAGAGGAGGAGAAAAAGGTGGAAGAAATAGTAATTCCTAAGGAAACTACTAAGCCCAAATAAGTAGAGAAATTGCCACATCAAACAAACTTATCTTGAGGAGATACTGAAAATTAAGTAGCCCCAACCTTAGCTACAGTAATCACTTATGTTAAGCCTAAGAGGAGGCAAAAAAGGCAAGGGCCCCTATTATGACCATAAAGAGCACCAAAATCAAATAAGGGAAACCATAAACTCCCACAAGGGTCAACATCATCATTAAAGAAACACCAAGCAAGAAAGAGAAAGTAGGACCCATTGAATAAAAGTTTGAATATGTCACCTCTCTTAAATCCAAATCAAATACACATGTAACATCTATGAGGAGGCCTACCTCCAAGTAAAATACCTTCAAACATCCCAAAGCACAATCAAACTTCCAACAAGGTGAAAAAGGGAAGCTACAGGAGAGGCAGAGTGTGCTATAAGAGGGACAAAGTTTGGTACAACAACTATAGGAGAAGAAAATTGAACTATAGGAGGCAGTATTCTCCCCAAAAATAGTTGAGAAGGACCTCTAAGAGATCGAAGAGCCTAGTCCACAACCTAGCCTGGATTCCTACTATAAAATCATTGAAGGGGGAAGTATTATCCGTGAAAAAATTGCAATTCCAGTTCTTTATGAGCTAGAGATGGAGAGGGGAAGAACCCATAGGTGGATGCAAATTTCTAAATTAAAGAATGTGGAAGATGTGGGAATTATGTAAGAAAAAATCAATGATATCGAAAAGGAATTAACTGATTTGGGACTGAGGGAGTCTATGGTAAAAGAGAAGCTACATGCATAGAATATGAGGCTGAAAGAGAAACTGCAAGAGAAGGAAACCTAACTTGGTGCCATGGCTAGTCTATGTAGCCTTTCAATGCAAGAATACTTCCAAACCATATGCTCTCTTTCTCGAAGGGAAGTGGATACAATACCAAATCATAAATCTAGTAGAGTATGGTTCTCTACCATTCCAGGACTACAGGAAATTTATTGAGTTTTTCAAAAAAATGAGTATGGAGGATAGAGAGAAGGTATATGAATTCTAAATGCATGATTTCACCTTCATAGGTATGAACTATTGGGATCCCAATTCAAGACTTGGAGACATGCATCTAATTGCTTTTAAATCTTAGTTGGCACATGAGGAAACAATGGGTGAGGAGGTGAAGAAAGTAATGGAAAAAGAGGAGGAGGAACCTTTATACATTAGAGATGAGCTAGTAAGCCCCAAGGATTTCATTAGAAATAATAGCCTCATCTCCAATGATGTTTTTTTGTCACCCAAGTACATTGAAACCTAGGAGCAAGCCATTCTTAACTTTGAGGATGCCTTTATATTGTTAGGAACAAATTGTATACAAGATTTCCAGAGGAGGTGTCATGTTTTACCCCATACTCTGCAAGTCAAAGATTACCACGCTGCTAAAAGCCTAAGGAATTCCTTGGAGAAAACACAATTTTACAAGAGAGTCATGCAGAGAATAAAAATAAATTGATAGGAATAAAAATAAGTTCACCTTTGCAGCTAGGCCTACAGGAAGGAAAGAACTAGCCAAAAGTGCAAAAGGGATGGATTGAGGTAGAGAAAAATGCAGGATTTTACTCACAAGAAGGCACACCATCTGAGGTGCCTTAGGATGTTAGGGAGGCCACCAGGTCCATGATACAGCTACACATGTATGACTTATTTGCTCAGGGGAAGATAGAAAATTTCAGTAGGGAGTGATGATGAGGCTCATCAATAGGTACATTATACGGGTCATGATGCCATCCTCTAGCCTTAGAAATATCTCTCTCACATTTATTCACATTTGTATTTATATTATGCTTAGTAAGAGGGATAAAAGGTGTTTTTCATAGCATGTGGGCTAATGTGGTCTAATTTCAAGGAAATGGATCATTTTTTAGATATTTTCCATGTGGGGGCTCGAAGGAGACAACAAGGAGATAATTTAGGGGGTTTTACACCTCCTTAACCTCCTAAAACAACCTAATATCACAATCACTATCTCTCATCAACTCAAAGTCATTGGCATCCAGTCCACTACTAGTGCAAGTGAGATTTAACGAAGGACAAGGTCCACCACTCTCGAGTTGAAGGAGACAATCAATCCTATTTTCTAGGGAGCTTCTAGCATCTACCCTCTTGAATAAATAAACAAGAAGAAGAGCTCAGTAGGATTCAAGTTTTTTTTTCAACTAGGTAGATATTGAGCTGTGGGGTTTGGCATTGTTATTTTGAACTTTTATTTGATGTATAAGACTTTTAATTTATGATAATGAGAATTTGGTTATAGAGTTACATATGAGTTAGTTCCAGAGGGTTGTGTCTCTTTGGTTTGGGCCCAACCCAGTGGCTTAGGTCACTCTTGTGTATTTTTGTTTCCCTTAGCTTCAAGTATTTCTTAGTTTCTTGCATTTCAGTATATGTTTACTGACAAAAATATGTGATTGGAAGCTTTTGCACCACCTCTCTTATGGGAGATTGGTTGGAATGATTGATAGTCTCAGTAAAAAATACTATGTTTATGATTTCTTGGAAGTAGATGAATGATAGTTTCATTTATTCATAGTCATTTAATGTAGTTTAGAAGCTATATCCATGATTTGAGTAATGATTAGAAGCACAGAATATATGTTATTTAAATTGAACTCATTTTTTCCATCATATTCCTTGTTGTTGTATTAATGATCAATGGATGCATGTCTGTCAATAACTATAGGGATATGTTCATCTGCAGGGAAGGGAGCCTCCTTCAACCCCACCTTTGACTGCTCCATCACTTCTTCTCATCTCTCAATCCCTTCTTTAAAATTATGTTTTCACATTCATTTTACCTTGAAACTCTAAGATAATGTGGGCACTCATTCTAGTACAAGACAAGCCTCTAAGAGGCCCTGAGCTTCGCTAGGGGCTTACCCAAACCTCCATTCATTTGCTTCAACCTTAATCAACCTATCCATACTGTTAGAACCTCATTCCCAACCTAAAACCCTCTCGGCGGCCCTTCTATAGCATTATAGGCCGCCATGTAGCAATAGAGGACTCGTGTAGCAACCACTTGTAGCAAACTTGTAGGACTACTTCCCTTCACCAATTTTTATCTCCACTACAACTTTGAGTTAGTCTAGACGAATAATGACCCCCAACCATGATTTTATGATCAAGGGAAAATCCTAGGCCACTCTAAACCTTATTTTTCTTCAATGCAAAAATAGATTAGGGTTAGTTTCTTTATCACAAATATGATGCAAGTATGTTACTGATTTACAAGTAAGTGTGAACTAGGTAGATGGTACCTGCAATTTTGATTGGTAGTTTGATAAATCATGCAAGAGAAATTAGCTTTTTTTCTGTAAAATATATTTGGTATTTTGATGAATGCTACAACATAAAATAGCTTTCTTTCTGCAATTAGTTTAGCCTGTGTCCTTTCATGAATTTATTAATTAGCATTTACAAAGTTTAGTCAATGGAACTTTCCCTTTCATAGTTAGAAAAAATAATCAATTGTACCTTCATTAGAAAGCTTTCATTCTAATTCAATAGGAGGAATGGTCTCTAGGCATTGTTGATCTAATGTCATAGTTAAGGGTAGCATGTGTAGAATATGATCTATTGTGCATATAACATTGTCACCCCTAAGTTTGTACAAACCTTAGGTTGATAAATAGAGTTGAGGAGACCTTTGGAATTGCAGTGCACTCTTGGTGCAATACCAAGGCTCACCAATAGCATTAATATAATTTCCAAGCATATATTTTGTATTAACCATAACACTATATGTTGGGTTGCACAAAGCTATATAAAGAACATAATAAAGTAATGTTGGGTAACTGTGAGAAAGATGTATAATGCTAAGAGTTGAGATTCATGGAGCCTTACCAATGTATCATTGCAATGTTCAACGCTAGCATTACTATAATTAGAGTAGTGTTGATCATCCTGAATGGAGCAACATTTACTCTTTACCATGTGAATTGAGAGTGGTGATACTACAATCGTGGAGGTTTGTGCAGCAGGGTTTTGTCCCCTAATTAGGGTTTTCAATGTGCATTGCCTAAGTGTGATATTTACAGCCACTACGGTCACTGATGTGTGGAGGTTCTATGGAGATGATTGGTCTGTTGTGTGTGTCAAGTTTCTAGTAATGCATGTTCTCCTAAATATAATCGAGTGACGTTTCATGTTCGGCCTCATGTCTAAAGAGAGTCATCGGTGCTCTATTACTTAACCCGAAATTTTGACCTAGTCATTTGTACTTAATAATCGGGACAACACTTTAGCGTACGTTGGCCCCAACTAACAACCAAACTATTGGTTGTGCTGCAAATTAGCCCTTGCTATTTATTCTTCCAATTTCTTAGTTTCTAGTGGAACCTGGTTATCATGATCAGATGTTGTCATTTCATAACTATAACACAAACTAATGCCACATTTTATCATATAATTAACTTCCGTAATGTTTTGCTGGAAGGAAGTTTTTGCAGTTCCATTATCTTTAGGCCTTGGAAGTCAAAAGTCAAATTTTGGTCAAAAGAAATATGACCACAGTTAGCTAGTTCATTTTCCAGCTCAGTTCTACAAAAGATTAATCATTTTGATTTTTTTTTCAAAATCCCTCATCAACACATTAACAACATCAAATGGAATGATAGTCGTCGAAATATTATATGTAGGTATAAATATATATTCCACCAAATTTATCGCAGTGTTATCATATTATGACGATGGGCAACATTATCATATTATTCACGGGCAACGTTATAATATTATTCATGGGAAATGTTATATTCATTGGAAAAATGTATATTTAATTGGAGTCCCATGTTACAATAAAGAGTCAGCATTGGTATAGTCCAGCGTTACACTGAAGAGCCAGTGTTGATATAGTCAAGCGTTGACGGGCTACTTGGATTCGAAGCATTTCCAAACTATTTGTTGTGTTAATTATTTATATTGGAGAAGAATTAATGAATATGCATTTATTGGACCAGTGTTGATATTAGAAGAAACATAATACACCGTCGGTTGGTATATTCATGGTTGTTTTGCATTGGATATTTCTTACTTAGACGTATTCACCTACTTGTTTTCCTGCAGCTTCGCATCAACAACTTTTCTTTTTTACCCTTATGATTTTTCGTTCAATGTTATTTCTTCACAGATGCGATATCGACGGGACCCACCACCAACCTTACCGCATTTGTAAACTCATGAAATCTTTTCATTCCACCATTTCCTTCGTTTTATGCACTTCGCACTTACCACGCCTTTTCGCGTCGCCGCCTGCAATTCGCAAAATTTATGGTTTAACTTTTAAGCCCACATCGAAACTTATATTTCCACCAATGCAATCCAGCGGGACCCACGATATACTTTACCCCATTATCGCATAAAACTTTTTTCGCCTTATTTCCTTACCTTTTATGTATTTCACATTTCCCACGGCTTACCACCTGCAACCCGCACTTCGCAAGTTATAAGTTTTAACTTTAAAGTCGTCCGCAAGTTGTTTTGTTTTGTTTGCTATGCGATTGCCAAGGGGCACATGTCAAGCTCAGGAGGGTAGCATAAAGCACACAGCGCAAAGCTTAGGAGTTAACGAATAAGCGCTCTCAGGTTAAGATGTTTATGGTGCGATACGATGTGCCATGTCACATCGCATATCGCAAGACTTAAGGTTTTCCCATGTTCACGCATATGTTAAATGATAAGGTCGCGATGTGCGATGGAGCGCAAAATGCGATGTGGTTTTGCAAGCGGAACCAATAAAACTTCACGTCCTCCATTTTGTGTTTTATGTACGCGTTTTCATGTATAAGAAGTCGAATAGAGTCGAGGGACGATTTGGTTGTTGAACGTCGGATTCTGCATTGAATTGTTTTGAATTCTCAGGCTCCAGCAAAATTCGTATAAACCTATGTAATTTCATTGTTCTTTCTATGAAGGAATGAATCAAATTTTAGAGAAGAGTTGAATAAATTTGAAAGTGTTCCTCTCTTATGTTTTACGATGTTTTTCTGTGAATTGTTTGATTGTTATTTCCGCAATATTTAGCATTCTCTATGTTGTGGGGGAATGCATTTCTCTGTGTTTTGTTTATTCAATAAATCCAACATGGTATCAGAGCAGGTTTATGCTCTCAGTGAAAGAAGGAGTCTTTACTGAAGAAGTTGTAGGATTGTTTGTAGAAGCAGAAGTCTCCATACCGAGAAAGCTTTTACACCAGTAAGAAAGTTTGTGTTTACACAGTCAAGATGGCAGCAACAGGCACAAGCCTCACAAATCCCTAACTACCATAGTTTAATGGGAAGAATTATGATTATTGGGCTATTAAAATGAATGCCCTGTTCTCCTCACAAGATATTTGGGAGCTGGTAGAACATGGTTTCCAAGAACCAGCAGATGCAGCAACATATAATGCTTTGACACAAGCATAAAGAGATTTGTTGAGAGAAAATAAGAAGAAGGACTCCAAAGCCCTCTTCTATATTTTTCAAACAGTAAATGAGAGTATTTTTTCAAGGATTGTAGTAGCAACAAAGTCTAAGGAGGCATGAGATACCTTCCAAACAACCTATCAAGGCATAGCAAAGGTGAAGATAACAAAAATTCAAATGCTGAGAAGAGATTTTGAAACTCTTTGTATGAAATAGGCTGATAACATAGACTCATTATTTACATATGTGATTGGGTTGGTTACCTAAATAAGGTCTCATGGAGAGACACTTGAAGAAATAATAATAGTGGAGAAAGTCTTAAGAAGTCTGCGATCAAGGTTTGATGCCATAGTAGTGGCCATAGAAGAGATAAAGGATTTCTCACAGTTTTCAGTGGATGAGCTTCATGCATCACTGATGTCTTATGAGCACAAACTGAATAGAGAAAAAAACTCCTCATTGGAGCATGCATTCAAAATAAAAATTTCTTTTGGTCAAGGTAGAGGTCGAGGAAGATCAAACTACCAAGGAAGAGGATGAAGCCCACACAGAGATGGAAGAAGAAACCTTGCAAGCACAAGTGGAAGGGGCAGCAATAAGAATCCAAGCGAAGGCTCAACCCAGAATCAAGCACAAGGATAGAGGTATGATAAATCTCAAGTCCAATGTCATTATTTCAAAAAGTTTGGCCATTATGCAAATGAATGTAGAAAGAAGAAAAATGACATGGGTAGTAAACCCAGTGTAAATATTACGAAAGAAAATCAGAGCCAAGGAAATGTGCTTTTAACTTGTAATGTAGCACAAGAAAAACAAGAAGATGTATGGTTCTTAGATTCAGGGTGTAGTAACCATATGACTGGAAACATAGCAATGTTTTCCAATCTAGATGAAAGTGTAAAATCTAAAGTGACAACGAGGATTGATAGCAAGGTCTCTATCATGGGGAAAGGAAGAGTAAACATACTGACAAAGAAGGGAGAGACGAATTTTGCGCCATATGTCTATTATGTACCTGACTTGAAATGTAACCTTCTAAACATTGGAAATATCATGCAAAAGGGCTACAATTTTTTTTTTAAGAATGTTGTGTGCACAATCATGGATATACCTTCAAGTAGACAGGTCATTGTAAAAGTGCATATGATAAGCAATAGAATGTTTCCTCTCAATATCAGATCAGACTTGAAGGAAGGAGGTGTTGTAGCATCTCTCACACAAGAAACTTTTCAAGAAGAAGTGAAAGATGCAAACTATTTATGGAATTTGAGATTTGGACATCTCAATTTCAGATGTTTGAACTTCTTGCATAGAAAAGACATGGTAAAGGGATTACCACTTATAGAGAAACCAGACAGCATATGTGAAGGCTGCATCTAGGGCAAACAACATAGAGAATCATTTCCAGCAGGAAAGAGTATAAGGGAAAAGGCACCCTTGGATATTGTCCACTCAAATTTGTGTGGACCAATGCAAACTCCATCATTAGATGGAATTCACTATATGTTGACACTTATATATGATTACACAAGGAGTACAAGGGTGTATTTCCTAAAACAGAAAAGTGAAGTGTTTGAACAATTCTACCACATCAAAGCTCTTGTTGAGAAGTAAAGTGGACACTACATAAAAGTGTTGAGAACTGACAAAGGTGGAGAATATATCTCCAAAGACTTCATACATTTCTACAAGGAGCAGGGGATTCACAAGAATTTTACCACAAGATATACACCTCAGAAAAATGGTGTAGAAAAAAGAATTAATAGGACCATCATGAACATGGTAAGAAGTATGTTGAAGGCAAAGCATTTTCCAAATGAGTATTGGGAAAAAGCTGTAAATTTTGCAGCTTATATTTTAAATAGATGTCCAACCAAACTTGTTATGAAAAAATTTCTAGAAGAAGCATGGAGTGGAACAAGGAAAGTTATCACTCACATGAGAGTGTTTGTATGTGTGGCATATGCACATGTCCCAGATCAATTAAGAAGGATGTTGGAATAAAAGGCGGAAAAGTGTATATTTATTGGATACAATGATGAATCTGAGGTCTACAAGCTCTATAATCCATCAACCAAGAAGGTAATAATCAGCAGAGTTGTTCAGTTCATAGAAGAAGAAGCTTGTGATGGAAGTTTAGAGAAGACATTCAATGTGAAGACATGTATTTCACATGAAGACCTAGAGGAATTGATCGTAGAAAATAATTCCTCAATGGTGGCTCCTCCTCCACCTACACAAGCTCAACAGAGCACACCACAAGTAGGCAATAGAGCAGCATTGATAAACCAAGAAATTACTTCTCTAAGCACACCATAGGGATCAACAACTCCCTTGAGTTCAATAGAAACTCCAAGCACATATTCAACAAATACAAGAAGACCAAAACTTGGATATTTAAGTGAAATTTATGAGCAAGAGAAAGTTAATAATAATGTTGGTCTAAATTCTTTATTTGCTTTATTTTTTCATGTTGATGGCCCAATCCATTTTGAAGATGTAATAAAAGAAGAGAAGTGGATTGAAGAAATGAATGGGAGTTAGTGGAATTCCCACAAGGAAAAGAAGTTACTGGAGTAAAATGGGTCTATAAGACCAAGAGCAACATTGAAGGCAAGATAGAAAGACACAAAACAAGGATATTTTTCAAAAGCTACAAGCAGCAGCAAGGTAGAGACTATGAGGAAACCTTTGCGCTAGTTGCAAGGATGGAGACATTGCGGATAGTGTTATCTATAACAAAAGAACAAAAGTGGAAATTTTATCAAATGGATGTGAAGTCAACATTCTTGAATTGAGTGTTGAAAGAGGAGGTATATATTGAATAACCTCCTTGGTATGAAATAAAAGGCCAAGAATATAAAGTGTGTAAGTTGAAGAAAGTTCTTTATGAGCTGAAGCAAGCACCAAGAGAATGGTACAATAGGATTGATGCTTCCGTGATAGAAAATGGGTTTGACAAGTGTGATGGTGAACCCACACTCTAAAAATAAAATGATAGTAAAATTCTTATTGTTTTTTTATATGTAGATGATTTTATTTTTACAGGAAATGATGTTTCTCTTATTGTTGATTTTAAATAAGTCATGAAGAGTGAATTTGAAATGACTAACTTGGGTTTGCTGAGATATTTTTTGGGCATAGAAGTAAAGAAAACAGAAGAGGGGATTTTTATCTCCCAAGAAAAGTATGTTGAAGAAGTTTTAAAGAGGTTCAGTATGCAGAACAACAAGCCATCATCAACACCAACTGTCATGGGGTTGAAATTGAGCAAGAAATATTACTGCAAGAATGTTGACCCGACATTGTACAAGAGCATGGTTGGCAGTCTAATGTATTTGACTGCAACTATGCATGATATAATGTATGCAGTAAGTTTGATATCCAAATTCATGGATACAGCCAAGAAGACACATTAGCAAGCAAGCAAGAGAATATTGAGGTATGTAAATGGAACAAAGGAGTATGGTGTTATATACTCCACATCTAATAATTTTAAATTGATTGGCTACACTGACAGTGATTGGGCTAGAAGTGTAGATGATAGAAAGAGTACATCAGGTTATGTCTTTCATTTGGGATTGAGAGCCATTTCATGGGATTCCAAGAAGCAGCTAATAGTTTAATTATCAATAATAGAAGTTGAATATGCAGTAGCAAAAACAGCAGTTTGTCAAGCAGTTTGGATGAGAAAGATGTTGAGGAATTTATGTCATGAAAGGAC
Source organism: Pinus albicaulis (assembly GCA_034641835.2). Lineage (NCBI taxonomy): Eukaryota > Viridiplantae > Streptophyta > Pinopsida > Pinales > Pinaceae > Pinus > Pinus albicaulis. The sequence continues at coordinate 1,102,296,494 of CM076584.1, forward strand.
AAAGGAACCACAATATTTTGTGATAACAACTCATCAATTGCATTTTCAAAGAATGTTTTTTTCCACAAGAGAACAAAGCATATTGATGCAAATACCATTTCATAAGAGAAATAGTTAGCAATGGTGAAATTGTTTTGCAGCATTGCAGGTCAGAGGAACAGTTTGTTGATATCCTCACAAAGCCATTGAGACAAAAGAGTTTTTTTTTTTTTTAATCTCAAACAGTGTCTGGGAATGATTGATGGTGGTAGTTGTGATTAAGGGGTAGTGTTGGAAATACTCCCAACCACTGCTAGGAATAAGGAGTGGAAGCAACACACACTTCATTGATTTTTTTTGTGCAGGGAAGGACAATCCTTAGTTTTCAAATCTAGAGGCGTTCACGAAAAAAATCAAGACAAATTACTCGGAGCCATACTTTTTATTAATTCTTACTTAGTCGTATTCACCTACTTTTTTTTTCCGCAGCTTCGCACCCGCAAATTTTTCTATTTACCCTTAATCTTTTTCATTGAAAGTTATTTCCTCGTCGATGCAATATCAGCGGGACCCACCACCAACCTTACGGCATTTGTAAACCAATGAAATCCTTTGCATTTTTCCATTTCCTTTGTTTTATGCACTTCAGACTTACCATGCCTTTTCGCATCGCCGCCCGCACTTCTCAAACTTTATGGTTTAACTTTTAAGCCCGCACCGAAACTTATATTTCTTCCGATGTGATCCGAAGGGACCCAAGATGTACTTTGCCACATTACCGCATTAACCTTTGTTCACCTTATTTCCTTACCTTTTATGCATTTTTCATATCCCACGGCTTACCGCACGCAACCCACACTTTGCAAGTTATAATTTTTAACTTTAAAGCCGCATGCAAACTGTTTTGTTTTGTTTGCGATGTAATCACAAAGGGGAATGTGTCAAGCTCAGGAGGGTAGCACAAAGTGCATGTCGTAAAGCTCGGGAGTTAACAGATAAGTGCCCACAGTTTAAGATGTTTATGGTGTGATGCGATGTGCCACGTCACATCGCATCTCGTAAGAGTTCAGATTTTCTCATGTTTGCGCATATGTTAAATGATAAGATCGCCAATGTGTGATGGAGCACCTAATGTGATGTGGTTTCGCAAGCAGAACCAATAAAAATTCACGTCTGACATTTTTTGTTTTCTGTACGTGTTTTCGTGTATAAGTAGCCAAACAAAGTCGAGGGATGATTTGGTTGTTGAACGTCCGATTCTGCATTGAATTGCTTTGAATGCTCAGGCTCTGGCCAATTTCGTATAAACCCATGTAATTTCATTTTGTTTTTTTATGAAGAAATGGATTGAATTTTAAAGAAGAGTTGAATAAATTTGCAAGTATTCCTCTCCTATGTTTTACGCTATCTGTCTGTGAATTGTTTGACTGTTATTTCCGCAATATTTAACATTCTCTGTGTTATGGGGAAACACATCCCTCTGTGTTTTTTTTATTCAAAAAATCCAACAAGCATCTACCATGAAAACATTGTTACATTAGCTTGTGGCAATGATGTGTGGAGAGAGCATGACATTTATATACTATCTGAAAAATTTACATATATATTAATGGCAATGTTGATATTATACGCCCTTGCTAAAATTACTTATGTAGTTAAATCAACGGTTGGGCCTCCATATTAATTTCATTCTAGTTCATATGTGCCATTGTATTGTTCAATTTCAATGAGACTTTACCTTATACTAAGAAGAAAAACTATATTTAGTCTTAGACCAACGCAGAGGCATATACCTTAAGTATGCCAAGGTTATTTTCCAACGTTCATATATATATATTCGAGAGTTACTTTTCAGTGTTGGTATATATATTTTTTAGGGTTATTGGCAAGGAAAATGTCAAAATTTAAAATGCATATTCGAGAGTTACTTTTCAGTGTTGGTATATATATTTTTTAGGGTTATTGGCAAGGAAAATGTCAGAATTTAAAATGCCAAAATACGTGAAAACCATGTCCTGAATTCTAATTGGTCTCATCACGAGCTCTAGGAAGTTTCGACTCTTCTCCAAATGGATTAAAATAGTGGCCCTTCACAGTCCTGCTCAGCGACAGATATATACTAAGTTTTCTGTGATAGCATCCAGACAACAGTTCAATCGAACACACAATTGAAGTTTCAGTTTCCAAATGAAATGCTAATTATCAAGAGAGAGGGAAACACGAGCAATATTTTTATCGATATCTCTGTTATAGTAATTTGTTGACTATCGATTGGATTTTTTGGATCGTGATGGTAGTCGAAGGGTTAGGGATTTTTAAAAAAAAAAATTCTCTTTCTCTTATGTGCTGTTGTCTTAGAATCGATGGTTGTCGCAAACGGTAGTAGGAACTGAAAGAACAATAATGGAGGATGGAACCCATTGTAGTCAATAATGAAAACCTAATATTCGAAACAAGTCTGGGAGTGGAAGCCTTCATCCATTCAGTAGAAAGAAATGAAAAAGATATTTATTATTGAGAAATATTATAGTATCAATATAAGTGAAATTTCCATGAATGTGGTAGGTCTGACCCAAGTAATTGAGTTGCTGCAACATAATTTTATAGTTCAATACGATTCATGACCCCCATGTCACTTTAGTTGCAACAACTATGCTATATTCTAGATTTTCGCTGCAACATAATTTTATAGTTCAATACGATTCATGACCCCCATGTCACTTTAGTTGCAACAACTGTGCTATATTCTAGATTTTATAGCAAGTAGAAGATTGGTTCTTGGTATTGTGCCTGCAATATTTTATCCTTTTTTTTCCTTCTACCTTGTGGATTATGTTGCGATTTTTTGACTATAGTACCTTAATACTCAAGCTAAAGCCATTAGCATACAAAGGTTTTGGAATTGTTAGAGTACTTAAATAAATTGATGTTAATATCCCATTAAGGTATGAATTGGGAGGTATAATCAATTGCCATGAGCTAGTGCTAGTGGACATGTTCAATTCTTATAGGTATAGAGAAAAATTAGTTGGGACAGAACCATGAAATCCGACAGTAGTTAACTTTGATTAAGAACTAGAACCCTTTTCATTGATGTCAAAGGGGGAGGTAAACAGAAAGGATGGAAAAATGATTCTTAGAACCAAGGGGGAGGATTAGTTTTTTTCCATCAATGCCAAAGGGGGGCCTTGATGGAATTATTGTCATGGATGGAAAAGTAAAAAAAGGAGAAGCAAGGGAGGAGTCACTTGGATAAAGGAACAACAAAAGATTGGTAATAGGTGATATGGAATATTTGAAAGGGAACAACTAAATAGTAGCAACATATGTGATATTGATTATTGCATGTGTTGTGTGTTGCATGATTTGAAGACTGGTTTGTTGGAGAAATTTATTGTGATGCAAGGCAATACTCCATAAGAGCAAAAAAAACAATCCATGAAATCAAAGGAAAGACTGCTGAGATAATGACAAAGATGTTGTGATGTAAGTCCAATGCAAAGGAAAATATGTTGCAGAGATTATTGTAATGCATTAATGGAAAATGTTGTTAATGATCATGAGGAATGAATGCTCAATTATATAGTCATATTTTATTCCTATTATGTTACATGATGTTTCCATTATATTTATGAATTTAATCATTACATGTGGATGAAAATAATATTAGGTAGATAATTTATTTTTGTATTCTAATATTTAAAATATGAAGAGTTTGGAAATGAATGGGTGGAAGGAAAAGATTCAAGCATGTTCACTTCATATTCCTATGTGAGATACAAACAACCATAAAAAATATTTATAAAAGATGTGATTTTTGAAGGAAAGGGTGAGTTAGAGAGTTGTAAAATGTGTGAGATTTGATTGAGATGCTATGCATTAGTTAGTTGGCACATATGAAGCCTATGTGAAACATTTTTGAAGGGAAGAAGAGGTAGAGATGAAGATGGAGATATGTAGAATTGATGACTAGGTAAAGTAGCACATAGTTGTTTCTTGTTTACATGAGGGGATTTTAGTCTCCTTTCAAGTAGTAGCTTGATAAATATTATGTTGGAGTCTATTGAGGCAGGAGCCTCCTGTGCGTTGTAGCCTACAAAAAAAGTATGGGATTTGGAGCTTCCTTGCGTGTTGTACCTTGCAGAAAATTGAGGTAGAAGCCTATTATAGGTTAAAGCCTACATAAAATCAAATTTAATAAGGGATTAGGAGCTTTCCTTTGCATCAAAACAATAAAAAATCATGGTTTTCTCCCTTTATGGGTTTCCACTTATATCTAGTGTCAAAATTTGTTTTTATTATGTACTGATGTGATGTTTTGGTTGTATTACTTATTATTCACATATTCAATATGATGGTCATTATTTGTCAATATTCTCATTTAATGTTTCAGTTAATGAATTTTAAAGAAAATAACTTAATGTCCATGAATTTACTAAATTTTTTCAAACTCACCCTCCCCCCCCCCCCGCTCCCCCCCGCCTCTTAGTTTAGTCAAGTTTTCATCAGTTGTGAACAATATTAAAGTATTGGGTGAAAATATTGAAGCATCAAAAATTGTTCATAAAGTCTTGAGATCTCTTCCATTGAGGTTCAATCCAAAAGTTTCATCTATTGAGGAAATTAAATACCTTGAAAAATTGTAGATGGATGAACTACATGGAATATTCATTCCATATCCAATGAGAACATGAAAATAGAAGTCTAAACTAAAGGAAGCAACCTTCAAAGCATCAAAGAAAACAAGAACCATGGTCACTCCAACCCTGAATTAGATGAAAAAAAGATAAATTCATGAGAAGGCTGAAGAGAGGATATAGAAAATAGGATAGGTAAATTATCATTCAAATGTTTTAATTGTGGTAGAATAGTTCATTATGATTCAAAATGTTGATATGGAAAATCAAATGATATTGATGATAAAAAAGAACATATAAATAGTGGAAAATTTCATTAAAAATAATAACTCTCAAGAGGAAATGTTTATATTCCAAGGAACATAACATTTCATCAAAATATAGTGATGAAAATTAATCTAATGATGATTAAGAATAATTACTACTCATGGACATGGAAAATAAGAAAGAGAAATTAGATGCAGTGCGATCTCTCTCAAATGGAACCAGCAAAGGAAAAGGTAGTCTTCCACTCTATTTCAGTTATGGGAGTGAATATAATTTTTTTTATAGATTTCCACATGCAAACTATGAAGGAAATGATGATGAAGACAATTTTCTATTCATGAATGTAACACCTCCTCCAACATTTACCCACTTTCACCAGTTTTTTTTGGGGAAAACATGAGCTGAGAGTCACTATGATAAGACTCAACCTCCTATATGACCTTTGTTGGAATTATGAATAATGTGTTGTCCTTGATGGAAACCTACTTGTAGTAGGATGTGTGTGTGTTGTCCTTAATAGAAACATACTTGTTAAAGATGTCAACATGATGGTAACTCAGATGTGACAGAGAGATTAGACAAAGAAATATCAATTCAAAGATAGAGAAATGATGAGGGTAAATTTTGAGGAAGTATACACAGTTTTTTGGTTGCAATGGTTGATTGAGATTCAGTGATTGATTTCCTGATTCAATTAGTTTAGTGATTGAGTGATTTGTTGCAGTGATTGGTTTCAGTTTTGATATTTTGTACTGGGCTTAAATGATGATATTCGGTCGAGTGTGAAAATAAGATGAAAAGTGGCCTACATGTTTTATGTTTTGGTTTAGGTGGATCTAATATGAAAATTATGAAACGTGGTCCACGAAGGTGCTTAGGGTTCGATCTTTCAGTGAGGGAGTCAAATCTTTCTTCCAATAGTGGCTAGTAAATGATATAGGGGGTGGGACCTACCTTTCGGTGGGTGTCAGTAAATGAGATCAGGGGTTTGGATCTACGTTATAGTGGGTGATGGAGAACGAGAGAAGGTTGTTATTCATAAGGGTTCTTGCATGCTATTATGAGTATGTGCCAATACAAGACCACAAGGAGTTTTTCATTATAATAAAATATGAATACAAAGACGACAACAACAGTAGTTTTCTCCCACATTGGGTTTCCACCTAAAATCCCTAGTGTTCATGTGTGTTGATGTGTTGCTTATGTGTGATGGTTTATTCTATTATTACTGCACATGGTTACTATTTAATTATTTCCTAACGAAGTACTGATACACCAATACAAATTAAACAAATGATGAACTAACTGAAAATTTAGTTAATCGGATATATGCTAGTTGTCTGCATAACAATCGTGTACACACATAGATTTACCTCAATATAGTCGCGTACGAAAATTTCAATAAGAAAAGAAAATTTTAAGTGAGTTTTAAATTTTTTATTCACCCCCCCCCCCTCCCTCTTAGTATTTTTCCCAACAACCTTAAGGAAATGGAGTCAACAACATAAGACCTTACTGACTTCCCTCAAGTGTTACAAGACCTCCAAGAGAAACCCAACACCTGAGATAAATATCTTTCTCAATCAACTAGAGTCTTATTCGCTCCCTTTCCGAGGCATGCAAGGGACTATAGCTCTCCAGTCAACCCTATATGATTTCCTGCCAGCAACTGCGGACTTTTCTAGCTAGTTATATTCCAATGACCTGAAATTTCGAGCCACGTTTTCAAGGCCAGGACTCAAGCGTCTTCCCAAAACTCAATGAAACTTCTAGAAATGATGAATAACATAGAAACAAAGCTTATAAATTAAGGCTTGAACTGACACTTTAAATGACCTCTCCCAACCAGGACTGAAATTTTGTCAAACACTTGGTAAACATGCAACCTATAGGTCATGAATGAAAATACGAAAATAATGATATCAAAACTTATCTAGTGTTCAACAAGAAGAACAAATACCTTCTTACATTAGATTTCATAACACCAATTAGGTCTTTCATTCATTATTCACTTAGTTACAAGTAAATACATCAAGAGAGCTATGCCTAAAATATGTCATAAAACCATGCTTATAACCAGCATATAACCAGATAATTAACAGTGAGAGAAAAACTATTAAAGCCACGTAATAACCAATAAATTTACTCATCAAAATGAAGATAAGTTTACATCTTATTAAACATATGAAAAATCTAACTAGTTTCAGGACTTCCATGTACCACCCGACTATAGTTTGGGTAGAGCCAAATATTTCTTTCAACCAATGACCCCCATGCCATATTCCAAACATTAATGTAAGATCTCATGGGATAAACCAATCCATTAAAAAACAAGGGAATCTAGAGGTTAAACCACCTCCACCCTCACCATATTGTGATCTCACCTATACCAGTTCCGATATTACAAAACCAAAGCGAGCTTGGATGCCTTAGAATTCCTTCACCATCCCTTCAGGAATTTTCCTATCTCCACCCACCTACTGAGGGATTCCAGGAGAAAACCATCTCCAGCCCCAACCCTTGGAATTACCTTAATACCACCTCACCTAAATCTAAAACCTTATGGAAGTACAAAGCTCGACCGAGAAAGACTCCAATCACACCATGGCTATCCTGAAATGGAAAGGCAGGGATAAAATACACTATTAAAACCTAAAAAAACCCATGTCAATGACATCAAAATAGCTAAATTGCAACATGCACATACCATACATGTCAAAACAAGCTAGGAAATCATACAACAACCTATTACCTTCAATTATTCCTATTGAAGTTGTTTAATCCAAATTTTCCTTGCTTTATCTCTACTTTCCTTTTCCTTCCTTGTCTTTCCTTGTCCTTCCTTTTCTTTCTTTCTTTCCTTCTCCTCTTGGTGCTCTTCTCTCTTAAACCAATTCCAAAACTAAAATAATAAAAGGATAGCACTAAAAAAATCCATGAACTAATCCTCATAAGGCTTTTTATCATTGAGGCCTCTATTTTCTTCATTCCCTTTATTTTCCCTTCAATTTCATCCCCACATGCAACTTGTGACCTTTCACCTCCCATTTCTCCTAATTTCCTTTATTTTCATAATAATAAGGAAATTAATGTATTTTTTTCCTTTCAAAGCATTTTCCATTACCTTTGCAAATTTCCCTAGCCATAAACACATTAAGTGATGCCCAATAGGATATTTTTCCCAACATTCAACTTGGAATAAATGTCGCATGAACTTGGTCTTATTTTGTCTTTATTAACTTTATTCGATGAAAATTTAACCCGGGGTTGTTACAGACCCCTCCGCCTTAAGGAACCATCACCCTTGGTGTATTATGATACCCTATGACAAAAAAAAACTCTGAAAACCAAAAATATACTTCCTACGGAGCTTTATTACCCATATTTTTGTAGTATTTACAATAACCACATGCTTAAAAGAAAAACAATCATGAAAAACATGACGAATTGACAACCATACCTCTTATTGGAGGTTTATAACACAACTCATTGTGGTATTTACAATAGCAACCATACATAAATATGTACAAATAAAAAAACTCATTTGCGTCCACTAGAAAACAATGAAGGATACATTGCCCAGATCTTATCAACCATATTCTATGTAGCTTCCTGAGGAGAAAAATTCTTCCACTGCACTTTAACTTGCTTGATTTCTTGGTTTTGGAGCATGAATTATTTCTGTTGCAATATGAATTGAGGTTGTGAATGGAATTATCCTTCTGGTTCCACCTGGAATACATAAAAATCAATAACATGATCAACATAATTTACATAGCTTTTCACTAATGAAACATGGAGAGAATCATGGAATTTCAATGTTGGAGGTAGTGCAAGTATGTAGGCCATTAGTCCAATCCTCTCAAGAATTTCAAATTGCCCGCAATACCACGATGCCAACTCGGAACATGATCCAATCCTCAAGGATCTCTTCTTGGGCTTAATGAAAAAATACATATGATCCCCAAATTGAAACTCCTTAAATTCCCTGTGTTGGTATGCATAACTCTTCTTCCTGTCTTGTGTTGCCTTTAGATTCTTCTTTATAACCTGCATTTCATGTTCCATGTTTTCCAACATGTTCGATCCAATAAGTACCCTGTTCATTGGATCACTCCAGTTGATTGGAGTGTTACAACTCGGCCCATAAAGTGCCTTAAATAGACTCATCCTCAGTGACTCCTGATAAGAATTGTTGTAAACAAACTCAACCAATTGAAGGTATTCCTCCCATATCCTCTACTGATTCATGACATACATCCTCAACATATCCTCCAAAATCCTATTGACCCTCTTTGTATGTCCACCTATGTGTGGATGATAAGTTATACTAAAGGCAAACTCTATCCCCAAACCTACAAAAAACTCCTTCCAAAACTTGGAAGTGGACTTAACATCCCTGTTTGATAAAATATTCTACAGAATACCATGCAATATCGTGATCTCCTTGATGAAAACTTGTGCTACCTCACTATATGAATAAGTAATATTTATTGGAATGAAGTAATCTACCTTGCTAAACATGTTGACCACAACCATGATAGAATCATGCTTCCTATATGTCCTTAGATGACCTGTAATTAATTCCATGGAAGCTACATCCCATTTCCATTATGGAATTGAAATATTTTGAAGTGACCCACCTGGATGCTTACACTCGTCCTTCACCTCCTGATAATCCAAAAACCTAGCCACAAACTATGCCACTTCCTTCTTTAGATTCAACCAATAATAGAAATTATAAATTGCTTTCAACGTCCTCTAATATCCTAAGTGACTTCAATATGGATTGACATGAAAATCCCTCAAGATAATCTTCTTGATCTCACTGTCATCTGGTACATATATATTGTCCCTAAATATCACCAAGACATCTACCATAAGATGATAATCCACATTTTGATTACCTATTCCTTAGTGGAACATGTGCATAAGGTCCTTGTACCTGTCATCCTGTTGTCTTTCCTGTAAGATATGATCTTATAATTATGTTCCATATGAGCTCATTGCTGCAACATGGTTCAATTGCACTTTCCTATTGAGATCATATGCAACTATGTTCTCCTTTCCCTTAATGTATCTAATCTCGAAGTCAAACTCACTAAGAGTATCCAACCATCTGACTTGCTTGGAATTCAATTTTTTTTGGTCAAAAATATATCTAAATCCACTGTGATCACTCGTCAGTACAAACTTCTTGCCAAGAATATAATGCCTCCACATCTTCAAGGTGTGAATAATAGCTTCCAACTCAAGTTCCTAAGTCACATAGTTCTTCTCGTGCTTATTCAGTTTCCTGGTTTCATAGACACCACATTTCCCTCCTGCATAAGTACTCGACCAAGCCCTCTCTTGCAAGCATCTATACACACAACAAACCCTTTATCCATATTTTCAATCTTAAGAATTGGAGCATTTGTCAACAATTTATTTAACTGTTCAAAATCGGTTTCACGTTCCTCTATTCATTCAAACATATTACCTTTTATTTACAATGATGTAATGGGATATGAAATTCATGATAAGTTCTTGATGAATCTCCTTTACTAACCTACTAACCCCATAAATGATCTCACTTCATCCACATTTCTAGGAGCTTCCCATTCCATGATAGATTTTATCTTTTTCGGATCCACTACTCTCTGCCTTAGTTCGAAAAAACATGTCCCAAGTAATGTACCTTTGTCTTAAATAAGTTACATTTACTAAGCTTGGGATACAAATGATGCTCTCTTAGAAATCTCAACATTGTTGCTAAAGTCTCAACATGTTCTTCCTCATTCATAGAATATATCATCAATGAACACAATAAAAAACTTCTACAGATAAGGATGCAACACATTATTCATAAAGCACATAAAAGTAGATGGAGCATTATTCAAACCAAAAGGAACTACAGCAAACTCATAATGCACATACCTGGTCCTGAAATTAGTCTTGTAGATGTCCTCTTCCTTGATTCGTACCTAATGGTATCCTAATATGAAATTAATATTTCAGACCATTGTTGTTCCGCTTAACTAATCAAACAATATGTTAATCCTCGTCATGGGTACATTTTATTGATATTCACCTTTCTCAACTACCTATAATCAATACACAACCTAAGAGTACACTCCTTCTTCTTCATGGAAAATATTGGTGCACCCCAAGGAGATACACTTAACCTAATGTAGCCCTTATCAAGCATTTCATTCAACTTCAATTTCAACTCTACTAACTCTTGAGTGCTCATCCTATAAGGTTCCTTTTATTTTGGTGCTTCCCTTGGTACCAAATCAATATGAATGTCCACTTCCTTGTGAGGAGGCAACTCTGGAATTTCTGTTGGAAACACATCCCAAAACTATTGCAATACTAGACACCTCGTGAGTATTTTTTCATCCTCAACATCCTTACTCTTTTCACTGGAAATATTAACTACAAAAATCAAACACCCCTTCCTACAACCACGTTTATCCTACATAGTGGTTACCATCCTAACTGATGTAGGCTTCTTCTTTCCCTTCAAGATTCTATGTTCCCCATTATCATCCAAGCCCTTAATAGCCTTGTCATAGCAATCTAATCTATTCCTATGAAGATACATCCAATCCATACCCAAAATCCTATTATATGATCCAAATTTTATTACTTTCAGATGTGTTTTTGTATGCATACCATTCAACTCGAATGTACAAGCTCTTACCCAATGATGAACTATATTCTTAGTACATGTAGCCAACTACACCAACCAAGACTATGCATGCAATTCTTTTCTCATGCCACACTTATCCACTAGGTCAGGATTAACATAACTATAATTAGATCCAGGATCAATCAAAATATAAACAACTTGACTAAAGATATTACCTTCCATCTCAATAATGGATTCCTAATGATCTGCCTCCTTATTGTTTGTTAGCGTAAGAAGTCACTCCTTGACTGCTTAAGGAGTAAGCCTTACACATCATAGTTCATTTCAAAATTTAAAGGGGTTCCTTAAGTGGTGGATGGATTTCTCAAAGATTTTTAAATTATTTTATCTTTTTTAAGACATTCATGCATTTGTCAAGCTGTTGCAAGTATAAATTTTGTGGGTAAAACGTAGTATAGGGAGAAGAGTACACAAATGGAAGAAAGATGAATAGCTGGTACCTATTTTAGGAAATATTTCTATCCTAAATTAGCCACACAACTATGATTATGGCCTTTAACAAAAACTTTGTTTATGTTAAACAAACAAAACTAGAAAATAGATTGCATGTATAAATTATTCCACAAATCCTTTATGAAATCTCCAATGACATGTTCTATTACAAACATATAACTTGTAAAAAATTAAAAGCGGATAATTTACTGTTAAATCCTTTAACAACTTCTGACTCACACTTCACTAGTTGCTGCAATTTATATTTTAGAATAAATTAACAAAGGAAAGATACACGCCAAACATTATATGTTTCTAAATCCTCCAGCATGAAGAAAAAGGTTTTTTCTTATTATATTTAGTCTTTCAGTAGACTAACATCCAACCTCCCCACAGCTTATAGTATTTACAAGTGTTATATATAGCAAGAGAGGAACCAAATCCATCTCTTATAAAAATAAGGAAACATTAATTATAACATAACACGTGTTAAAAGACAATAAATCCTTATCTCCTCGAAATCTAATGGAAAGGACAGATGGAGAAAGAAGAAGAGAAGAATTTTGGGCTGGAATGCTGAGTGCACTCTCATGTTGCCCCTTTTTCTGCTGAATTTTCTCCTTGTGTCTTGGGTCTTCAATAACCATGTAGCCCTATGCTTTCTGATATATATCGAAAATATCTTGTTCTTGAGGCGGCAATGACCATGAATGAACCAAATAACAAGAAACTGACATTAAGGGTTTGTTCCTCAAATTTTGGCAATGTGTTGGCCTAGTTGATGATGTGTCCAAGGTTGATGATCTGGCAGCTAATCATCCTCTTTATTGAGTGTTCTGCCTGTAAAAATATTCACTGATACTCTTTGATTTTCTCCAGGTGTTTTTTGTATTTCAGAACTTAATAAATCTTGATAATCTTTAGTTGGTGGCGTGTATATGTGTAACCATCTAATCAGTCACTACATTAAACCATCTCACATTAGTAGTTTTAGGAGCAGAGGACATAAGGCAAAAAATCATGATTTTCGATTGCATGGTAACTGAAGTGAAGGTATGGTGGGTTCTACCAATCGCATCAGGGGTTTTTAGGACCAGACAACATAAAGCGATAACAAAGTGGTAGAATTGCAATGCGATATATCGAAATCGCAAGACAAAGGGGTTATCACAAAACAGGGATCGTAGCTTATCGCATATCATAATCAAAGGATTATCGCATTTCACAATAAGAGGATTATCGTATTTCACAATCAAAAGGGGAAACATGGGTGGTTAGCAATAGGATTTGTAATGTGCGATAAGCAAAGTGACGTGGCAGGGAAATGGGTCCTAGTGTTATCACAATCGAGGGTTTTTTAGAAGCAGCAGTAGATCATAACAAAGGAATTTCAAAATGGCGATTGCAAAATAAGGTAAGGTGGGTCCTAAAAGCAATACGATAGTATGGTATGATGTGGTGGTGGGCGGGTCCCACTATTATCACAATCGGGGATTTAAGGAGGGAGTAAGTGAATGCATCGATAATTTTTTATTTTCGATGAATTAGTTCCCATTAATGGTTTTAAAGAGGAAAAGAAATAAATAATAGAAATATAATAAAGCGGCCCAAAGCTTAACAAAGGAGTTTTGAACTTCAATCCTAAAATAAAACTAGGGAATGAACTCATGACTTAGTAAGAAACTGTGCTAACATTGGCTCCACAGGGGATAGAGCTCTCCATGTGAGGCTCTAAGAATATTTTGTAGTTTCAATGCCTTATCGAGCCCTTATTTCTCCAACCAACAATTCTTCTCATTAAATAAAAAAGACCAGCATGCACAGCCATTGGGTAATGGAGTCATAAGCTAGATTTCAATATTCTGCAATGTATATCAACATGACTAAAATATGGAAATCAAATTGCAATCTAAAACTGAAAATAAATGGTTGAGTGGCAAGCTTATTCGTCCTCCTACTTCTAATCAGCTAAAAAATTTCCTAATCAAGTATAACTTGGTTTCCAATGTTACCATAAAATCATTTGAATATTAAAGAGAAACCCTTGCATGAAATTGTTTCAAAATACCCATAAGGGATATAATATATGCAGCAAGAAATGAACTGGAAACATGTACTTACTATTATATACCGTGTGTGTCATTTCAAATGTTGCTATATTGGAGACCCCTGCTCAAAATGAATCCATCCAATTAGCAACTGGATCATGAAACATATGAGGAATGTCTAGCTGATCCAAAATACCAACCTATTGTTGTTTAAAATCTGCTATGTCAATAAAACTAGCCTGCTCTTGTCCTCCTTACAACAACTCATCAACTGCATATGTTTCATTACATTTAAGGGCAACAAAACCTTCATTAAGTTGTTGATTAATCTCTTGGACAACAAACTCATTAGAGGCACTTAAACTAGCATAACCAAATGGCAACAATATATCAGGTTCCAAAGGAAGAACATCATGATCATCAGATTCTTCAACCTGAGTACTAGGAAGAATTATATCGATATGAATCTGATCTGGATCCATACCTTTTTCAAAATATTTGTAAAATTTTTCCATAACGCTGCTAGAATACTATATGTTATCATTCTAAATATAACACTCAAATTCTTCGCAGAAGTTATCAAGCAACAACTTAGATGAATATAGTCCTTTACAATAACGATGAAACATTTCATGAAATTCCCTTAAAGAATAACTAGTAGTAGTAGGTAAGGACTGGAACCATTTGCGCACATCTCCATCAAGGGAAAACACAAATATTTTCATGAGGACATCTGCATCATAACACATCCAGCAAGTGCGTAAACTCATGAAATGAAATTAGGTACTTAGCGGGATGTTCATCTTCATCTCCTCGAAACCTTAAAAGACAATCTTTCCATTCATCTCTAGAAGGCACCATATTAGGAAAAACATGAATTTTCGAAAGATTTAAAGGAGCAAACCATTCAGCTAAGATGGCAGCAAAGGATTTTGACATTCTGAAACTATGGAGTCGCCACTGGATTCTTTGTCATGGAATTGCTAGGTGTAAAGCAGTCTAAAAATATATTTGGAACTATACAGCTCAGAACTAGACTTATAACTTTGTCGTTCACCCAGGGATAAAATTCAATTTGCCTCCTTGGCAATGGTGCCAAAGATGTTAGTGTAAAAATTCACTCCTTGACTGCTTAAGGAGTAATCCTTACACATCATAGTTAATTTTAAATTTTAAAGGGGTTTTTCAGTGGTGGGATGGGTTTCTTAAATATTTTGAAATGATTTTATCTTCTTTAAGACATTCATGCATTTGGCAAGCTGTGGAAAGTATAAATTGTGTGGGTAAAAGGTAGTATAGGGAGTGGAGTACAAAAATGGAAGAAAGATGAATAGTTGGTACCTATTTCAGGAAAATAGATTGCATGTATAAAGTATTCCACAAATAATTTATGAAAACTTCACTGAAATGTTCTATTACAAACATATAACTTACAGAAAAATGAAATCAGATAATTTACTGTTAAATCCTTTAACATCTTCTCACTCACACTTCACTAGTTGTTGCAATTTATATTTTAGAAGAAATTAACAGAGGAAAGATACACACCACACATTAGATTTTCCTTGAATCACAAAATCCTCCATCATGAAGAAAGAAGGTTTTTAAAATTATATTCAGTCTTTCAGTAGACTAACATCCAACCTCCCCTGAGGTTATAGTATTTACAAATGTTATATATAGCAAGAGAGGAAGCAACTCAATCTCTTCTAAAAATAAGGAAACATTAATTCTAACATAACACGTGTCAAAATACATTACATCCTTATATCCTCGAAATCTGACAGAAAGGATAGATGGAGAAAGAAGAAGAGAAGAATTCTGGGTTGGAATGTTGAGTGTACTGTCATGTTGCCCCTTTCTCTGCTGAATTTTCTCCTTGTGTCTTGGGTATTTAATAACCATGTAGCCCCCTGCTTTCTGATATATATCGGAAATATCATGTGATTTAGGCTTAAATGACCATGACTGAATCAAATAACAACTAAATGACATTAAGGGTTTGGTCCTCAAATTTTTACAATGTGTTGGCCTAGTTGATGATGCATCTAGGGTTGATGATGTTGCAGCAAATCATCCTCTTTATTGAGTGTTATGCCCATCAAAATCTTCATTGATACTCTTTGATTTTATACAGGTGTTTATTGTACTTCAAAGCATTAATAAATCTTGGTAATATTCAGTTAGGGATGTGTATATGTGTAACCATCTAATCAATCACTTCATTAAACCATCTCGCATCGATAGTTTTAGGAGCGGAGGATATAAGGAAATAACAAAATTATTTTCGATTTTTGATTGAGTGGTAAGTGACGTGGCAGTAAGGTGGGTCCTTCCAATTTCCTCCAGGGCTTTTAGTTGCAGGCAACATAAAGCGGTAACAAAGTGGTGGAATTGCAATGCGATATATCGCAATCGTTAGATAGAGGGGTTATCACAAACCAAGGATCAGAGATTATCGCATATCAAAATCACAGGATCATCTCATTTTTCAATCAAAGGATTATCACATTTCGAAATTAGAGAATTATCACATTTTGCAATCAGAGGATTATCGCATTTCACAATCAGAAGGTGCAACATGGATGGTTAGCAATAGGATTTTCGATATGCAATAAGCGAAGTGACATGGCAGGGAAATGGGTCACAGTGTTATCACAATCGAGGGTTTTTGGACGTAGGAGTAGATGATAAAAAAGGAATCATGAAATAGCGATTGTGAAATAAGGTAAGGTGGGTCCTCAAAGCAATATGATAGTGCAGTATGACATGGCGGTAGGTGGGTCCCACTGTTATCACAATCAAGGATTTAAGGATGCAGGAGTAAGTGAATGCACCGATAATTTGCGATTTGCAATGAAGTAGGTTCCATTAATGGTTTTAAAGAAGAAAAATGATAAATAATAGAAATGTAATAAAGTGGCCCAAAGCGTAGAAAAGGAGTTTTGAACTTTAATCCTAAAAAAAACTAGGGAATGAACTCATGACTTAGTAAGAAACTGTGCTAACATTGTCTAAAACTCTGCAAATCCAAGGAATGTTATGACCAACATCCCCAACTTTCTGCACCTCCTAAGCACTATATATATCAGGCCTACTTCCCTAGTACAATGGACAATCCTTCTTGTGATGATCTTTTCGGCATATCCAAAACTGCAATGGTCCTCTACCATCACCTCTAGTCTTTTGCTCTCAAGTATATGACCCATGTCCCTTATCAACTGGATTGAACTTCTTGTAAGGATCCATATTTTTTTCCTCCCTTGCATCTTGAGGTCTTCCCTTATTTGGTGGACATTTCTCTTTAAATTTATCGTTTCCTTTCAAATCACGCTTAGGCTCAGATTTGCGCTTTCACTTCTTATAACAATGCTTTAATTTCTAGATGGGCTCTTCCAATGATCTAGGATCATAAAACTCAGTTTAGTATTTATATGTTGTTGGAAACCCACTAATGAATATCTAAGTCTTAGCCTTCTCATCCTTGAGATAAGGAACATAACTCAACAACTCCTAGAATTTGCTAGTATACTCATCATCTGTCATACAACCCACCTGTAGCTTATAAAACTCCTTAGCTCTGTCATCATAGTACCTGTCTCATAAGTAATTTTTCCTAAAGAGTCTCTCAAACTCATCCCAAATCAAATATTATTCTCAAATTCCTTTGAAATTCTTCACATCCTCCCACCAGATATCTGATTTCCCCTTAAGAATGAAGGTGGTTATATTGGCTTTCATGTTATCTGAGTAGCTACATAATCTGAAGAATTTATTCATTCCAAGAAACCATTCCTCTGCATCTTTTGACTTCTTCATCTCTCCATTAAATGTATAATCCTTCACTTTATTGAACTCCTCTAGAAAATAATCCCTCCTCATATAAGGATGATGACGGTGATGATGATGATAATGTCTCCTAGATGAAGAAATAGAATGATGCCCATACATATCAATCATCTTGTCAGTTATATTCAGTGATCTACCACCTCTAACTATGTACCCTATATCCAACATGTATCTGGACTGAGCTCTTCTACCATAGGCTCCATTAGTCTTCTCTTCTTGCTCTTGATTGATCCTCAATTGTGCCTATTTTTGCAACTCTGACAAACTCTAAAGAATTGTTGCATTGACCTCTATCTGCTTCTCCTGGACCCTTGAAATTATTTCCTGTGCCTCAACCAACCTTTCATTATCTACTTTTAAACTTATGATCTCTTCCCTCGAGCTCCTTAATGTATCTGCTATACTAGGAGAATACGGTTCTCCTTGTTGGCCAACTAATCTGTAGGGAGATTCATGGGAACTATAGTCTACAGTTTTTCTCGTCATCTTTGATTCTCTTCTTCATGTAAGTGTACCATGTCATATAAACCAAAAATATACCAAAAATGAATCCATACCTCATTGATGTTTAGGAGAGGCTTATCTCATCTTCAAGATCAATCCACATTAGGATGTACATGTATGATCATAACCACATGAATATAAAAACATCATGCATGACCATACTAATTGTATACCATGACCCCATGCATGAAAAACATATCCTTAACACATTAGAATTTATCGAAGGAGAGTGCAACCCGCTCTGATATCACCCTGTAACGCCTCCTCCTATAATTACCACCTTCAGCGGTTTGCACTCGGTAAACATGAGATGAGAGTTAGCATGATAATACTAAACCTCCCATATGACCTTGAGGAAATGGAGTCATCAAATTAATACCTCAGTGACTTCCCTCAGGTTTTAGAGGTCCTCCATACGAAACCCAACCCCTATTAGTGTCCAACCACTGAGATAACTCTATTTTTCAGTAAACTAGAGTCTTAGCCACTCCCTTGTGAAGGCATGAAAACAAATATAGCCCTCCATTCACTCCCATAGGGCTTCCTTCCAACAAGTGTAGAATTTTCCAGTCAGTTCTATGCCATTAACCCTAAATTATGAGCCACTTTTTCAGGGCTAGGGCTCAAGCCTCTACCTAGAACTCAGTGAAAGTTCCAGAAATGATGAATGACATAGAAACAAATATTATAAACCAAAACTTGAACTAGGACTTGACTTGACCTCTCACAACCGGGACTGAAATTCCATAAAACACTTGGTAAGCACGCATCCTACATGTCATGAATGCATATTTGAACATAAGGATATGAAAACTTATCTAAGGTTTAACAAGAAGGACAATTCCTTCTCAAAATAGTTTTCATAACATCAATTAGGTACTGCATTCATTATTCATTTGGTTACAAGTAAAAACATGAAGAGAGCCATAACTAAAATATTTCAAAAAACCATACTTAGAACCAACATAAAACTAGATAATTAACAATGAAAGAACAACCATTAAATCCACATAATAACGAGTATATTTACTCATCAAAATAAAGAGAACCTTATCTCTAATTAAACATATGCAAAAGAAAACCAAGTCTGAGACTTCCAAATACCACCCAACCATAGATTGGGTTGAACCAAATATTTCTTTCATCCAATCACCCTCGTGCCATATTCCAAGCATGAATGTCGGATCTCATGGGATAAACCAATCCATAAAAAACCAAGGGAATCTAGAGGTTAAACCACCTATCATGTCATGATATCACCTAAATATATTCTAAGATCACAAAACCAAACCGACCTTAGATGCCTCATAATTGCTTTACCATCCCTTCAGGAATTTTCCTGTCTCCACCCACTTGTTTAGGGCTTATTGGAGAAAACCATCTCCACCCCCAACCATTGGGATTTTCTCGAGACCACCTCACCCAGATCCAAAACGTTTCATCAATCCAAAGTTTAACCGAGAAATAATCCCATCACACCATGGCTATCAGGAAATGTTAAGGAAAGGCTAAATTCCACTATTGAAACCCAAAAAAACCCATTCCAATGACAAGAAAAGAACCAAATACCAACTTTCATATACCATGCATGTCAAAACTAGCTATGAAATCATACATGCCACTTATTACCTTCAAGTATTTCTACCGAATCTCCTTGATCTAAATTTTTCTTGATCGATCCTTGATTTCCTTTTCTTTCCTTTTCCTTCCTTTTCCTTCCTCACCCTTTCTTTTCTTGCTTTATTTCCTTCTCCTCTTTGAAACTAATTCCAAAAATAAACTAACAAAAGGCTAACACTCACAAAAAACCATGAACTTACACTCAGAAGCCATTTTATCATTGAGGCCTCTATTTTCTTTATTTTCATTTATTTTCCCTTCAATTTCCTCCTCACATGTAACATGTGACCTTTCACCTCCCTTTTCTCCTAATTTCCTTTATTTTCATAAATAATATGTCAATTAATTCATTTTTTCCTTTTCAAAGTCATTGTCATTTCCTTTTCCAATTTCCCTTAGCCATAAACACATCAAGTGATTCCCACTAGGATATGTTTCCCAATATTCATCTTGGAATAAGTGTCTCGTGACCTTGGTCTTATTTTGCATTTATTAACTTTATTACATGAGCTTTTAACTCGGGGTTCTTACAATGAATTCTCAAACTATTTATCAACAAAATAAGGATAACTAGGAAGAGAAGATAATTGTAGAGGAGGAAAATAAAGGTAAGAAAAATTTTCAAGGTGAGCTATTTGTTGCATTAGAAGAGAATCAAAGACTTGTGATAAAAAAAAAAATCATAAGGCGGTATTGCGAGAGTATGAAGATAAGGATCATGACGAAACAAAGAAAATGTTTTCGATCCTTAAAACTCAATCAAAAGTGACAAAGAGAATGAAAGAAGTGGTGACAAGCTAGATGGAATAAAAGGGAGGTCACTATAAAAAACTAGAAGTTGATATTTCTTTCCTTGGGAGATGATCTTTAAAATGTAATTGATTAGTTAAGGTTTGGAAGAATCTTTGAGATCTTGGATAATTAAATCAATAACCAAAGTTGTTTTTTTTATTAAAGTAGGTTTTTTTTTTAAAGATGATAATTATATGTTCAAGGGAGAATCAAAATTAAACAAGCCATAAGAAGAATAACCTAAAATCTATGTCAATATGGTAAATGGATCAAGAAACAGTGCAAGAAAATTCAGAGATGAAGATAAGGATCAAAAGAGTTATGATTCCATCATTAACACAAATGGAAATAAGAATGAAGGAGAAGACCAATAGAGCTCTAATACTAAAGTGAAAGAAGGAAACACCAAGCAAGGAAGTAAATATTATCTGAGATCCAAAAATTAATTCAAAATAATTGCTCCACCAAGAAGGCTCACCATATCTAGGTATCAAAATTTCTTTTATGACCATTTCTTTTCATCCAACAATTTTGGTCATAAGGTAATAAATTGAAAAGGATATGAAAAAAAGTATATAAAAAAAATAAAAGTAGTGGATCATATAATATCTCAAGGAATGGTTGTATGAGAAGAAATCTAATATTTTTTAATGAGAATTACATAAAAAATTACAATTCATTCGCCGCCTTATTAGAACATATTGAATGCTTCAAGTGCAACAATTTCAGAGAAAATTCTTGTGATTGTAGAAGTAGTATATTAAGGCCTTAAGATCAAAGAATAAATAAGACATAATCGGCAATAAAAATAAAAGTATGGGATATGGAAAATAAAGTAAGAGAAACTTGTGAGGAATGAAATCCATCTCTGTGTTCAAGATCAAGAAATCCAGTGGTGTGTATATATTGGATGGTCAACTCATATGCTAGGTAATAAAAGTAAATTTATCTCTCTCAAGGAAATTAAATGAGGTAGGTTTATCCTTGGAAATAATGATATAGGAAATATTAATGGAAAGGGCACAATCAGTCGTGATGGTGGAAGGAAAAAAAATTCAAAACAAATTCTTATTGAAGGACAGAAGCACAATCTACTAAGTGTAAGTCAAATAGTCGATAAAGGGTATGATATCATATTCAATTCCAAACGATGCAAAATAAGGAAATTATGTTTAAGAAGATTAGTAGCAAATGAAATAAGGTCTCCAAACATTGCACCTGTCCTCAATGAAATTAAAATAAAGAAAAACTTCCCAATGGAAGTAATATCCCTAATAGATCACCGGTAAAAGGAGTGGCATCCAACTAAAATTCATAAGGTGAACCGTAGAATACAAAATTACTTTTCATATATAACACATCACACATTGAGAAATATTAGAATAACAAAAGAAGAAATGTTTCATACAGAATGATACCACCTTAACTCGGGGAATTGCAATCAAAATTGAAATCCATCAATGTTCATCCAAAGGAGAATATGCAGACATAGGGAGATATAAAAAACATGAGCAGTGGAAAACACCAATAGAAATTTTCTTCTATAAGAAGAGTTATAAAAAATGAGAAGCACAGGTTCAGGGGGAGCATCCCTTTGGCATTAGTACCAAGTGAGGAGAAGTTGGTATGTACAATGAGAATTTCATATAGAGGGAGTTATAAAATATTATTGCAAATTTGACTAAGGGTGGACATAAATGACAAGGGAGGAGATTTTTGAAAATATTTTTATTATTGATGTTAAATCTAGGGGTAGAATAGTTATGTCCAAGATAAATATTAGAAAATGAATTTGCTGGAAATAATTTCTTTGGACTTTTGATGCCCCAATTGAATACCCTATCATTGAAGTATTTTTTACTCCAATTACCTAGCTCAAATGGGATCATAGGATATAAATTGGAAACCCTATTCTCTTACCCTTATAATTGTATATGGTAGTCCCTCTAATTCCACAAGACTGAGGATATATGAAATATTTTTCTAAAATGACCCAAACAAAGTGCAAGTAGACCTGTTTGGATACCCTATATTTGAAAGTATTTTTATTCCAATTAGCTAGTTCAAATGGGAGCATAGAATATATGGTTAGAAATCTTATTCTATTACATTTCCGACAATATATGACACTCCTTCTAACTCCATGGGAATGAGAAGATATGGAATATTTTTTCAAGATGACCCAACCAAAGTACAAGCAAGCCAACCCAACCAGTTTTACAAGTCATTCAAGTAAGGGAATATACAAACACTATAAATAAAGGGAACTTGGGTTCATTTTAACATCATTTATTGAATAATAAATCTAAAGTCTCAACAAGAGCTGAGGAATAACTTTTGAGGTTATTATTAAAATATAAATTGGAAACAAAAATGTTATTTTTTGAGTGAACAAGCCATCTTGAAATTTTCACTATCTTTTTTTGTGATGTTTTAGACCATAAAACTTGGAGGAGCTATATAGAAGATATTCATGTACTTGTGGCTCACATTTCAAACTTCTATTTTCTATCATTTTAGAGATATGGACGAAGGAAGTTAGGATTATTGAATACTCTTGAAATCTTCTTAAAATAGGTCAATAATTGGGCATTTACACTATAACTTTTGTTCTTGAAGGATACAAATAGAATATATTCATGTACATGTGATTCAAATTTTATATCTTAACATGCTATAATTTTGGATATATTGTCAAAGAAAGTTAGACTTCGTCAATGCTCATGAAATCTTATTCGAATAGGTCACCTTCATATTTTTTTTTATATATTTCTTTCTATGATGTTTAAAAATATGAAATTTGGAGGAGACAGAGGAGATATCTCAAGGTACATATGATAGAAACTTCATATCCTCTTTTTCTAAAATTTAGGGGATATGATTTGAGGAAATTAGTGTTCTTGAGTGCTCATGAAACATGCTTCAAATGGACAAAAGAAACAAGCTTTAGGAGATGTAAACTTAGTGAAGGAAGAAGTAGCACATAGACCTAGTGAAGGCAGAACTAATTAATAAATTTGGTGAAGATAGAAGCAACAAGCATACTTGCTGAAAAAATAAGAAAGTAACAACCATTGTGAAGAAGCAAGCAAGTAGGTTGGTGCCTACAAAAAAGCAGGGGGATTGGTGTCTCCTATATATTAGTGCTTGCAAAACAATAGAGGAGAATGGTGTCTCATGTAGGTTGATGCCTACAAAGAGACAAAAGGGATTTATGTCTCTTGTAGGTTGGTGCCTACAAAGCAACAAAGGGTATTGGTGTCTCTTGTAGGTTGGTGCCTACAAGGAAACAAAGTGGATTGGTGTCTCCTGTAGGTTAGTGCCACCAAAGAAGGATAGGTATTGGTATCTCCTGTAGGTTGGTTCCTACAAAGAAGCAAGGGGGGTTTCTATCTCTTGTAGCTTGGTTTCTACAACTTTGTGGCATAGTAGGATGGTGCCTACAATAAATTTTCATATTAAGAAGTTTTGTGGTTTTTTTTGGTAAGGGTTTCCATGTACATTTTGTGTTACTTGTTCATTTTATGAGATTGATGTTATATGAAGTTTGAATTTAATTAAATTTGTAAAATTTTCATTATACCAATTCACCCTCCATCTCAGTATAATTATGAATTCCAACATCGAGAAGCATAAGTTTTTTTAAGAAACTAGGAGATGTTAATTCATAGACACTAGTTTACCATTAAGAATTCTTCCCTTGGGAGAGTGAAGGCCTCATTATCAAAGCTTAAGGAGACCTTACAAATGTTGCTAAGAAAGTACTATAATACTTATTTGGCCTCACGGTTGAAGATAATGTTGCATATTCTCCTAGTTGAATGGCTTTCATTGAATTTGAAGAGTTCCTTAATCTTAATCAGTTGCCTAAAGAATTTGATGAGTTCCTGAAGCGAGAATACTAGGTTTACTTATTGCCTAGCCATATAAGACAAAGACTGTTTGACTTTGTGGGAATTGGTGGTTTTATAGGGTTACTTTTAGGGTCAGACTGCAAATCCATCTGGTTGTTCCATCTGTGCAGTGAGTTTTTAATTAAGAAACTCTGAGAAATCAATAGGATGTATTTTCACGTAAGTAACTAATGGTTTCTAGCATAAATAAAAAGGTTCGAGGCTAAAGGGGTTGTTCTTGCATAATTACTGGCAAAAATAACGGAATGGCTTGCTCTTGCTGGCTTGCATTATCTATGTTTTGGTTCAAATCCAAACTTATATGTGGTGTGGTTTTCACGCTCACTCGTTACAAAATAGATTATTTCTTCCCCTCAAATATGACCCTCTTTATTTCCCTCAATCGCATAGCTTACCAGTCAGCTGCTATTATATATGTAATTGTGCATTCATGATGTGCACGCAGGCTTGACCATAAGGAGAGGCCTGGTAGGGACTCGACCAAGGTTACGAGGCCCGGTAGGGACTCACTATTCATATGGTGAGGGATAGTAATGAAAATCGCTCGACTGATAAGGAGAGGATGTGTAAGAATGACTCGACAAATGAGAGAGGATGTGTTTGCTCCCTTAATGGTCGAGTAGCCTCCTGGCTCCTTGATTGATTAAGTTAGCAGAGTCTGATGGAATGATGTAGAGTCTTCTTGCCTGATTGAAAGATTGATTGAGAGAAAGTATTCTATGCCTCCTCTCCTTTATGGTCGAGTAGCTTCCCGAATCCTTGATTGATTGAAGGCTTTCTTGATGGAATGATTGATTGAGTTAGCTTGGTGAAATAAGCTAGGCATACATGCTTTATTGGGTAAGTGTCTGCTTCGTTGATTGGTTGAGTAAGCTAGATAGACTAGATATTGGTAGTAGGTCTAGTCAGAAGAATAGCTAGCTTTTGTGTTTGGATTTATGGGTCTGGGGGTAACTAGCTTATTTTTACGGCTATTAAGGTTACCTAGGTTAAATGGTTCTTTGATTGGTTGAGTAGAATCAGTTCAAGTAGGCAGGTTTGTTTGCTTGCACTAGCTATTGTTTCTTTCTCACACTAGCTCTTATGCTCTTACCAGAGAGAGAGTCGACTCTGATTCTACCCTAGAATATAGAAATTATTTTAAGGCACATTATTTTGACTTCCTTGGCCGTATCATGTCGGTAACTAGCTAGAACGAAAGATAGCATAAAGAATGAACACAACACCAAGATTTAGGGAATAAATACACTAAATCTTCGAAGGATCACTTGATTATTTCTTACTTCCTTGGCTTGGTCATATCATTTTGGCAACTAGCAACCGCGTAAAAAAATACCCCAAAAGAAGTTCTAGACACCACTTCATAACTTTGGTCTTTGAATATACTTCTACCACGGATCGCTATAACGTATTGACTCGTATCATGTTGGTAACTATTTTTCAATCGCCCTCCCATCTGAGTTACTTATAAGTGCATCCAGACACAACTACTTTGAGGGGAAATAAATAAGTACAGGGTGAGCAAAAGAAATCTTGAAATTAAAGTATGGTGGATCAACTTTAATGAGTGGTGGAAAATGACCCCTATTTTGAGCAACCACCGCATCGTAAATAAGGAAATTACCTACCTACCCCAGTTATTCCTATGCTTTCTTAGTGTTAAATATTTAGTAGGTCAGATTGGATGAATATATCCTGCACGCCTACCTTGAATATTTGGAGAAATATGTAATAGGTACTACCTGCTCAACAACCATGAATGAAAAACACTGATGGAACATGCACCAGGCAATCAATCAAGCTTTTCTTGTTTGAGTGGTCCAAGCTTAAATAAGAATAATTGAAAGCTCGTTACTTCATGAAACTTCACCAGTTTACAAATATCAAAATATGGATAACCTGAATACCTTATATTATTACCCTATCCCCTTTTTGAAAAGGAATCTATTTAGATATAGCAGTCAATTGGCTTATTATTTTCATTCAAGCTAGGATATTTTTTATTCAGTAAGATCTAAGGTAAGTCCCTGTCTCTTGTTTGTGTTACTCCATAAGGAATTAGATTGGCACTTCAGGAATAAATATAAAACCATTTCAGGCCTTTTATTGAAGCATTATTCCTCACCAGGGATGACCCATTTGAAGTGGAACACCTACCTCTTCAAGAGCGAGCTTCTAATGTTGCATCTACTTCTTCATTATTCCATCCCCTCTCAATTATTTGGGAACATCCAACATTATGCGCCCCTCTTCTCCATTCTATAAAAAGGATAGATAGGTTCTCTTCTCAGCCCCACCTTTACCTCAATTAGGGGTATTCAGGGTCTAGTTAGGTCTCCTCCCAACCCTTTGAAAGTGATTACTGGGGCAGCATGGAAACACCTTCACTAATGGATTTATTAACAACAAATGCTATGGGAAAGTAAGGTTTTATCCATAACTGACACTGGCACTTTCACTTTACTAATAGTTGTGGGTATTATGAAAATAAAGGGATTGTGGGTCCTATCACTTCATCAATAGCCGGTACTGAAACTACTTTACCCACTTACTTCATCAATGACTTAACTGTTCAGGTTGCCCCGGGAAGTACCACCCCCTACTATGATATGAAGGCCAGCCTATAAGTGTATTTAAGAGCATTAGAGGAGGATGGATCAGCCACCCCCTTACTTATTTATATAGAGGATATAAAACAAAATATGGATTCGAGGGAGATACAAGTGAATGAAATAATAATAGGGTTAGCATTTAGTCTCTTATAAATTTATTAATGACCATATAAAATTAGTATGCCCTACTATTCTTAAATAAAGAAGAAGTCAAGACCTTTCCCTTAGAATATAAGAACTAATAATATACTCTAGAGACAAGTTATTTGTTTCTTATGCCCGTCTTCGAGAAACAAAAGGAGTACAGGCTTAACCACTTTCTGAAATGACTGATGTTGGACCTTGTTCTGCTGCTTATGGGTAAACAACAAGCTCTCCCTCTTCTAGCTTTTGAAATGGTATACCACTCTATTAATGACGAGATCAATGATGAAAATGATATTATTTTTATTCAATGAAGTCCAGGAACAAACTCTTATCCGGGCCCCAATTGGTTGGTTACGATACCCCGCGTGATACCTATAGCGTAGTGGGCATGAACACAAGTGGCCACCTATTCCAATGCTTCAAGTAATTAGGAGCTATTAGCCTTTCCAAATATCATCGTAAATAGCATGGTATAGTAAGGAATATGAGCAAGTAAATGAGCGAAACTGTTTGCTACTATTGGCTGGCATTCAAACAGAAAGAACTGAAAGCATCTAGAACAGGTTAACCCATACCAGCATAGTAGCCGAGACCATTCCTACAAATACTTGGCTTAGTTGATCCCTACCATTGGCCCCCTACCACTCAAAGTAGTTGAGCCATACCAAACTCATAAGGCAAGGGAATTAAACTCACTGTAATGCCTTAGATCATAAGGCATAGGATTGGGATTGGACTAACTATACCGCTTAAGTTCGACCACTCATGGCCAAATCTCTCTAAGGAATTTCAACAAAGGACCTTCCAAGAATTGGCATTTCAAAGGCTTGATCGGCTCGACACTTTCTTTTCCTTTCCTTTAGCTATGTAGTAATTAGGCTTATTCCAGTGTGCTAATGAATTTATAAGATCCAATTATGTTGGTGATTTCCTGCTCTGGATATCGTGTATAGTTTTATGGATCTTACTAATTATGATATATGTGGTATAGTTCTATGTAGCATAGGATGTGATACTTTAGGGGATTGTTCTGATCCGAGTGGACTTGCCTCCCAATGTTCTTAGCCTAGCGCATGATTGATTATTGGACCAATATTTCATAAGGTCTGTTGTTGATGCTCTAGTGTGGTGTTGGCCATTGTTGTATGTATGTCTTGATGTCCCTGTCTGTAGTGCCTTCCACTAGCTTAAAGGTAAGGGTGTAATTGGGCCAGTTAGGCCTTATTCTATAAGCTCTCCATGTGTTATTCCTAGTGTAATGCTATCATATATGCTCACTTGTGTTATGTATGATGCATAATATCTTCTGTCTGATGCCAAATGTATGTATGATAGTGTTTCCTTGGTGGTATGAAGCCACTGGCTTACTTGCTCTTATAATGTCTGCCGCCCAGTGGGCCTGAAGAATTCTACCAGAATAGCAGGAATTGATTCGTTCCTCTCTTGTTAGTCAAGTCACTTAACGTACCTCTCCCTTTGTTCGAGCACCCTAATATAAGTAGCTAAAGTCTAATAAAAAGATCAAGTAGCAAGGCTCCTCAAGCCAACCTTGCTAGGTTGGGGGTAATACCTATACTTGGGGTCTAGCTTCTATATTGTTCGTGCATTTCAAATGATTCTATCTGTTGGTTTGGTGAACACACTCACTACTATATAATAGGGGATGTATCCAAAAATATTAGTTCTGCTTGCGGCTAATAAGCTAGGGAGTAAAGGTAGCAAGGAGGCCCTCATAATTGTCAATGTTATTCTTGTGATATGAACTATCCAAGATATCTAGTGATGGATCTAGGCAACCACCATGCTAGCAAGAGTGACTGATGTTCTATCGATCCTAATATTTGAGCCTGATGGCTGTAAGTAGGTGAGTAGCAATATTGAAATAGGCGGGGTATCGAGAGAATAGGAAATACGATAGCTCCTAATTATCTTAACGTCAGGTGATCCACTCTCCTCCTAAATAGGCAAGTAGGGTAAGTAGGCGAGTAGGTAGCTCTAAAAATTTATCGTAAGAAATTTTCCTTCCGTTGCTTGGCAATCTATATAGAATGGGTAAGTAAGGTGCTCATCCTTGGCAAGCACTGCCCTTAAAGTTAATCTTTCGTGGTTTTCATTGCCAATGTAAAATAACTCTCCTCTGGCGACATAGAGGGAAAAGAATTAGGCGTACTTTGGCTAGAGGGGAAATTAAGAATAATATATATTAGGCGAGGTAGTGTAAGAGAAGAAGGCTTGTGTAGGAGGGTTGGTTCCTTTCTTGCTAACTTTTGGGCTGCTGGGATTGCTTGCTTCGGATCGCTGGGGTTAATTTGGTCAGCTGCGGTGCTAGGTGGTAGAAAAACCAAGGTTGGGCCTCTCTCGCCTTTCCTTTAATTGAACGAAAGGGAGCTAGGCCTCTTATATACTTTGATTTGAATATGGAATTGGATCTACATCTATTGAATCTAGTTGCCTCCTATTTGATAGAAGAAATTGCGCATCAACTAGAAATAGTTCTCTGAAATTGGACGGATGGATGATTGGTTAACCAGTGTAGTCAATTTATCCCACTAGCAGCCTTGAGTGATATATAAGTTGTGGATGAGACTAGCGTTGTGACTAGATCTCACTTTTCCTAGGGATCGACATGGTATTTAGGTAAATAAGAGTTGGAGCCTTGAGCGATATAGTGAATATTTCATTGCATGAAGCAGCCATGACAAGTTATTATGGGGCCCACCTTGCCCACAATTAGATGTCTCAACAACAAAAAAATCACTTATATGTAGAACGTGTATCGACTTATATGCTGCTATGTAGAACATGACGCGCTATTATCACTACCGCCATAGTACAAGTTTTACTTCATTTAATTGGACCTTCTTTTTTATTTATTTATTAATAGCTACTTTCTTTAAAGCTTGATTAAGAATGAGAGAAAGAAAAAGATTTCCTTGTGTTGATCAATATGGACAACACCTCATACCTATACTTCACCCCGAGAAAGGCACCTAAGCCCTACCCGACCCAAAAAGACCCGTCTTTCAAGCAGGCTTGACCCCCAAGAACCGTCTTTCATGATAGGGGCTCATTATCTTGACCTAGCTAACCTACTTTCACTTATATTTCGCAACAGTTCTTCTTTCACATCACTTTGATTTCAATAAATAAAGGCATTTAATCAATAAAAAGGTAAATTCAACTAGCTAGCATCTAGTTTAGGGAAAAAGGGTCAAGTTGGGCTATTAATGAGATCAAGCGATCATGAGAACGATGAGAGAACCCGACCCTCAGCTTGGGGTCCTTACCATGGAGTGATGACAAAGAAGGGCTTACATGCCTGACCAACTTATATATCCTACTAATTGGCACCTTCTTTCTTTCTTGATGAAATAAATCATTGCAGCATATTTGTAGGAACCACATATAAGTATGGTTCAAATAAAACATTCACACATTCAATTAATAATAACCAGCTAGGCAGCCTTGAGCGACATAGTTTGAAGATAAAAAGAGCACTTTGTACCAATACTACTTACTGCTCTCGACTGAACCGCGGTATCTAGTAGTACTAGGATTAGCTAGCACATAGATAAGTTGAGCACCTTACCATAAGTGTACTCGCCCTCAGCATGCCCACCTTAGGAACCTTCTGATCCATTATACCATTTCGAGCTCTATCCACAGGTATTTCTCTTTCTCCAAAGGAGAGAAGGGTTGTACCCAACCAGGACCAATCAGCATCAAGGGGGTAGTAACAATAGTAATAGCATATCAATATTGATACCCACACAACAGCAAAGGTAAGCATCAATAACAGTAGCTTTCCCACCATCACAAGGGATTTGCATGCTAACAGATCTAGAAGTGAGATCTAGATCCAGATCAGTCGTGGATACAGAAAGGCATATTGAGTTGACTCCCAGGCAGGGGAGAAGAAACCCAACCTCGGCATGAAGCCTTAAGCGACACATAATTTATTGCATAGGAAGTAGGAAGTAGCCTTGATCGACTAAGTTAATAGTAGAACTGAAAGAGAGGGCCTAGCTCTATATCATTTTTTCTTCTCCTTTTCAAGTATCCCTTCATCCTAGTCGAGGGAGTCTTGCCCAACCACATTACCCTTCTCTTATCCTTGAATTATGAATTATTTAGGGTACCACATATAATCTTATGGGTATCATGCATGTTCTTACCGAGGAACGAAGTTATACGAGTCAGGAACTTGAACCAAACCTTTTCCCATATAACCCTAGGAGATGGAGTACCAACCTTTTGATGAAGCTAGTAAAACTCAAGTAGGTAGGTATGGCATGCTATTTTACCTAATCTTATAAGCACTGGATTAGAGGATCCAAGCTTACCCTTACCCCTCATTTCTACCATCACCCTAGGAGCATGGAGTTATGTCTCGGGTACCCATTCTGAATCCAGGAACATGTAGGGGAGGTATATAGTCATTAACCCTTTCACCCCCTTGGTTTACCAACTCTTTACCTGCAAGAACTATAATTGTAGCCCTATACCATGGATGCACTTAGTCAGTCAGGAATGCTATGATCTACCTTAGAAGCATCAGATGGGATGGATGGCTTGCTGGCTGGGATGGCTGGGCTTAAATGGATATTCGTATCAGTTATACCCCCGATTAGTTGGTAGGGTGGATTACTGGCTTGCTTTCTTTCTAGATGGTTGGCGGGAAAAATTTGTAGTGATTCATTAAGTTCTGGATACCTCATTATGAATTGTTCTTACTGGTATGATGACTTGGCTAGGAAGGTTATGCCGGTGGCAGATTGACTGACCTTCCCTCGATAAGGAGATGGGTCTACATTACATAGGAATTCCTTTATGAGAAAAATATATATGTATGGTTTATCTCAATAAATATATATGTATGGGTTACACCTAAATTAAGAACCCCCTTATCCATTTATTTAATTAGCAAAGAGGCACTCTATCCCACTACTGAAAAGGATTTAATGAGGGATTGATGGATCGGTAGGTGAATCCCTTTAGAGACTGCTTCTTAACTCCCTGTGACATGAAGTAAGTGGAAGGATTGGTGGGTGAAGAATGACATTGATCCTACCCATTCCCCTTCTTTCACAATGAAAATCCATGTGTGTGCCCTGCTTCTTATGTGCCTCATCTAGCCCATCTGTACCACTACTGACTTAGTGCCTGACTTAGTCCCTCACCTAGCAAAGAGCTCTCTCCCACTACTTCTTTGCTTCACCTGCTATTTTTAAGGGTCACATCAATCCCCCAAGAGAATGAATGAAACACTACACGAATAGCCACGCAGGGAACAGAAAGGCAATAAATAAAGAGGGATAAAAGATCATTGTGCTAAAGACTCCTTCTGTGGTAAAGAGGAGCTCTAAATACACCTTCTGTAGTTTGGAGTTATGGCTTATTCCCTTGGTTGGCTTTATGAATTGGCTTATCTCCTTGGCTTGGCCATGGCTAGTTACCAAAATTATATATGGTAATATGGTAAAGTTGAGTTAGCGTGGTCACCATATAGCTCCTGGAAAGTCTTTCTCAGTCCCTGGGAAGTCTTTACAATACAATGCCTGAAGGTGTCTGAAATCCTGTCTCAGGCATGCTCGTAAGTAATAGGCTGGCTTGGCTACAGTCTATCAGAGAGATATACTCTTCTGTTACGCCACTAGCTAGAAGAGAACTGGCTTATCCCTTTTGTGGTAAAGAGAGGAGGAAAAGGGAAGTCGATATCATACACAAAGTTCTGGATTCTAGATGTAAAGAAAATTCGACGAGAGGAAGAAACAGGTTCAATATTAGGTCAATTTTGCAGTAAGGTTTAATACTCTCTCCATAATGTCGGCTTTTCTCCTCTCTCTAATTACGAGAATAAGAAAGAGACCAAGAGACGAACCATAGGTCTAGATTTAGTGTCTTCGACTAATAAGATAATAAATAAGCTATCCAGGAAATGGCCAAAAGGTTTAGTTCAGTGTAAAGGTTGGAGATTGAACAATCAGACTGAGAAATTGGATTGAATAATCATGACTAAATGAGATTTGTGTTGTAAAGTAGAAGAATCTGGTAGAAAGGGAACCTTCGACTTAGTCACTAGGACTGTCAGATATTACGAATGTCACCTTGTGAGTTGGAAGCCACAACAAAAATGATGGATTCCCATAATGGTCTAACTTCATAAGAATAGACATACTTGTAGTGAACATATTCCCTAGGGCCTAATACAATTTGCCGCTAATCCTAATTCTCTACTCATTAAGTAATAAGAATGTGTTGTGGAGGCTCTAGATCAATTCGTTCTGCTATAGTAATAAAGCCAACTGACTTGAAAATTTATCTCATCTTTCTCAATTATTGTTTCTCCATCGGCTCAATCAAGCTTTCCCTATACCACCACACCACTGCCCCACCGCCTGGCTAGAAGTTTGATGCACGATTCGCGGTGCTCGTCCAATGTGATTATATCTCTGTTTTGAGGGAGATTATATTCTGTAAGTAATATGGAATTAATCTCTCAACTCTAATTGACCCTCACTCCTCAGCTTGAAGGAAGCCTGGGCACACGAGAGATAGCGGGAAACCATAGTACTGGGGTTGTTTTCTTGTTCTAGACAAGGATGGATACTCATTCCACTGCTGTATGATGAATTTCACATACGGTTAGAGTGCCATGATGCCACCACTTGTAAGGTCCAATAAAGGGAAACAAATACTTGGTTGTCTCTCACTGCACAGAGTTACAATAACTATGATTAAATGAATAACGAAATAGGGTGCCCGATCATTTCCCTTCAAACAACCTATTATTTATTAGTTCGGCCAGTCACAAATGTATAGAATCTATCTATCGATTGATCAAGGACACACCAAAGAGTAATATAGGGTGCATTGAACATGAATTGAACCGGGTAAGGTGGACTGAAGAGAGAGATTTAATTTGGGGCAAGCAGATATGTGGGGTAGAGGATGCGAGACAAGAGGGCTTGTGGTATCTCCCCTCCGTGTTTGGGGGAGTTCGCGAGCCTTTTTCTTTCTATAGGGTGAAAGTGCTAGTATTATAATATGGGAGTGCATCGGTTGAGTTCCTATATATACTATAGTGAATTCTATCTCCCTCGACCGAGAGAGGAAATTTAGTTTCTCTCCAACTGTCTTAGTGCATGTCGTAACACGCTAACTCGTATATAATATCACGCCAACTCATATATAATATCACGCCAAAAACTAGACCATTTTGGTAACTAGATAGAGAATAAAGAGGGAAAAAAACACCATTCTAAATCCATCCAAGTAAGGATAGAAAGAGTTACGCTCTCACTAAAGCCAGTCAAGTAAGGAGAAAGATAGTCGGATTTTTGTTTCCTCCAAAATTTGCCCAACTTATCTCTTAGCTTTTATGGAGATATCAGTAGGCGCCTAACATATCATTTCACTGAAACCCCCCCTAACCAACTAACAGGCCTAATGTGTCTGTTACAATATCTATTTGTGGACAACTACCAACACTAGTTAGTATTAACTCGAAAAAGATGGAGGGACTTTATTTACCCCAATTGGAAGTAGCATAATTTGCCTCAGGTCTAGTAGCACCACCTACTATTGAAGGGCCTACTCTTTATATTGAAGGCACCAGACAGTCAGTTAGGGGCTTAAGTATGTAAGTCAGGGGCATAAGTCATAAAGTTATTTCCCTATGCCATAAAAAGAGGGGCAAGAATCGAAGCCTTTCTCAATTTATTTAGAAATAGGAAGTGAAACTCCAAAAGGTAGACTAGGGATGAAGCAAAGGATAGGCGGGAGGTGATATCTCTAGGAAAGACCCAACCCAGATTCACTCGCTTTTCCCAGTTAACCTATGCAAGAAGGGATAAAAGGCTAAAGAAATGTGATTACAACCAAACCAATTAGGCAAACAAACACAAGCAAGAGAAAATAAACATGCAAGCATGAAAACCCAAGAAAATAAGTAAATCAAATATATAAATACTTGAAATGTCTCCTTTTCTATTATTCTGTATGGCCTATGTGCCTGTCAGATCTTGATGGAATCCGGAAAAAGTGCTAGTGATTTTAAGGGTTGAAATACCTAAATTAGTGTAGAGAAAGCTCAGGAACTAGCAACTACATGGCCAAAATAAAAATATAGATGATAGGCTAGTATGGCTTTTATATGGCTGAAGAGGATAGAGCAGAGCCTAGCAGCAAAGAATACCTCCATGCAAATAGAAGTGGGAGGGGTGTGGAGAGGTCCAGCACCTAGGAGTGCGGTGGTTCATTTATCGATGATGCTTTACTCACCACTTTCTATCAAATAAAATAAAACTTCATTATATATATATATATATATATATATATATATATATATATATATATATATATATATATATATATATATATATATATATATATATATATATCACTCATCCTGCTTTCAAATCTTTCTCAACATTGTTTGTAGCTGCTTGTGCTTTCCATTCTCGATATTTCTTTCTTGAGTTAGTGGAGATTACATATCTCCACTTAGACCTTCATCAAACCAAGATTCAAGAACCTAGATTTCGAAACCCATATGGTTGATTCTTTACTTTATGATTCGATCCATCCCATCAACCATCCAAAAACCATGATATTTTGATGAATGCTAACCCCCAGTCCCCCCTGCAAACTCTCTTTCTTTTATCTTAGTTGTATACAAAGCACCCTAGTAAGCTCTCTCAGCTATCTAACTAAGATTCTCCTCACTAACTAAGTTATCTCACTAATATCACTAAGCAACCCTATAATATTTCTTTAATAAACACCAAGAGACACCTCTGTAAGCTCTACATAAGATCACTAAGCTCTTTATAAGCCCATTTAAACCGTATATATTTGTTCATCACCTTGATGGATGACAATTTCTAAAAGAAATATTTCCTGGCAAGCAATAAGCAAAAGTATGCCTTGTCGGGATTTGTTCGACCCGACCCCAACGACACGGAGAATCGGGACCAAGGCAACGAAATCAATTCAGCACAGTTTTTGGATTAATCTATCCTGGAGGGGGGGGATGCTTTAGACACTCAGCCTTGCCACTTAAATAAACCAGAAAAAAGAGAATAATTTTGGCTACCTTTGCAGGGCTCAAATAGCAATATAGAGCAAATTAAGGGCCTTTGACACGGTTTATAAATCATCTCTCTATGTCGTAATTCTTATTGAACTAGCCAGACAGGATTTAAATTCTCTTTGAACTAGCCAGCATATAGCGAGTGGGGTAAGGAATGGCACTCAACCAATTGACAATACCACTTGAACCTCTCTTTCTATATCACGGGAAGCTTAGAGAAATCGGTTAGCAAGGAAGTGTGTTGTATATTGTTGCCTACCTAAACTGGGCATAAATAAGCGTGGGTGGGCATATAGATATTGTTTATTTTATGACAAGCCTATTGCTACTTGGGTGCGGGCACAATTATGATACTTGGGTAAGACCAATGGCCAAGCTCAAGTCTCCATCTTGGTCATAAAATAAAAGGGATAACCCTGACCATTGGGTGTCCTGCAGAACCCGGGCCCGTATCTAGTATTTTTTATTTTTCTTTTTCTTTTTATAGATAAAAAAAATTATATCTATAAGTTCACCCCACCCTGCATAAAGCTAGTTATCTAACCCAAGAATTTCACCATTTTATCACCCTAGTTCAAGCCCTACATATGGGCAAGGAAATTCAGTTGCGTGATCCTGATAATTCATGTGATCTAAGGCATGTTTGAGGGAAGGAATTTAAGGTAACTCTTCCCCATTCTATTCCCCATTGACAGGGATAGATTCATTGATGAAAGGGTGAGAAAGACTCTCTAGCCGGTATCTGCTCTAAGGAAGGGCTACCCCACCCATTCCAAATATGAAGGGAATAGGTTCTTTCATGTCATGTTAATTACCAAACCAAAGAATTCTAAATCAAAGATAAAGAATCACTATTTACCATGCTAATTAGCAATTTCCAGATGTGCCTATTAGCAATATTTCCTCTAGTGGTTGGTCACTCCAATCATAGTTGGTTAGAGATTAAGCGCTTCAGGGTCAGGGCCGACTGGAAGAGAAATGAAATGATTCTGGTGTCCTGCTATGCCCAGAGGAATAAAAGCTTTAACAGGCCAAACAGACAAGAAAATAAGACCCAGTAGTAGCTTGTATAAGCAGCTCTATAAGCAGCTCAGACCCAAAGTGGGTAGGATGGTGGATCTGGAATGTTGGAATGAATGGTTGGAGGGAGAACTAGATGGATCGATGGAATTACTGGCCTAGAAATGTATTAAATCAGATATTTATCTATTCAAAATATGAGTTCGATACCCAATGGATATATTATGCCTACGAGCCTAGATAAATGAGGTTCGCTTTCTTAAAACACGTATCTCATAAGATTTTTGGATTGACCACTCTATGATTCACTGTTGCACGCTCTAGGGCTTTCTTTTAATTACAGATTCAATTTTTTGTTATATACATAATTTCGGGAAAATGAACGAACAACTAGGAATGAATACTTATTACATAGCACCTTTTATTGAAGTTGCACACATAACCTTAAATGCTATAATTTAGATATTTTCCTAAATATAAATGCGCAAGACCTGGGTGGATGATATTATGCCTCAAATACCAAACAAACATAGGTGACCTTTACGTGTCGTAAGGCTGGTTGACCATAAGGGAGAGGAAAACACGCATCTAGGGCATAAGTTTTTTTTTATATCAACATGGACTAACCGGGTAACTAGTTTCAAATAGATGGATGGAGGGCTCCACGCCTAGCAAAGCCAGTTTAGATTTAGCCCTTTTATATGTCATATATTTATCCATACCACTTTGTTTATATACATCCTTTCAAGCATAGGCAGATACCCCGCCCCATATTTATTTTTATATGGGTAATTTGGGGTGGGATTTGGCTTTAGAGACTTCGTGATCGCTCCACGCCTCACAAATAAGCCAGAGCTTCAGAGACATGGATGGATGGTCAAGTAGCCAAGGAAATTTGTAACTCCCTTTGCTCCTTGTTAGATGGAAAATTGTTATGGCATATGTTATCACAAAATTGGATCTGATAGGTTGCTTGATTAGTCAACTTCATGTAACTATTTCAAACCTAATCTTTGACTGAGGCTTAGCCTCCTCAGCCTGAGAGGGCTCTCTCAAGGGTTAATGATTTGGCTAAAAGTATAGATGGCTAACTCTATTTGTGTAATGAACAGATAAATGACATATATAGGTTGAGAATCACATTAGCATGTACACATTGGGCTTATGGAGTTAAACAGTTCAATAATCCAATGAATCTACTTAACATGGAAGTTGAGGCATACTGTGTGCTTAGTCAATAGGATAAAAAACACATATGAAACTGTAAAAACACAATAAATTCACTTATATAGGAAGTCAGAGTATCTTAAAAATGAATTCTGAGTGATATAGATAAACACCACTACAATAGGATAATAAAAATATTCAAATAGTAGAGGAACACACTAAAACTCCTTCTGAATCTCAAGTTGGTTAAGTAGAAAATCTCTACATTAGCTGAAAACCAGTCAATTACAATAAGCACAGTTTTGTAAAAAATGTCCAACCTATACTAATTTTACCTCCTGGCCTTCAATAGACCTCTTACCACATGAGATGATCTACCTCTAGGCTAGATACATCAAATTTCTGACTCCTACTACCTTGCATAACCATAAGACATGGAATTCATTACAAAAAGACACCTAATCTATTTAAACAGTCCTATTCCAAAAAGGACTCAAAATACTTATTGCTATCTATATCAACTTTATCTATTCAAATTTACATCATTGCCAAGTGTATCATCACATGGTTGAATCTAGATGATGGGCTTCAACTCTTAATAACCATATTGTTGACCTCCACCAAAGTAGGAAACAGTCCCATGTTTTATAGGCATAAAGTCTTATGCACTATTTGAACATTTTGACCATCATGTACTCTTTATTTCGAGGTCATTAGTCGTTTGAAGTTGATTTAACACGTCCCAAATCTCCTCCCTAGGCTCCAATTGTCCAAAATCGCCTCCAAAGCTGTTCAAAAGAGTTGTAATGTACTGCACTATGAAAAAACAACAGTTTCGTAGTGCCTTTGTAACATTGCCATTTTAACGCTTATTCTTCAAATTTTTGACTTCTTTCCTCCAAGATTGTCTTAATTACCTTTTAATAAATCCTTAATAGAAAATTCAATTCTTGATTCATTCTTTTACCCTTCAAAATCTGCTAGAAGTGAGCAAGAAACGCTGCTACAGCAACGAAACTGCTAAGTGTGCAGTTTTGTAAAAAAATTTCAAAAACAAAAACTATAGTTATGCCAAAAACCTGAAATACACCTATCTATAACATTTAAAAACCATGTTAATTGTAAAAACACAATAATTATAGCTTTCTTGAGGTTCCTTCTTCATTTTCACTTGATTTAGCTATTGGCTCTTCAATGACTGTTATTTTAATACCTCTACTCTTTAACTCATACTGAATCAACTTCAGCTACTGCTCTAAGTCCT
This sequence comes from Pinus albicaulis, assembly GCA_034641835.2. Taxonomy (NCBI): domain Eukaryota; kingdom Viridiplantae; phylum Streptophyta; class Pinopsida; order Pinales; family Pinaceae; genus Pinus; species Pinus albicaulis. The sequence goes on from CM076584.1 coordinate 1,102,336,537, forward strand.
CCACTTTATCTTTAAGTCTTCGGTTAGTAGCTCTCAAGTGAGTATTTATTATTTTGACAAACTTGAATTCCTTTATTTTTGGAACTGTCCATTTGAAAAAATGCTCTACACTACTTGGAGTTTCAGAAATAGAATCGATTTTTCCTTCCCACAGTGCCTTCATCCTTTTAAACTATACTTTCTCAACACTATTCTTTCTAGCCCTCTTTCTCATGACAGCAATTTCCTGATTTTCCCACCTCAATTTTTCCTTAAGAGGCTGAAACTCTGTTTTCTCTGTCATTTCTTCTTTTCCCCTCTTTGTTTTGTTGGTTGTATGCTTCACTATAGGTGATGAGAGATCAACAACTTCTTTAGGAGATTTAGGTGTATCAATTGGTTTTTGAAATTCCTTGTTGCCTTCCTTCAGTTTCCTAGCATGCCTAGTCATAGGATTTCTTTCTTGAAAGATGCAAGCTACATCTTCCCCATTGATCTCTAGCTTTTTGGTAGACTTGGCCTTTTTCAGTTTATGCTCATCTTCCCAAATGAACTCTGCTTGAACAATGGGTGTCTCCTCTATGTCAATAACATGAAGAATGTCCTCTAGATTTCCCTTTTCTACTGGGCTATCTTCTGTAGCAATTTTCTTTCCTTTTGATCCCACTGCTTGGCTTCTAGTTACTCTTTTGATTTCCTTCTTACTGATAGCTTGTTTCTTTTTTGCATCTTTGACAATCTTTGACCTCTGTTTTGCAAGTGATGGATTTGGTGTATCAAGAATTTGTATCTGTTCTACCATTTTCTCAGTTTGTTTCCTTGGATTCAATTTTACATATTCTTTTGGTTTTACAGCCACAGGTTGACTTGGTTCTGCTGCTCGTGGTGATGGAACTCTTTTACCTCTAGGGTTTCTTACAGGGGTTAGGGTTTCCAACTCAAAACCATTTATAAACAAGAAAGATAACCAATCCCTTCCTATCTTATGAAGTTCATCTAAAATCAATAAATTAATTAAACCATGATGAAACAAGGATGTTTCACTCCCTTCAAACTTCTCTTGCACCTTATTAGCCATCTTTGCAATGCTCCTATGTAGATAAAAATTCAAATTGAGTGAAATCTTACTAGTGAAGTGCAGAAGCAACTTGAAATGATATGTGTAAACCTTGTGATATCTTCCTTCAGATGTGAAATACTTTTGAATGTTGAGCAACAGATTTGAGTAATTATCTTTGATGCAGCCTCTAGGGATAGCATTATTAAGATCCAAGTATGTGTGCTTAGGCTTCATAAGTTATTTACACTACTCCATATCAAATTTGAAGCTTTTAAACCAAATTTCTTGACCTCTTGGTATCTTTGTAACAGCAGCAATGGTCTCTAGTGTAATAGATACACTTAGCATCCCAACCTTAGTAGCTATTCCATTAAAATTCATGGAAAATTCTTTGGATACCTGTGTGTGAGAGCCTTGCAAATTTTCACAAAACTGTAAGCAGCCTACTTTTCTGAATACCTCCATCACTTCTATGTCTTCAGTTATTGACCTCATACCTTCGAGTTCATGCCTTAAGCATTGTCCTCCTCTGTGTATTTTCTTGTCTTCTGCCATACTTTTCAAAAAGCATGTCAACCCTGCTTGATAAATTGTATCAGTATCACTTGAATATATATAAAAGCAGCCTCACTTGATATGGGTGTAGAAAACCTTTGTATGAACCGACCATAGGTTTGGTTTAACATTTCAGAGCTTAGGCATTTCGAATGAAGGCAAAAGGAAGACGAGAATGACCAATTAGGAAAGATTTTGAAATTTAAAATGTCATCTCATAAATGAATGATGCCTCTTTCATAACCCATAATGACAATGATGACATCAAATGTGGGTGAGTACATTGAATTTCATCATTACCTGACTCATCATACCACTAACTTACCCTTTCCCAACGGTTTCTGAGATTTTCCAGCTCATCTAACAAGACAGTTATAAATATGTGATTTTGTAGCGCCTGTTATAGCATAATTTTTCACCCTCATGTGATTCATGATTGTCTCTATGGCCTTGGGCACCCATTCCCACAGACTTGAACAAATTCATAAAAAAATAGTGTTAAAAATCCCATACGTGGTTATGCCCAGACTTTTCCACGTGTATACGCGAGTCCACATGTACTTTTCCGCGTATGCCATTAAAATCATTAAAAATATATATATAAATTCCTTATTTTCGGGCTGGGTTGATGGTTACTCCAGTAGTTCAACCACCCCAGCACATGGCCAACTGTTTCCAACTGATTGAAACTACTTTGAGGGAGTATAAAAGACCCTCATGTGTATGGCCTAAGGAGAGAGAGTTATTATAGATATTATACTCTATTGGAATCCCATTTCAAGTCTGATTTCCCGTGCCTCCTGTACTTTCCTAGATTTTTACAGGAAACCCTTGTTTCCTAGAGATGTTTATTAGTTCATATTCCATCTCGAGTGCACAAGTCTTGAAAGTATCTTAGCGAGGCAAGGGCGGGATGGATCTGGACAACGGTCTGCTCGAAGATTGTGGAAGGATTTAGGTGATCTCTCCACTTTTTACTACTGTACATGCTATTTACAATAAAGAAGTGCCATCTTGTTTCTGAAGTCATGTGGTAATATTTACTTGTAAATGTGAAAAGATTACTTTTTAAGCATTTATTATTGTTTATGTAATGTTTCACATGGTTTTCACTAACATTTCAGGTTAATATATGTTGTACAACTAGATTTCTGTGCACGTTTCTTCTTGATTTTGAGGTTAAGGAGGAAGAAGGGTTGCTAGGGGTTTGGACCCCGCGGGATCTACAACAAACGTAGGACTACGGGTGAGTTCTGCTATCGAAGTTATATAGTTGTTAGCATACAAGTGTGGTTGTGTGAGTCCTTCTTGTGTGACTCCACTAGGGATCGCATTCTTGTGATTCCCTTGTTGGGTGGTTTCAGCTGTTTGAATGGTTTCCAACAGTTTTGATAATTATTTCCAGTCTAGTTAACTCTTTCTTAGTCAGACTGAAGACCTGGCTCCTTATCCAGTCTTAATTCTTTTTATTTTTCATTATTTACCTTTTAATACGCGGGTTTGTTTACACATAGACGCATATACATGCAGTTTACTTCAAAGGAAGTCACGTATACGCGGGTTTCCTTTGACACAGTCGCGTATGCACGCTTGTTGAGAAACTATAAAGTCGCGTATTTCTGGGTAGGTTTTGAAATTTTTAATTTCTTGGCTTTTTGGTCTTGTCTTCTTGTGGAGGCCTATTCCTGCAGTGTCTTTATATCCTCTGGATTGTGTTGAAAGTGATCAATGGTGTTTTCTCTCTCTATTTGGGTTGAAGACTAGCTTATTAGGCAAATCTTGTTTTGAGTGCTTGCATTTCTGGTTTGAGTACCAAGATCTCTTCCTAGAGGTTCTTCGCTGTGTTGATTTATCAGGACAGAGAGATTTTGCTCATTTACTCTTTCCTAGCCTTGTGTCTTGCTTTGCACTTCGATTTTTGCCCATTTTTTGGTTGGTTTTCTTGAGTTCATGTGACTAGGTCTTGCTGCAATTTTTGAAGAGTCTTTCTTGATTCTTTGAAGCTTGTTTGCTGCAAGGTTATACTGTTCTTCTGGGCTGAGTTTCTAAGTTTCTTGTCTTCGTTTGTTCATACAAATCTTGCTACTAAAGTGGCACTATAAGATTTGGATTTTTTGTGGAGTTTTTCTTGAAATTCAGAGTGATTGGCTTGGTAATTAGATAGTATGCTTGGTCTCTTTGAGCTCTTCTTTTCATAAAATTAAAAAGCTCAAAAAACATTTTGTTTTGTCATTTGCTTTTGTTTTGCATTTTTGTTTTTGTTTTGTTACATCTTTGAAGCTTTGTTGAGGTTTCTCACCTTTGGTTTTTGACTTGATTTTGGAAAGGAATTGTTATTAGTTTCTTCCTATTGTTTTCAAGCATATTTTGGTGTCTTCATATTGAGAGTTTTTGCTTTTGGGAACTTGTTTTGTGGACAGTAAAAAAAAATTATAAAACTGAAGGATCATTGGGAAATTTCTCTCTGCTTTGTTCGGATTTTCATCTTAGAATTTGCATTCTCTTAGTTATTTGCATTAGGTGCCTTAAGCATTGTAGTCATTTTCATAGATTTTGCGAATGTGAGTTTGATTTTTGAAAAGAAAAATATATAATCTCGTAGAACCTATGTAGAAATTTCTTTTCATCGAAAGGCTAATACTGCATTTTCATGTACTTTGGTTTTTATTAATTTCTTTTCTGTGTCACAAAACACCACTGGTTTCATTTACATATCCCTTTGACTTAATATAATAGCCGATTAAAATGAGCGCTATAATTTAAAAGCAACTAGCAAGTTTTTATTATTAATTGTCATACACCAACTAGCTAGGTTGTAGGGCCTTGGATAAGGTGAGTGGAGAGTTAACTCTCCAAGGCCGCTCAAACAACAACATAGAAGTTTATTAATTGAGTGAAATCCAACTCCGTTAGGTGGACCGGGAAAGCTCTCCTCCAGAGAGTCAAGCGCGAGGGGAAGTGAAGGCCGAGAAGAGAGATACCCCCTCTCCGATTTGTTGGATCTGACCTCAAGACCATTCTGCCCAGCTTCTGACACAGATTGGTGCCCATAGTTGCCATTCATAGGTTCCACATAGGTGACTGTGGGGGGGAATACCTGTGGTACCTGAGGCAGACGTCGTATCACTTCCAGCAGTACTTCTGGGGGGTGCCCTTGCGAAGCTTGGGTACTTGTGCCGGAACAGGCTATTGTTAGGAGGTTGGCATAACTGTTTCTGTTACCTTCGCTAGTAGGCCTGGGCCGTAATTATCCCAGATTACTTTCGGGAGGTCCTATTCTTCGCTCTCTTGTATTTTGGTGTCCAGTCGTAATCACCCGGAGTGGAAATACTCGAAGGTTGTTTGCTTGATTGTATCTCAGGGATTTTTTGTATTGAGTGCTCTTTGCTCCTAGCTTGCCTAGCTTTATAACTTTTTTGAGTCTAATTAAAATTTGTTAAAGTGGCTGATCAAGCGCCTCGTCGATCGAGGAGAATCTGGGGGTTATCTTACGAGAGTCCAGAGCCTTCTTCAAGAAGGCGTAGGAGTAATTTAGCAGGTGAATATCACCCTGTGGCATCTGACGCAGTGGAGAGAGATCCTCCACAAGGGATTGAAGGTTTTGTAATTGACTCCGGTGTTGGTTCCGAGAGGAGCGTTCCGCTCGCCTCGAGAGTTTTATTTCCACAGGAATAAGAAGTAAAACTAGAGGAAGTACCTCAACCTTCTGAGTCACTTACATCTCCTCTTCCTCCTGATTATCTGTTCATTATTCATTATATCGGACCTGAGTCTGCAAGACCAGAAGATCCTCCATATTATTCATACCTTTCGATGGCCACGACTGGGAACGTGGCTTCAGCTGTGAGTGTTGTAGGCATTCAGACTCCTGCTTTTGTTGAAGGAGGAGGCACTATTGCTATATTTTCGATTGATTCTAGTACTGCTGTGTTTGGCTCTGGTTTCACCCAAGCACATGCTTCTCAATCTGGTCCCTTTTGTTTTGGAATGCCCACTAGTGGGATTCCTCCTTTTTCCTTTTCCGCTGCTGCAGCTGCATCTACACCCATGTCTTCCATGGCTAGCGGATCGGCTTCTTTTCAAGGGTTCCCCTTTGGAACTGGGCATATTCCTAGTTCAAATCCTTCTTTAGGGTCCTTTCCATTTACTTCCCAGACCCAGAGTTTCAACCCTTGGTCTGGAGGTCAGAATTCGACTACTTTTACAGGTTGGAACCCTGTATTCACAACAGTGGGGGCAGGGAATCAGTTTTATGCTGGTCACCAAGGGAATACTTTTTTCCCTTCGTCGAGTGCTTACCAGACTTTTTCTCCTCTTTCTAATGCCTTGAACCCCTATCAGGGGCTTTCCTCTTCATTTAATGCTTCGGGGGGGGAACTGGTCTGGTCTTTGGTAACTCTGCGTTGGGGGGAGGCTCTTCTCCTTTTTATATGAGTTATTTTTGGCAACCTGGTGCCTCATCAAATCCAGGGTATTCTTTTCAGAATGTTGGGAATCCATCCTATCAAGGATGGAATCCTCAGGCTCCTCCTCGCTTACCTTTTCTAGCAACTTTGAACTTGCCAGATTTGTCGAAATTGACGAATGATCCGATTCAATACAGTCCGGGGTGGCCTTCGGTCCCGACCAAACTACCTTCAGACATCCCAAATTTTGAAGGCAAGAATGGAGAGGATCCAGCCTACCACATCACCACTTTCCATTTATGGTATTCATCGAACTCCTTGATCGATGATTCGATTAGGCTGAGATTATTTCAACGCACCTTAACTGGAAACGCTGCCAAATGGTATATTGAGTTAACTGGGGGCAATTTTGCTACATTTGGAGATCTGGCCACTACGTTTCTAAACCATTTCTAGTTGCCAGTCTGTTATGACGCCGGGACTGAACTCCTAGCTAATTTTAAACGGGACGATGCAACCCCCATTTCTGACCATATTCAGGAATGGCGGAGAAGGAAGAGGCTTAGTAAAGCTCATATTCCAGGAGAATTCCTTTTGGAATGGTTTCTAAAATCTCTGCAGTCAGATATTTCAAAAGATGTATCCTTGTCTGGGGTATTTTTGGAGGAACAGGCTATTTTTAGGGCCCAGCAACTTGAATTGATTTATTCTCAGTCTGGGGTCCTCCATAAATATTTGCCCAATGCTCCTCGCTCCAAATTAGATTTATCCAAAACTAAGCCTGGTCCTCATGGTGATGGACTTATTGGGTCGATCAATAGTGGCGCAGCTAACCTGCTTACTCAATTGCAGGTAGCTGTTCAAGGCTAACTGGCTTCCTTCTAGTCGGATGTGCCTCATCGGGAGTCATCACCTTCCCACCCAATCAGAACAAGTTAAGTTCAAATCCTGATCCCAAAGGAAATCAACAATCCGAAGGGAAGAAGAAGGGACGAAATAATAAGAAGAAGGGCAAGAATGGGAAGGGTAATGCGAATAAAACCAACGAGCATGTTGGTGAGGGTCGAAAGGATAAAAAGAAAGTAAAGTTTCCATGCAAGTTGTGTGCTGGAGACCATCTTACACACCTTTGCCCTAAAATTAATGATGCGCAACGCTTGTTAGCTCAGCAGGGTTCTTCCAGTTCCCAGGCTGTGTTGACAAACCCTTTTCCCCAAGGGCAACAACTTGTTGTTGGCGCGAATCAAAATACTAGGGCTTCCTCTGGGGGCACCCAAGAAGGGGAAATTCCGTCGAACATATACATGATGAATGCTCACGCGGATATCACTACGAGAGCCTGTGACTATGGCGAAGAAGAGTCTTCGAAAGCTAAGGGTGCTCTCGATGCAAATGAGCCGCTTCATATCACGAAGCCGACTATTGAGCCTATACCTCGGATGCCAAAAGCATCTACTAAGCGCACGATGATTAATCCAAATGCTAGGGCTGCCCAAAACTACTCTATTGTGGAAGATCTGGCGCAGAATCGTTATGCCATGTCGGCTCTTGAGGTGCTCCAGTCTTGTCCTTCTCAATGTAGCTCTCTGCTCACTGTTATTGGGGCTGTGGATCCAAATAATTCTCTTATGATTACATTTTATATGTCCAATGTTAAAAAGAGACTTCCCCATCATATGGATTTTCATATTAAATCATCGTACCAGAAGTGCAACATCTTTTGGACGGTCGTTGATGAGGGTGCATCTACATGTGTGATGTCTCTCACATGTTGGAAGACAATTGGATCTCCCGCAGTTGTTCCATCTACCACTCTCCTGACTGCGTTCGACGGTCATTCTCACAGACCACATGGTATTGTCCCAACTTTGCCTATTTGTGTTGGGGGAAAAACTGTAAATATAGAGGTTGAGGTAGTTGATGCAAGCTTGGACTACAACCTTCTATTGGGGCGAAACTGGATTTATGAGATGGATTCCATTGCATCCTCTTTATTTCGGATTATTTGTTTCCCTCACAAAGGGAGGATTGTTACAGTGGACCAATTGGACTGTCCCCCTGTAGACCCGAATGCGTCTACTGACTCAACGGTTCAAAAATTGGATAATGCCAAGTCGCCTGTTGAGAATTTAGGGGTTGGAATGTATTCTTCCTTGATAGGTACTTTTGATATTCCACCTCCTACGGTTCATATTAACGCAATTTAATCCTCTAAGGTTCCTCTTCGAAGAGAGTTCTTCAGAACTCATTATTTTTTGGACCCTTGGACCTTGCCTTCCCCTACTGCCACATTAGCGGAAGGTCAAGTGGGTGGAATGGAGTTTCCTATGTCTGCAGCTGAGATTGCTTATCAGTCTATTGTTGACTCTGCAAACTCCATTCCAGCTCCTCTTTCTCCGGATGAGTTGGATGGAGATGTGGCTCCGGCTTGGACACTTAGTTCTTCTTCTGCCCAGGATTGCCTTGATACCACTCTTCCATCTGAAGAAGCCATCCTGGAAGCTATTATTGGTATAGATAGGCCGTGGGATGATTTGCATCATCGGTCTTACTTTCTACCTTATTTAAGTGAAGTTGAAACAAGTTTTCCAAGTCCTTCGTCTCCTGGTCCTGTTCGCCCAGTCCTGAACCCTTTAGCACCAACACGGGTATATGCTGAAGGGAACATGGCCGTGATTTCTCCTACTATCCCGGTGAACATTTCCAGGGATCCCAATATTATTGAGAATGTCTTCATTGGAGCTGAATGTTCCCCTGAGGAAATTCAAATTTACACCGATATCTTCAAAGAGTATAGGGATGTATTCGCTTGGTCTTATGAGGAAATGCCTGGTATAGATCCATCTATTGTCCAGCATGAGATCAAGACTTATGAAAATGCTAAGCCGGTGAGGAAAAAACTTCGTCTGGTTAATCCCAGGAAGGCTGCAACTATCAAAGCTGAGGTGGAGAAGCTGCTTAGGGCTGGATTTATCTATCCTGTTCCTTTAACTGAATGGGTTTCAAATCCTATTCCTGTGGATAAAAAACAAGGAAAAATTCAAGTATGCATTGATTTCAGAGACCTTAATAAAGCATGTCCGAAAGATAATTACCCCGCACCTTTTATAGATCAGATCATCGATGAGTGTGCCGGTAATGAAATTTTTTCCTTCATGGACGGTTTCTCCTGATATAATCAAATTACTATCCATCCTGAAGATCAATATAAGACTGCCTTTATTTGTCCCTGGGGTACTTTTGCTTACAAGAAGATGCCCTTTGGTCTTAAAAATGCTGGGGCTACCTTTCAGCGGGCCATGTCATATGCCTTCCATGACATCAAACAGATTATCGAGGCATATTTTGATGATTTAGCTGCTCATTCTCAAAAGAGGATGGATCATCTTGCTCACCTCCGCAAAATATTTGAACGATGTCGTTTCTATAAGATTAGGCTGAATCCGAACAAGTGCATTTTCGTGGTTACATCCGGTCGGTTATTGGGATTCATTGTGTCTAGGGAAGGGATTAGGGTAGATCCCTTCAAGGTTGAGGAAATACTTCGGTTGCCTCCCCCATCCTCTATTCGTCAACTTCAAAGTCTACAAGGAAAGGCTAATTTTCTGCGGAGATTTATCGTAAATTATGCTGAAGTTACCAAGGGATTTATGAGATTGTTGAAGAAGGGAGTTCCATTTTTTGGGGATGACTTCGCTCAACGCTCATTCGATGCTTTGAAAAAAGCATTGACCTCTGCTCCTTTATTGAGTCCAGTTGATTATAGCAGGGATTTCCTTTTGTACTTGGCAGCAACATAATCTACCATTGGTATTGTTCTGGTTCAGGAAGATGATGCTCTTGCAGAGCATGTTATATACTATCTCAGTCAAGGATTGGTAGGTCCTGAGCTTTGGTATACTTAGATAGAAAAGCTAGCTTTAGAAGCTGTTCACACTATTCAGTGACTCTGGCATTACATTCTTCTACGAAAAACTTATGTTTTGGCAACAGCCAATCCATTTCAGTTTGTCCTCAGTAGGCGAGTGATTGGGGGCAAATACAATAGATGGATTGTGATTTTGCAGGAATTTGATCTTGATTTTATGTCTGCCAAGTCCAAGAAATCATTGGTTTTCGCGGAATTGATCTCCGAGTTGCCATGTGGGGATGAGATAGTTTATGATGAATCCTTCCTGGATGAAAATTTGTTTCTTATCTCTTCACAAGATCCTTGGTATGGAGATATAATTGTGTATCTCCAGACTATGAATTTTCCCTCTACTTTTTCGAAAGATGAGTGTCGTAAGTTGCGTCACTTGGCTAAGAACTATTTGATCATTGGTGATGCTTTATACCGTTGAGGGGTTGATTCAATCCTGAGACGCTACTTGACTCTCGAAGAAGCTGAGGCTATGCTCAATGATTGCCACAGTGGATCTTGTGGTGGTCATTTATCTGGGCTTGCTGCAGCCCAAAATATTTTGCGTGCTGGGTACTTTTGGCCTACGATTTTCAAAGATTGTATGGAATCGGTCAAAAAGTGTCATCCGTGTCAAGTTTATACTCGAAAAATGCGCGCTCATCCAGCTCCTCTTTTTCCAGTCATTACTGTTGGTCCTTTTACAAAGTGGAGTATTGATTATACTACTTGTAACCCACCTTCGGCTAAAGGTCACAAGTATATTATTGTAGCAGTAGACTACTTTACGAAGTGGGTCGAGGCTATGCCTACTTTCGGGAATGACGGTGAGACTGTAGCTCTCTTCCTTTTTAACCAGGTTATTGCTCGTTTTGGTATTCCTAAAGAGATTGTCACTAACCATGGCAGTCATTTTCAAAATAGCATGATGGCTGAGTTGGCTCTAAAATTGGGTTTCCGACAGGAGCATTCATCTCCATATTATCCTCAAGCCAATGGGCAGGTGGAAGCCGTGAATAAATCCTTGAAGACAAATCTTCAAAGGATCATTAATAAAGCTCGATCCAACTGGCATATTATGCTATATCCTGTACTTTGGGCATACAGGACGTCAGTGAAAATTGCAACTGGCTTTACTCCATTTTAGTTAGTTTATGGGTTGGAATCCATATTTCCCATTGAATGTGAGATTCCTTCTCTTAAGTTAGATGTTGAACTTCTTCCTAACACTTCTAGTCTTGAAGAATGTCTCCTTCATCTGGAACATCTTGATGAGCAGCGTCGAGATGCCACCACGATGAATGAAGCGCATAAAAACCGAGTTAAAGTTCAGTACGATAAGGCGGTCAAACCTAGGGTTTTTTCGGAAGGTGACCTTGTTTTGGTATACGCCCAAGAAAAAGATGCCCTGGGGGCAGGAAATTTTAAGTCTATGTGGTATGGCCCCTTTATCGTTAAAAAAGTCCTTAAAAAAGGAGCATATACCCTGGTTGATTTTGGAGGAAACGAGTTGCCTGAGCCCAGAAATTGGCTCTATTTGAAAAAGTATTATGCCTAGGCTTCGGCCTGACATTTTTCTTTTGTATATAGTAGTTTTACTTTGTACATATCTGGTTTTTCGATCTTTGATGTGATGGTGATGTTTTTGATCTGCTTTGGCAGGTTGTGTTGAATGTCATGAGTCATTTTGGTTTCGCCGATGGTGCTAGTAGACACACCCAGAACTTGGCTTCCGCGGCTTGGGTGCTTCATCATCCATCCGTTCAGCTGTTAGTATCAAGAGGGGTCTACATTGGTCCTGCTTCCAATAATATAGCAGAATACTCTACAGTTATTTATCTACTCTCGGACGCAATATCTTTGGGTGTTGATTCTTTGGTAGTTTTCTTGGACTCCCAGCTGGTGGTGTCACAGTTGAACAATACTTATCGGGTTCGAGATCCATTTTTACTTCGGTTGTTCTTGAGGGTACGTTTGTTACAAAGATCATTTCAATTTTTAACTTCCATTCATATTCCTCGAGTTGAAAATTGGATGGCAGACTCATTAGCTAATCAAGTAATTGATTGGCATATTAATCATTCCATACAATAAAATCTAATCATCAAAAACACCATACATTTTCATACATTTGTTACATCACATCAAATAGTCGTTGTATATATATCATCAGAATGTTCAAAAAAAACTACAAAATTTGGATTCATAAGTCATACAAAATATTGGGCTTATGCCCGATCATGTTCAGTCTCAAAAAATATACAATCATCCGGTATGTCATATCTATCTACCCCTGAGGTCCTTGCCCAGAAGTTGTGTTCCTATAGAACACGATTGCAGTGGCAACTCGATGGAATAACCGTACCCAGTCTCGGGGCACTCCTACCACCCATCTCTGGACGGCTTCAGGCAGATCTTCCACTGCAGCCATAGGTACTTGGCGGGTTAATCCCTCCAATTTCTTCTATATAGCCTGTAGGGTTCTGTCTGGATCTACTGTATCCACTTTGCCTCTGCGACGCTTATGTCGCGGGTACCCCTCAAGTCGAACTGGTCCAATATCTATATCATGATCATTTTAAAATTGTAATTCATTTTGAATCCAATCAAAAACATCTTTTTTTTTCATTTTTTCACATATATTGAAAAAATCCAAAAAAATTATATAAGTCAAAAATTGCAAACTTACCGACTATGCCCCATGCCGCGCCTGGTGGAAGGACAAGATCTGGATCACCACGGAAGTCCATCCCAGCATAGGGATAGTCATCCACATCGATGATTTGTTCTCCCCACCATAGGAAGAACTCATCATCCGATGTGGTCCGGGGAACTTCACTTCCCCCCAATCTCTTCATCATGTCTGCCCAACGGGCAATTCTTGGGTCCCTTGGGCTGCTGATAGTAGAGATCACTTTGGGTCTCAGCCCAGGAATCTTCTCGAAGAAGAATGCCATCAAAATTGTACCATATCCAAAATGTTTTGTCTTTGTCTTTCGGATAGAAGTCAATTGTTGCTTCATGTTCATCAGAAGAGTTGTGCACCAATCATATAAATGAGTTAAGCATTCCACTGCTATACTCATTTGCGTCCTGGATGCCTAGTGTAGAGAAGCTGATCTTGCTACTCTCCCAATGGTAAAAAGGAGGATTTTCATGTGCAAGTCTCGTAGATCTTTGATAGCAATTTGAGTTCCAACTTTCTTGGAACCCTCTACACAATAGACGTGGACATAATCTTCCACGGCTAGCCCTCCCAAAGGCTTACCATGCAAGTCCACTGGCTCCCCCCTCTGGGAGAGTCTAGTGATAAAATAAATATCTTCCACTTTGATGCGTACAGGCATTTGATCAATGATGAAGCAGTCTTCTTCCAGTTCCCAATAGTTCACAAGCATTTCAAGCAACCGGACATTGCTCTTCATATTTGGCATTTTAAAAAACTTGAGCAAACCACAATTTCGAAGAATATTTAGTGATACTTGGTCCTGCATGACTTCATTGTCAATGGCACTATGTTCATGCTCTCTCCATGATATGGTCATCCTGCAAAATTTCAATAATTCGTTCATTAGATACATATTTTTTAATTTTGGGTCACGCATACGCGACTTTCTTTGTGCACAGTCGCGTATATACGTGACTTGGTAATTATAAACTCGCGTATGTGTAGACCCGTGATTTTAATCAAAGGGTTCTATGGTGAAAATTCCCAATTTTTAACTTATGAACAGACAAAATGAATAGCAAGGATGAATTAAGAGCCTACCTAGCAAATTCGGTGAAGTTTGACGGTCAATTGCTCCTATTTGGACGAAAGAGGCTTTTTCTCCAAAGCACTTTTCCCAAATTAGCAATATAACAATGAACCAAATATGAGGTAACTTGTCTATTTATGCCCAAAATTGAAAAAAATTTGAAAAAATTCGTTATGCTTATTTTTGTCAATCTATCTTAAGATGCATAACTCGGATGCTTGGAAGTGCCCAGATTGGTATATTTTTTAGGTACACTTTGACGAATTTGAGATTTTTCCCGGTTTTTTATCCATGACTGCTGGCCCATCATGCCAGGTATATGATCTTCATTGGCATATAGGTTAGGGAATCCACTTTCCGTTGCATTTTTCATACTAGCCTCCATACTGATCTCTTGCCATAGGGTCGATCCCATCAGGTCATGAGTATTACACCCATTTCACTCGCCGATTATTTAATCATGACTTGGTGGTAGAGACTTCCTTTACATGGGCTTCCTAGTTAGTTCCTCGCCAGCATTTGTTGCCCATGTCGCGTTTTATGTAGGCTCGGGAGTCCTCTTTAGTCCCGCCATGACTTATGTGTTGAAGCTTCATTCTTCTTCTTCCTCACTATCATTTTTTCTGGCTATTACCCTAGAGGCTCCCTGGTGTTGTCGAGTTGTATTACTGCATTTCATATTGGCAACTTGTTTATCCTGGCCTTTAGTCGGCTTCATTTTGGACTCAATGTTTAAGCCAACTTTTGACCTTGACTATCTGTACAAGTTAAACCATTGCATGCACTTAGCTATCACGACTTGACACCCTTTTTACCCATGGATGGAACACTCCTTTGAGTATCGCTTACCAGTTTCCGCCACCTTGCATTGAGCATAGGATCGTTCCAATCCTAGGAACTAGTGCATCTATTTCTTGATACTCGTTCTATCCATTATACCATAGCATTCTTTTATTCTTTTTCAGGCTTATTATATGAAAAAGACAAAAAAATCAAATATAACAAAAAAAGAGCGGGAACGGGATATAACTTCATTATTTGATGGCAGTACAGTGTCAGTTTTTTTCCCTTGAACAAAGCACATACACTTATATATATTTCCTCCATTTGGGATGGTTTTAGTTTTTGACCTAGGTTCAGCCTTTGCCTTGTTTCACTGGTCAGTCCTCCTCCGGTTGGTTATCTCTTCCAATCATATGGAGAGTTTGTTTTGCCTTCTGCATCACAGACTTATACAGTGTCACTTTTATTGCCATGGTCATCATGAGTCGTGCTTTTGTTCAAGGGAAGTCTAACCAGAGTCGGCCATTCTGCAGTGTCTCTTGACTCATTATTCAGTCGGCCTTCCCGGTTGTGTCAGTATCTTGTTCTATCACATCAGATTTTTTGGTCCTTTGCTCATGCTGGTTTAAGAAGGTCTCCATTGACTTCTTGCTGGCGGGTTTGTCTCTTATCGACTACGACACATTGCTCTGAGAGCAAACCTAGAGCCGCACCCTGGCCCTATTTCCATCATTGATAGGTGACCTTGTGCTCAGCATTTGATCATCATTATGGGTCTTTGACTGAGTGGTTTCCCCTGTGTTCGACGTCAGCACACATTATCACACTTGGGATTCGTGCAGTACCTTGATTTCCATTTGACCCTATTGGTGGATTTCTCGCCTCTGTGTCAGCTTTCATTATTGGTTGGTTCAGAGGGTTTCTTCCGTGCGCTAGCTTCATCTTGTGCATGTCGGAAATGTACTTCGGTTTGGTTCCGTCACTCTACTTCGTCCGATTCCTTCCAAATCTTGGCCTGCGGGTTACACTCGTGCTGGACTGATGTGGGATGCCTTAATGCCTTCCTTCCAGCAGATATTTTCCCATCGACTTCGACTCATTGCTCTGGGAATAAGGTCTAGAGTATTTTTGTCAATACCTTAGGGTTTGCAGTCATCAGTGGCAGACTCTTCGTTATCGATAGTGGGGATTCATCATTGCCTCCTGATCGGTAGATTCTTGCAAGTGTTCGACTTCAACTCATTCATTCACACTTGTTAGATTGTACTGGGGCACCTTGATGCTCATTTTCATTATTGGTGGGTTGTCTCGCGTTGGTTAACGGTATACATCATTGATCGGTAATCCAACGATTTCTCACATGGTCGACTTCAGCTCATTTATTCCCATTGTGTAGAATTGTGCCATAGTGATCGGTGAAGACCTCAGGTTGCATCAGCATTTTTCGGTTCACTTTTGACAGTCCTTTCAGTTCCTGCCAGTGATGTCGTTCACCCTTATATGTCGCGGTGTCAGTACAGCAGCATCCTATATGTTGGCTCCCGAGTTGCGTGATAGTACCATGTTTTCCACCCATTATGATTTGGTACTTGGAGATTCAGTTACTTATATGATCAAACATCCAGTTTTAGCATCATTGATCAGCTTTCTATATGTGATACTTAGACATTGATTCTGACTTGTATTTCCGGACCATGCTCAGATGATTCATTGTGTACTTTCAGTTCAACTATACTTGTATACATTTTGGATCTATTCTATACTTTCGATATGATGTATTTATGACTGAGCATGGGTATGCCCGCCTCAGCATGAGTTGACTCTCTGTTTTCTTTCATTGGTTTTTGGCAGGCTGAAATCTGGTGAAGTCCCTCCTTGTCCTTGCGAAGTTCTTTCTATGTGCATAATACATTTCGGCCATCATGTACCCCTTCTGACCTCATATATTAGGGGGCATCTATTATAGCATCATTTTTCACCCTCATGTGATTCATGATTGTCTCTATGGCCTTGGGCACCCATTCTCACAGACTTGAACAAATTCATAAAAAAAACAGTGTTAAAAATCCCATACGCGGTTATGCCCAGACTTTTTCGTGTGTATACGTGAGTCCACATGTACTTTTCCGTGTATGCCATTAAAATCATTAAAAAATATATAAAAATTCCCTATTTTCGGGCTGGGTTGATGGTTACTCCAGTAGTTCAACCACCCCAGCACGTGGCCAACTGTTTCCGATTGATTGAAACTACTTTGAGGGAGTATAAAAGACCCTCATGTGTATGGCCTAAGGAGAAAGAGTTATTATAGATATTATACTCTGTTGGAATCCCATTTCAAGTCTGATTTCCCGTGCCTCCTGCACTTTCCCAGATTTTTACAGGAAACCCTTATTTCCTGGAGATGTTGATTAGTTCATATTCCATCTCGAGTGCACAAGTCTTGAAAGTATCTTAGTGAGGCAAGGGCGGGATGGATCTGGACGATGGTCTGCTCGAAGATCGTGGAAGGATTCAGGTGATCTCTCCACTTTTTACTACTGTACATGTTGTTTACAATAAAGAAGATCCATCTTGTTCCTGAAGTCATGTGGTAATATTTACTTTTATATGTGAAAAGATTACTTTTTAAGCATTTATTATTGTTTATGTAATGTTTCACATGGTTTTCACTGACATTTAGGGTTAATATATGTTGTACAACTAGATTTCAGTGCACGTTTCTTCTTGATTTTCAGGTTAAGGAGGAAGAAGGGTTGCTGGGGGTTTGGACCCTGTGGGATCTAGATCTAATGTAGGACTATGGGTGAGTTATGTTATCGAATTTATATAGTTGTTAGCATACAAGTGTGGTTGTGTGAGTCCTTCTTGAATGGCATGCCCTGATCTGTGGAGGTTTTGACCCAATAAATATCTAGGGTGATTTTCCCCGAAACAGTGCCTGTAGTGTAATTTTTAATGTTTTCGCTATGAAACTATCAGCGTTTTCGTAGCACAAAACAACTTTTTTCAACAAGTGGCGCTACGAAAATAGGAATTTTTGGCTAATTGAACAGTTTTGGCCTGAAACTTTAGGAAATGACCCACAAATGAAAATAATGAATATTTGACATGAAAGAAGTTTAAAAAGGACTTAATTTGAACCTAAGGATGAGCTTTAAACCATAAAAATCTAAAACCTACCCTTGACCAAACCTAAATTGACCTCTAAACCAAAATTTGAACCATGAAACTTTGTAACCTTATCAGAATGATGTGCTAAAATTTTTAGGTGATAACAGCATCGATCGGATTAGTTGAGTGAAGCATCACCGAGTGTAGCCTCACCAAACGTTGTAGCATCATGGGTAGTTTCCTCATCTCGCTTAAAATTCATCTGTGTTCCATGGTACTAGTTCTACGTGCCCCCCTATCCATCTCGTGTTGGTTCAATGTGCCCCGTGGAAACTTGGGTAACATCATCTATCTCATTTCATGATTAATGGGGAACTAAATATCTCTCGTATCGTGTGATGGGGGAAATGGGTGTTATGATAACTAGGTTATGAGAGAACTGCTCACTGTTGTTACTGGGCATGAAGAGAACAATTGTAGGTGCAACGTTGGCCGTAAGGATCAAAGCAGCATGAGTATAAACTGATTGATAATAGACTAGGGTTATTAGAGAACTAATCGTTGTGTTCAGTAGGTAACTGATTTCATTTTGGCTAATTTTGAAAAGAACGGACTTGAGTTGGGAACAAAGTGAATAGATAACTGCAACAGGTGTTACTTCCTAGGCCCATTGTATTGATGGTAACTGTGTCCTTTCAGTTCTAACATCCCTGGTTATGTTTAGCGTAAGTAAGCAAGAACAAGTTGGATTTTGGCCATGAGTCGTTAGTGAAGTTATTGGAGTTGGTGGGGCTAAGGAAAGTAAGAAATAAGCAAGCACCAACAAGTTGTCGTTAGTTGTTTGAAGGAAAGCAAGCAAGGCCCTTGGTTAATCGACCAGCAGCAAGACCCGCAAGCTAACCAGCAATCATCAGCAAGCCGGGGTGTGCTTCTCTTCCCCCAGCCGACAGGTAATCCTTCTTTTTTGACCAACTAGATTTGGAGTGATAGGTTTTGACAAGCTCTTGGGTGATTTCGTAAAGCCCGCAAACCCATCCATCCATCAAGTATTAAGGTGCTAAACCTAAAAATAATCAACGTCATCCCGTCTCTTATGGGGAACGTCATCCCGTATCTTGAGCTTTTCTTTAGTATAAACGATATTTTGACAAGCATTGAGTCCAAGCTGTAGTCCTTTAATTTAGGAACCAATAACCCATAAGAGATGGGATGACGTTGACCATCAAAAGAAGAAAATCCAGTTTGATGTTCCAATGATAGATATTGCCTTGGAAATGCTAAAATAGAAATTAATAATAAAACCCATTAATGAGAAGGAGTTGTCAGGCCTTCTCGGGAGTACGAGGGGGAGGTTTTTTCAATTTGTTCCAACTCATCTTGCTTACACCAGAGTTGTTCTCTATTTAGTAAAGTTCAACATAGAGATGCAACGAGCTCCAGAAGAAGACACTTATTATTCACCTTTGCTCCTTACCGGCCACCCAAATCAGAAGCCTTAATGGGAAAAACCTTATCTACCTGCATGAATGAGATACTACCAGACCTGCATGAACATAGGTTTTCTATATTAATTCTACCTGGCTCTATCCTCCTTCCTCTCGCCAAATGTTATAACAACATCTTGCTAAACCTCAAAGAAAAGGGAAACGATTCCTGGTCAGGGTGGAAATAACAAAGTAGTAACAACCACCAGCTCCTATGAAAGGGGTTATGGTTATATAGTTGTGACTGACCTATTCTTCTCTTTCCTCTCGGATAAGGGGGATCACCTCAACAAATGGAAAAGTTATATGAAAATCATATATTGATTATGGACCTTCTTTTCTTAATGTATGTTCAAAGATAATGGATTTTATCCCTGGACCTCCAAGGCAATTTAACACAACCCCACCCACCTAATAATCTAGGCAAGCAAGAGTGCTCCATCAAAGAAAGTAGTAGAATGATCTAGGGCTTAACCTATCTGATTGAAAGCTTTTGTCCGATTTCAGTAGGGTGATCACAAGGGGAACTATTCAACACTTTACATGCTAACCTGATCGGACCTTACCTTACCTTACCTTACCTTCAACAAAATTTGCTATGGGGATGGATGAATGCTCCTCATAAACCTGGGTCAATTGATTATTGGCCAGAGAGTCCCAAACTTACTCTTTATTTGGTACCTTGGTCCTTTTGTTTTAGTTACCATTGCTTGTTCCTTCCCGGTGATGCGGTTAGTAGCTATATCTAGCAGGCACAGTAGTGGGCAGTATAGGAAGTAGAGAGTGGGTAGAAGCAGTAGGTAGGATTTGGGAGCGGGGAGTAATGGAGGCAGTAGTAGTTTTGGATAAAGCGGATTGGTCATATGTAGTAGCCTTATGATTCAACTTATACCCTCTTTATGATCCATGATGGTCCAACTCAATGCACGACGTACTGGCTTAATGTCAATATATCAAGCCTTAGATAAAGCTCTAGCCAATATGGGCCTTAAGTAGATAGCAGTCTGGTACGGCTCCAAGCATGTTCAAGGTCATTAGGCTAAGCTGAAGAAAAGGATCAACAATATATAAGTTAACGGCATGTGTTTAGTGGTATGCTCCTCAACTCTACATGATTTGAATCCAATCTTGGTTACCTTATTGGGCCCAAATTCAAGGTCCTTTCCTGGCTAAGCTTATTGCACTAACAATGATCCGCTCTATTCTCTTCTCTCTAATGAACCCGAATTATTCCTTTCTGATGCCTCTGTTGTGGCTCTGTGGCTCTATGGGTGCTGCTGTTGTGTACTCTACTCTGATGTTTCTTTCTTCCACTTATGTGTTCTCATAGGGCTTCACACATTGTGATTCCAGCTCCTAAGCTCCTTCCTATTGATTGAAAGCTCTTTCAGGCTTCTTTCTACTCTACCCAGTATGTTTTTTTCTTGGAAAAGCTTGATAAACAAGCTTCTCTATCTAGTTTAGGCCCAGTCCATGCACCACGACCACCCATCACCACCACGCATGGATGGATCATTGTTAATTAGATATATATAGGAAATTAGCAGCGATAACCACCACCCAAATATCCACGCCTTGATGAACACTCCTCAGTAACCTCAATTGATTACTTACTATCCATGTATTCCTAACCTTTGCTCCAGTACCTCACTCCTCTACCTAAACCTTTCTAACCAAACCTTAAAAAAAAAACACCTTACCACACTGATAGCTAAGGCACATGTCCATCTCATTTTTTATTTGACATCAGAGTAACAACAGGGAGAGATTCATGTCATGTTGTTAGGAACTGCATTTATAGATAGGGATGGATATTCATTTCATGTTGTTAGGGAATAATGTTGTTAGGTCATTCATGACCAGATTCTTGGATATTATGATTAATAAACATTCTTATATCTAAGCTGAGGATCTAGTCATGATGGATTTCTTCCACTTTTATCTTTGATTCGATTAGGATCTAGCATTTATTTTATATTTGGTCGATTCAGTCTTTTGGAGTTATGCATAGTGGAAGAGCCAAAATAACTAAACAAATTTTTCCTGTTGTCTGCTGGTTGGCTGTCTTCCACTTCGTGGCTAGCTTGCCACAGACCAGGTGGCCCCTCCTTTTAGGCAAGAATCCGGCTGTATGAATTATGAGTTAGCGATGAGTTAGTGGAGAAAGCTTAACAATATTCTCTCCCTTTCTCTCTTACAAATATGATAGAGAGTGAATGTGAACCTGTCCTCACCTATGGAGTAAGGTATAAACTATGGGTTGGTGGGATGGATGGATAATTGTCTTACCCTTCTATTACTTGCTTTCACCCTAGTCCCCTAATCGATGGAGTGGAAGTGGAGTAAGCCCTTACCCTTCTTCTTTCTTATTGCTTGAAACCTAGGAGCATTGAGTCAGTGAGTGGATGGAGAATATTCATTAGACCTGGAAGAAATGTAGAAGAACATTAGTATGGATGGGTGGCATGCTAGGAACCCCATCCCCGAAGCTAAAGGCATGAAGCAATAGACCCAAGAAACCCATGCAAGACCTCAGGATGTAGCTCAACCAGTCCATAAGTAGCATCAGATTCCAATAACATTTGTGCACCTAACTCACTCGCTTTGTCGGGATGGGGTAATGTGGGGTTGGAAATAGATAGATAGAAGATACCAACCTAGCCAGAGGAAGTGGCAAGATGAGGAGGTATGAGCGAGAAGAGACAAGAATGAGCACCATACCAACTTCTTATATTTACCAACCATCCTTCCTCACCCTCGTCTCGATGGTGGGCCTCTCCTTTTAGTCGAGTGTTCTAACGCACCCTCACCCATATGAATGACTGAATCCCTACTGAGCCTTTGGTCAAGTCTGCTTATGCATATAGGGTAGGGGACAGCTAAAAAGAGCCCTCCCCACTGGACTTATCCCCCGAGGATAATTAGACCCTTGTTATGGGCTCGATAAACAAATTTTTCCTTCCCTTGCATATTTGCAGGACCACTGGATTTCTCTATTCACCAAATCATACCATAATAGACTGAAGGTTTCCCTTTGTTCCTTGGGGCTGATCAGACATCCCCTGACCCCCAATACTCCTAAAAGTTAAGTCTCGATGATTCACTTAGGGTTATGTTAGGCGAATTCAGCTAATTGAGTAGCAGACCATGATTTCAAAGACCAAGTAGCTGACCTTAGAAAGATGGAATTCCCTTCACAAGATGTGTAAATAGGCTCTCAATAGTGGGACAAGCCCCTTTCAATATTCCCGGTGTTACCGTCTTGACCTATGCTCGGGTCTTCACTAAATAGGATTTCTTTCCCATAGATCACTAGAGTATACTCTGCCCAGGGACTATTATGAATGCTCATTATCGTTTCTCTACCGAAAATGAGAATGTGCTTCACACCCTCTCCTTTTATTCAAGCAAACTTGATCTCTTGAAATCTAACATGATGGTCATTTTACCAGCATAAGGCTCTCTATCTATCAACCCAGACAACTGGCAAATTCACTGTTCAATAAGGTGCGAGCTAGAATAAGCCCCTATGTAGACTCTCATGCTTATGTTACTTATGTAATATCTCGGACCAGTAGTGTCGGAGACCCCAGTCATGCTTTCAACAAAGAAGTCACTTTCAGATGATGCGGATTGGGGATAGCTATGATCATGGTAGCCGTGTTTGAGTGAGCAGACATTGGAGTCCTCTTGCCCTTTTGGCCCCACGTGGATGGATGGGGAAGCAAGCCACCACGTTTGACTTGCATGTGTTAATCATATAGCTAGCATTCATTCTGAGCCAGGATAAGGGATTGACTAGAAAAATGACCAACAAAAGAGTCGAGCTAAACCATTATTAGACGCGCTACTTCCTATTTCAAGGCTATGTCCTGGGCTCTGAAGATAACAGTACTAACACACGTATAGTGCCAGGGATGTCGAGGTCGTGCGAAAACTCATGGTTTATCTTTCCTCAATGTCTTTCCTTACCTTTCTTCCCCTCAAGATAAGCTATTATGCTTTCTTCGAAGGATGGTTGCTTCTAGGCCCACCTCCTAGTTGTCATCACTCGATCACTTCCTTTTCCACTAAGAGATTGATTTCTTAGCGTACGATCTGGGTTGTTTCCCTCTCGACTCTAGATGGCTGCACCCAAATTTTGTATGTATGATTGATTAAGCCTGTACTAGAAGTTTCCTTGGGGTTGGTCAAGCTTTGGGCCACCCTATCCAACAAAACTGGGGCCATTAAGTGCTCTACCGTGGGCCATAATATACCCATGCTCTACTGATGAGAACACTCCATTGAAATCTATTGAAAATTGGACAGGCATAGCCAATCTTGGTTGGCCTTTCACCCTAGCAGCCACAGACTCCTCCCCATATTTTGCCACATATGCGAGTTCAGTAAGGTTAGCCTTAAGGAGATCTGCTCATGGCTAAATCGATCAAACTCAAAGTAGGATCTTTCTGATTCGATCCTTGTGCTTTGTTCCTCGCTCCGCTCATGGAACTCCTTGCTTGCAGATAAAGAAGTTGATCAACCTTCGGCAGAAGATCGTGTTTTTCACATGATTCATTGTTACTGATGAATACTTGGGCTTAGAGGGTGGTCCCCCTTTCTCACTATGAAGTGATCCTAATTCAAACATGGTGTGTTTTACTTACAGAATCGAACCATGGGACTCTCTACAGGGCTATTACCTTCTTCTTGGTTGGCAAAAGATTCCTTCCCTCACCCATATGAATGAGTGAGTCCCTACCGGGCCTCTCCTTTTGGTGAGCATGCTTATGCACCTCGTTTTGGGAAAGTGTTTAAACCTTTTCATTCACAATTTTTCCTACCAAGCAAAGCACGGACTAGGTTCTTCCATCATCCAATTCACTTCAATGAATCATGTAGATAAGGCGAAGGCACCCTCTCAATTTGATGGCTGCCTTTGAGTCGAGTGTGCTAATGCACCCTAATAAAGCATCCATCTGATGCATTCTTTCCGATACAACAGGCATTGAACCTACTTCACACTGCACCAAATTCGATGGCGGCCTTTTGGTCGAGTTCTCTAATGCACCCATCAATCGATCAATCACGAATGATTGAAACCCATTTGTGATTCTTGTTATGAATGAGATATGTAATTATGCATTTATGATTCTTTCATTTCCGATGAAGCTAAGAATTAAGAGCCTTCTAGTCATGAATGAGATATATTATATATGTAATTATGCATTCATCCATTATATATGTAATGACGGTATCAAATTCATTCATTCATGATCGATTTCATTACACAATAAAATGCATATATTATATATGTAATTACGATTTAGCATCTACTGGGATCTCCACTCAAATAATTGATCATACCCTAGTTGTACAATTTCTCTTTGTATACTATATTCTTCGATTATTTTATATATATATATATATATATATATATCATTATATATTTAATTATGTTTTAGTAGAAAATGCTGCTATTATATATGTAATTATGGTTAATTCATTGTATATATAATTACGTAGATAAATATTGGAAATAATGTAACATCTAACTTGATCTTTAACTGGGTTTGACCTACTTAATATTATAGTGATAAAGTAACCTTCATCAAGTGAGCGGGCATAAAATGAGTGAGCGAGAGACCCGCCTCGAGAAAAACTATATTAGATAAGTTTCATCGGTATATGATTCTACCAATTTTGCACTTCACGGATAGAAGGATAGCTTGTATATTTACTGAAGAGCAGAGCACATTGAATCTTACATATCTATTTTTTTTATTTATTGAAAGAAAGATAATCTTGACTAACCACGAGTAAAAGTTCGAATAGAAGTAGCGATATAACGTGCTAGAGAGGCTATTGATACGGGTTTCGATATTTGTAAGATGCGCTTCTTCTCGAACCCGATCTTCAACTCTCTTTTACGGAGAATCAGAGCCTTCTGGCTGACGAGGATCATAATAGATTAATGTTATATTAACGGGTGGAGGAACTCAAAGGAAATATTGATTAGGTTGTGGCATTGCAGAGATATTGGCATCAAAGCAAGCTAAAAGGCCATATTTAGTTGGTAGCTATGTAATAAACTATTATTTCCAGTTATTTATTAATGAATGACCCTAATCTTATACATAGCACTAATAAGCTAAGGGAGGTGGACATCCCCCTCTAGGATTCAGAGATAATAGATGTTATTATGAATAGTTTCTCCTTTTCATAAGGTAGTCACTAATGATTATCAAGTTCGTTGCTTATAATAAAGAGTAGTTGGTTGGTTCATGATCAGAAAGCTCCAAATCAGGTAGTTGTTTGCGGATTATAAAGTGAGTAGGTTTTTTCATTATAATAACATAGGTAGGTGGGTTAATTAGAAAGGTTTTACTCTC
This sequence comes from Pinus albicaulis, assembly GCA_034641835.2. Taxonomy (NCBI): domain Eukaryota; kingdom Viridiplantae; phylum Streptophyta; class Pinopsida; order Pinales; family Pinaceae; genus Pinus; species Pinus albicaulis. The sequence goes on from CM076584.1 coordinate 1,102,361,951, forward strand.
TTGAAGCTGACCTCAAATCAATACGCCTTTAACTAAATGTGTGTCACTTGATTGAATTACTCGACAGTCCTTGATTTATTTTATTTATAGTTATGGGTTATTCCAAAGAGTGACTCCTCTTTCCTCCTCAGATAAACCATTAACTTAGCTATTTCCATTTAAGCCTCATTTGATAGGGTTAGTTTTTATTTTAGTGAAAAAAGAAAAGCTTTCTTTCTTTTCAAGTCGCAAGTTCCTTACAGGTTCCGCAGAGCCATCCTCCCTTGGAGAGCTCATTCACTTAGTAAGTAGTTTTTATGTCAGCATTCTTTGGATAGTTTAAGAGGATTGGATCACGCTTCAATTTCTTCGTGTTCAAAGCTCTTAAATGTTAATTCTTGAATACATTTATTAGTTACTCTTAATGTAAGTGCATATCTTCCACTATTCTTTCAAGCAAGTGACCATCTTTTAAGTGAGTATCTTTCTTATAGTAGTGCCCTCTAAGCCCTAATATTCTTTATATTTCCATGCAGAAGCTTTGCCCTCAGGTTCAGGTGGGGACGAACCTGAGAAATATACATTTTTTATTAATGGGCTAATAGACTCTATTCAAGGTAGAAACTATTCATGGAATACGGATGATTATTTGGGTAATAAACAGGTAGGTCTAGTAAGAAGTGTAGAAGGGGTCTTACTTTTTTCCTTTCTCTTACCTTCTTAGCTTGAAAGGGACTTTTACACAATTAAAAGAAAGAGAATATTGTCTAATAATATCTCTATTATATTGTACAATATTTATCAGAGATAAGATTGCATTGTACAGTTTTTGCATCGTAATATAAAAGGTAAGATTAATTGGTATGAGCTTCTATTTATCGGTATTAAATGAATGAGGTGCCAATGCCTTATCCTAATTCAGAAGGAAGGGGATAAGGAGATCGGAGGAAGAGATATGGCTATCCACCACAGGATGGAGGATGATGGTGCAAGATATGAGAGCAGGGTAGGAGGAGAGAGAGGAAAATCATTATATATGATTCACTTCATTAAACCAAAAGTGATATTCTTATTCAAGAAGGAGTTACCACCTCTCAAGTTCAATAGGGATACTAAAATGTATAACTCTTACATAAAATCACCACTTTAATTGGGAAGTATCATAAAGGCCTTCCCAATTCACTTCACTATAGTTCGGAGGAAGCCGATCGAAGTCTGGCAGGTCATGTTTCGATATCTCCCTAATAAAACTAGGAATAAATTCCTTGAGTGTGGTCTAAAAGTCTAGATTCGGTGTATGTGACTAGTGAGTGTGGTGCTATTGGTATTGCTATTGTGTAAATAGATCAAAACTCCCAAACCTCAGGGATGGGGGCCCCACCAACCAACCCCTCTCTCCTAGATCAATCCCAGGGGAGCATTTAAGGATACATCCATGCTTTAAGTGTTACCGATGGAGTTGTGGACAAATTACATAGATGGAAGCTGCTTAGAAAACCAGAGTGGAAGAAGCCTAGTCGTTTGATTCAGGTGGGTGCACTGATTACCCTTACAGCTCAGACTCCCTTGCATGATGTGGTTTCACTGACCGATATCAGCTTACTAACTAGAACTGCACCATACAATGACCTCGAGACCTAAACTCAAGACTCATCTACCTTGGAAATGATGCCTTGGTACTCCACCTTTGGTGGGAATAGCCTTTGGAACCTCATACTAAGCCTTGGGACTATACTTCGATACCTATGCCTTAGCCCTCTCATCCATACTTTACCTATGATTGAACCTATACAAAATAAGACCTCACAAGAAGAATGCAAAGAGTTATAGCTTAAGGTTGGTAAGGTAAAGCATGAGTTGAAGGGCTATAAAGGCAGTTCTAAAGGAATACACTTAAGAAAGACCCGTAGGATTCGGTGTTTAAGAGCATAAATAGATAAAAGAGCTAGCGGTCATTCACTAATATTTGGGTAAGAAGAGTCCCATAGAAGGCAGTTAAGTAAGAGTGATAGAGAAAATCATGATTGAGAAGCAAAAGTTCTATATGTCAAAACAAGTCTAGCCTAAACTTGTGTATCTGGGACTGAAAGTTGTAGGGTAGGTAATAAAACCCCATTCTGGGGATCTCAAAATAGTAATAAAGATGAAATAATACAGACTATAAGGAAGGTAAGCAAAGGAAGGTAAGCGAAGGAGAAGGTGGTTAGGGGGTTTGTGGTAAGTGTTCCCCATGTGTCCATTAGCTATAAAGGGTGTGATTTTTTCATATGGATCTGGCTGGGATTGCCTGTGGGAGGAGGGCTAAAACAGATATGGGATCTAGTGCAAAAACTAGATAAAATGGTGTTGGTGTCAAGGAAGGTAAGTTAGGAATTCTGTTGGTAAACTGGTTCTATTTTTTTCCCTAGGGATTGAAAGTGTCTAATGTCCTCCCTTGGATGGCCTAAAATCCTTCTGTAGATGGGATATCTTGGGAAGAATGGAAAGAGGGGGGTGTGTGGTAAGTACAAGGAGCGAGGAACCGTAAATAGTTGTAGTTATTTGTGGGAAGGAAATATGGTAGGGGGAAAATGCCGGAAAAAATATCCGAGAGGCCATTGGCCATATTTATGTTATCATCGGGATGAAAGAGAATATTTATATCCATGTCCTTATCAACGCGGTCTGTAACTCATTGCTCATAATAGTCCTTATAGACCCAAGAAAGAAGGCCATAAACCTCACTTACCGCTATGGAACACATGCTCCTATCTCGAATGTATGGAATGAATAATGAGGCATTACGTATGATGATTCAACATTTGAGGAGGTTGACCCACTTGTCCGCATCGACCAAGGATCATAGTAAATGTTTTTTTGCACAGTAAGTGCAACCAATATAGTCCATGTTGAGTTCCAGAGTTAGTACAATCAATGTTTAGGAGTTGGAGGAAGGAGGATGAGTATTCTCAACCATGATCTATTTGATTTGATTGATTTCAACCAATATTGAGTTGATATAGACCTCCTTGATCCACCTCACAAGCAGCCATCACACCAATAAAGAATTACAAAAGATTGTTACATATGTTGAGATACATTTTGAGGATCATACGAAAAGAGTCCTTAGGGAGAGGCTAAATAGAACTATTCAGGGGGGAAAGGTAATTAACTCAACCAACCGAATCCACATTTACCTTAGAGTCTACTACTGGTGCTTCCACTTGGACCACTTAATTTGATGCAGAAACACTAGCTTTTGGCTTTGCTACACTTTCTGTTGCTCCTGCTACTCGGTCTCAATCTATAACCTGGTCAACTGAATAATCTATTGAATCTGCACAATCAATAGCTATGGTTGTGGCTAGCTTGGCTTATATGGCTCTAGGCTTTAGGCTTAGATTTTATATGGTGATGCTTTCTGGCTCGTTGGTCTGCCTGGCTTTGCTAGCTATGGGTATAGATCTTCGGTTCGATCACGAAGGTCAAATTATTTATCGTGATCCCTAAGACCAGGCTCTACACCTCGATCACAAACTGAAAAAACTGGATATTTATCACGAAGGTTTGAATTTGGTGCTTCAACTGCTTCTTCGACTATACAATCAACCGAATAAATTAGATCTACCGTTGCTCCACCCCTGACTTATGTTGCTCCGACTACTTTTGAGTCTCGATCTAGATCTGAACCTGGAGGAGAGGATATGAATCTGGGTGGTGGAGACACTGGCTCCATTTCTTATTGCTTTGTTACTTGTACTAAAGCCTTTGTTAGTTCTGCATCATCGAAATCTTAATCTAGATGGTTCGACACTTTCTTATTAAAAACTGGGGTTCGGTTGAAAATGTTTTTATAATTTCCACCGTGCAAGGGTAATAACCATATACCTGTTCCTCTAACATCACACAAGTATCAGAGGATCATTGGTGTTACTCATAGTCAGTATAATTTCTGCTGAATCCCAAATAAGAATAAGGGGAGTGTAGAGAGTCTATTTGATGAGTTCGGTAAGGCTATACCTTGAAGTCTTATATAGAACCCAACTATTCTCCAATGGATGGAACAATAACAATATGGTTACCATCATTTTTATTACTTACGCATCGTTACTACTACCAAAGACTCGATGTATGCAGTTAGAATTGGTTGAATGGGGCAACTGAGTTAAACTCTCAAGCTACCATTTTTATAAAATCCATTTCAATGCCCCTCGGTCATCTGGGGCTTCCTTGTACTAGACATCACTGTTATAACATTGCAACAATAGCTCCCTGTTTTGGTCTTAATATGATGTAATGGATGGTGGGGAAAATTGGTACCTATCATGAATTCTTGTGAATCCAATTATAATTATTGTTATACCTTGTACCTTTATGAAATAGATAGGGAATCTTGGGTGAGTCCACTCAACATCATGCTAAACTCTCACCCCCGAAAATAATAGTGGCGAGGGCCCAGTATTATTCCCTCCAACCCATTTAAAGCATTCCTTATGGGAAGGACTGCTCGTCCTTGCAATGATGGAATATGGCATCTCTATCTATAGTAGAAGAAGGTGGGGTACAAGAACTCACTCTATTCTATCTAGTACTTAATCCTCCTGGATTAGCCAGGCTTAAGGAAACAGTATCTTATCTTGAGGTCTCGCCAAAAAAAGGAACATTACTAATATGATGCGGTTTCCCATATATGTTCATTTCATACAGCACGGTTTTACCAATCAATAGGAGGGATTAGAGGAACATGAAGGATTGGATGGAAGAACTATTTCTCACCGCCGATAATAAGAATAAGAAGAAAGGGATTGATTCTGCCTGAACAAACAAAAAGAATAATAATAAGGGTCGATTCACTAACTCTGCTTAGATTACTTCTTCGTCTCCCCATATTCCTTTGATAAGAAGAAAAAGAGGGGAATCATTACCTCTTATTACCAACGAAATTTATATAGCAAGCAGTCTTCCAGCAAGCCGGATTGGTAGTACTTCCATAAGAGAAGGGTAGGCGACAGGTACCACCAGCGAAAAAAGGTATAGTAGCAGCACTAACTTTTCATTTTCCCATGTTTCCTAAATTACTTATTGGATCAAATCAATTTCTTAAGCTAGCTTAGATGATGATCCATGTATTTTTAGAGCTAATCTATCTCTCCTAGAATTTCTTGTGACATCTTAACCCACCTTTATCAAGCAAGTGTTCTAGCTAAAAGTATTTCTTTACCTAGTAGGTTATCATCCTAACACTCAGATTAACACGATCCATTTTGAGTTCAAGTTCCAAAGATTCTAGACCCAAATCCAGATTCATATATTTTTGACGTGTTAACATGGAGTTTTAGTATGGTTTTGATATCAAATGAACTTGGCCTTGTACTATGGTCAACTCCTATGTATGAACCTTGGGTGAAGATTCTATAATCTACACTGATTTAATAGGAGCCGGGTCTAACACAAAAAAATAAATACCATTCCCATCAATGTAGCTAACTCTACATGACGACTGTAGCTTACCCACCAGATTCTAAGAAATGAACCCAATTACCATTAGTGAGCTTATAATTCCCATCCATTCTTCAATTCAAGAGTAGGAGATAAGTACCCAATAAATACCTGGATCAAACAAATAATAACTATCCATTTTCCCATTGTTTTGACTATAAAATTATCTATATAAATACGATAGAGGGAAAGACATTATATCAAATCTCGGTAGATAACTCACCATATCACTATATGCTATACCTACTTGAAACACTGTACGCTACACATGTCTACTGCTCCACCCTTACGACTATATCCCACCTAAACCACCCCATTAGGAGTATTATAGCTGACCAGAAAGCATCATTTACTGAGATGGAAGATAGAAAAACACTAAACATTAATATATCATATCAATATGACCATTAGGAATAAAAAAACACATCAAACGACCTCCTGTAAAGTGGTAAATTAAGCCTAGAAACCATGTGTACTTCCTAAGACCTTTATAAGAATATAACCTATATAATAGCTTAATAATAATAGAATATATTAAGTATCCTTTAGTTATATTTTTAGTTAGGATATATAAAGTATGAGTAAAGTCAAAAAAAGAACTCCTCTTATGTAGTTTTAATAAGAAATATGATGTTATTGAAATAAAGGTTGCCATATGTATTTAATATCAATAGTATAGGAGCTTAACTCCTTGTTATAGTGAAATTAGAAAGGTTTATATATTCTAAGTAGCTTTAGAGAGGAATAGAAATAAATAACTCTTTATAGTGGTTAATAGTAAGAGAAATAACTCTTTTGTTGGTTAAGTAGTTGAAAGTTACGGATCTATAAATTCTCTTTAGGAGATAGATACTCTTAGTAAATCCTTATCTAGTCACTCTTTAGATTTATTATTCTTCTCTATTCAGTATGAGATCAATAGGAGGAATTATATATTTAGGCAAACTATAGGTCTCTCCTCCTCCTTAAGGTCAACAAGTAACTGCTCCTTTCACTTATCTACTTCTTTTAAAAACTATTTATATATTTACTGCTAAAATCTCGACTCTTTCTAACTTTACTTGATCAACCATTATTCCAAAAACACATTTTAGCTACACATTTTCACTTCCCCACCCCAATTCCTATTACCCAATCACAGGTATGCTCTCAGGAAGTAAGACGAGGAAGGGATTTATACTTTATATTGTAAGACTAACCTATTTATTAGTTGAAACAAGGCATGAGTTCGAGGCCCCAGTATGAGGAGGCCCTATTGCAACTATTTCTCAAGGCCAGGCTTGAATTTCACTAAAAGGGGACAGGGTTTTCAATACTTGAAATAGCTATGGGTGCATAACATAATTTTCCTCTCATCCCTAAGATAAATTTGGGTCAAAACACCACTAGGATTTGACTCTCTTCTACACATGTTGAAAACCAACAGATTCCTACAAGGAGCAGCAGCATCTTACGCAGCATGGAATTTCTCTTTGATCATTAGCTAGTAAAAGCAAGGCAATAAGGAGTAGCACTCGGACATAATATACACTTGGTAAATCTACACTGTAATCTAAAATTTACTTACTTTAAACCTATTAACAACAAGGTCAATTAGGAGCAATTCAAATGACCATGATGAGAATTCTCAGATCACTTTGACTTACTTATTTCTCCTCACCCCTTGGCAGAGATTTTTGACATTATCCCTATGGATTAGGAACCCATTCAATAAAGACTCTATGAATGCATGCTGATCCATGATGGATACGGTCAACCCTAAAAACCCAATCAAATTATTATTTATATTTAAAGGCTACTGATCCCAGCTTGGCATGCTCATAATAGGGAAGTAGGTTAAGGTGCTCCAAAGCACTCCTACCTATTTGACTGGGGTAATTTATCAATCGCTATGGGCTAATTACCGGCATAGAAAAGATGTGATGCCCGACCAGAATACATTTATTCATGTGCGGTATGGGAGATGTGAATACATTGTATCTTCCGCTTGTTTGGGAATGTCTTGAAAAGGCAGGCTTGGCTGAACATGTTTGATAAGAATCTATTTCATAAAGCTAGTCATCCCTATCCGCAGCAGCCATCTAAGGAAAGTTAAAAAATTAATTGGTATGGGATCACTTTGTCTTAAAGATCAGATAGGAATGAAATAAGGAATTCATAATGCTTTCTTTTTCACTGGATTTTAAGAAGATGAATCAATGCTCAACCTCCTTACATTAATGAATATTGTCCACAAGATTTTTTTTGGTTTCAAGTTATGAAATCACTCAACCTATACTTAAGGGAGAGGGAAATGGAATTTCATTTATGCAACCATTCGACCTTGAAAACATGAGAGGAACTCAACCCCTTCTGAAAAGGTAAATTATGTATATAGAGTAATGCCCCCAAGAAATTATATACTATAGTCCCATGGAATCTGTGAGAAGGCATCTATATACGCACTGGGTCGGACTGCATTATCATCATGAAGGGCCTCTACCATCAGGTAGAGGATATAGGGGACCTTGATGGTGTAAGGTGTTATGTCTTCGCCAATATTGAGCATTTGCATTTACATTGGCATTGGCATTGGCGTTATTAGGATTAGCTAGTTAGGTTGTGATTGGGATGCAAGCATAAGAGAAAAGGAATGGCTTGGGCAGGAAAAGGAATGGGTACTGAAAGGTAAGAGGAGATTGAAGCGCAAGTCGTTGATTCTTGGTTTCTTGCAATAGCAGGGGTAGATGGGAGCCTTACAGCATTCTTGCGTGGCTCCCTACGGGGTTGTATTGCTCTGGCTACCACTTGGTGTTAAGGACCTTAGATCATGAAGCCCTAGTGAATATACCCGAACTGGCCAGAGTGGATAGACTTACATCTAGCGCCCACCGTAGGTCCTTTGGGATTGGGCAATCACTCCAAAAGAAAGGTAGTGTTTGGTAGGGCTCGTGCATAAGGCCTATATGGAAGGATAGGCAGTGTCTGAAAAAGTGAGCCTTATAGTAAGATGCTTTTGTCACTTGTGCAACATAGTAAGATGCTTGGCCCACAAAATTAGGGAGTGTCCCACAAAGTGAGATAGATGAATAGAAGGGATTGAATGTCTAACCCGAAGCAAAGATCATTCAGTAAGGAAGAATCAACTAGTAAGGAGAAGCCAAGCTTGCCTATTGCTAAGACTAGCTTTCCTATTTAAAATACTAGGTATACTTTTCTGTATAAATATCTCTTCCTGATGCTTCATTGGCAGCTCTTTCATCCCAAACCTAGCCAGCTCTTTGTTCCTTTATAGGTACCTTTTCCTATCAATGGTATAATTTATAGTTGTATAACGTCTGGTTGGAAGGCTAATCTCCTTTCCTTTCTAGGTCTAAGTTGTAGCCAGCACGAGTGCCTTAGGAATGGGCTAGTAGGTAGGAAAGTGAATGACGCAAGCCTATTGTAGAGTGCTTCAGGTAGTAAGTAAACCTGGTATGCTCGCATCTATGATGGCTAGGTAGTAGTAAATAATACACAGAGAATGGAGAGTTCCGCCATCATCTAATTTGCTAGGGGAATTGTCGAGTTCCGTCATTGGAGACTTCCAGCTTAGAGTTGGGACATGTAAATAGTGGTTCCTTTGGAAAGTGAGTGTCATTTTGTTTGGATTCCCTTTCCTTCTCGTGTTATTTAGCGTTGTCAGGTGCCTTTCATTAGCATTGCTAGGTTACTAGCGATGTCCTTTACCTTTTACCTTTGCTTGCATGACCTTAATAACAGTTCATGAGGCACGCTTGTATTGGATAGCTCTTCCCAAAGTCTTCCCACCTGTCCACTTTATAGATACTTTATCCATATAGATTAGGATAGTTACCTTTTCCTAGGATTCTCCCAAGGATGATCTCCCTTAGTTCATCTCCTTATGCCATTGGTTCACGAGGTCGTCCCACAATAAAGGAAGAAGGCACTTTGATCCGCATATCCGCTAAAGTGGATTCTACAGTGGATTCTATTGACTATGTAGTTAGTGAAGATCTAATTACTGGACCAGCAACATCCCTTCCATATCGAGATCGAGTAGCTTATTCAGTTTAAGCACCAATAGCACACATTGAAGAAGTACCGGTTTAACTACTAGCACTCTTGGTAGTTTCATTTTCAGATCGAGACCTACCAATAGTGGGCTAGGGCTATCGAAGTGACAAAGATGCTGGTCTAGATCGCAGTCCCTATAAGCAACAGATATTCAGTATATAATGTGCAAATTCTTACAACATTTCTCACTAATCCTGTGCTTTTGGTTTGGGTATCGATCCTGATCAATAGTATCCTCCCTCTACCTATACGCTAGCTACCTTTAATACAACTCAATTACTACAGCTCAATCTCTATCTACTTTTACTTAGAAACGGAAGGAAGAAAAGAGCTGGAATGGCACCGAATACTATCTAGTGGATCGATCAATACGAGGATAGGAGTAAGAATAGTAATATCCTTCAGTTCTAGATTCAATTTACCCAGTTGCTGGAACATCCGAAGTAGAAACAGCAGGTACAAGCACACTAGCACATGCTAACACCTGATTATGAGATTTATAATAGTTGAATGGAAGATGACTATGGGTAGGCTCTTACAGGCATATACTGGACTTTTTTCAATCACTCGGCACTACAAAAGTGTATTAAATATTGGAATAACTGGCCTAAAATAAGGATTGATTAGGAGAGGGCATTAGAACCAGGGGTTAATGCATGGGAAATAGAATACTGTGACCCTATGGGTGCACTATCGACCGTTTTGCTCAAATAAAAAGGCTAGTAGAGAGAAAGTCTTATTGCATACATGTTATTTCAATTGAAAATCCTATATCTCCCCCCATAATTCCTGCTTGTTGACTTTGTTTATGATGATAACCATGGACCAAATTGAGACCCAGCATCAGTGACAGTTGATGATCTGGATCCAGGCATTAATGTTAGATACAAATACAGTTCCAATCCAAGTGAAAGCTTCTGAGTAAGCACCCCTTCTGGGTCGATAGCCAGTAGCAGGAGCAGTAGTTTACCCCATTAATACATTGGAATAAATGATTTTAGTAGCATCAGTTATGAATAGGTGGCATAGGCCAGGGAGGCTACGGTAGCATAGAGAGGAGAAGAAATTGACCAAGTGAAAGCAGCACATGTGGTTGGAGTTTAGCAAAGGTATAGCCCCTTAAAATTTAGATTGAGAGCTTGTTCTCACACTTACTATAATTAAAATAACCTACTTAAGACTAATACTAATAAATAAATGAACCCAATGGTATAGAGTCCATCGTCTCTATAGAAAGACGCACAAGGAAGGAAAACACCACTTTACTCACTTTATACCTATCGGGGGAAAAGAACAAGCTTAGAAAATAAACACTTAATATGGGGGCGTTAGATGTGTGGAATAGAGTGGGTGAAAAGTACGCACAAAGGCAAAGCCAGTAGATCCAACGACGGATTGAGTTTTCAATCCTTCAGTTGACCCCACCCCCACAATACCACTAAGACTCAACCCCATACCTTCCGGTAGTAGACACTAAACCTAGAGGCAGATCTATTTTATATAGTAGAATAACATGTTCCGGATCCATAATCCACTGATATAGGTGAATAACCATCAGTTGATCTAGCCATCAGAGGGACACTAGGCCCAGGAAATATAGTAGAAGGAGGAGCATAGGTGAAAGTAGAGGTAAAGATAGGAGAGGAAACAAAGGCAGGATTTTGACCATAAAGATATTCAATATATGAGGGGAGACTGGTGTAGGGAGAAGTATAGGTAGGGACCTAGATTGAGGGTAGGGAAAAAAGTGGTGTGGGAAACCAAGGAAGAAGGACTTCGAACCATAGGAGGAGATGTGGAGGAGACAAGAGGAGGGGACCAATATACTAGGTAGCCCCAAGGGACTCCTAATCCCGTGCAATTAGGACCATGAAAAGAAGGGAAATGGGAGGTTCATTTCATTATCCTGTGCATGTGCATGAGGTTTAGTCAGTTGGGTTGGTTTTTCCCTGCACTCCCGAGAAATGGGTTGGTTTAGTATAACCCATAAAGTACACCCCTCCAATGTGATAGCCTTTATGGTATTATAATGACCCACCCCTTCCCAAAGGGTTCCCATCAAGTTAGGTAAGCTCTCAAGTCTGATATGCCCCCCTCAAGTCATCCAGACGCTCAAGTTAGGTAAAATGTCGAGTACCTCGATCCAGCCTTCAGTCAGCCCATTAAGTAGATCGATTAATCAGTCAAGGTGTCCCCCATTGGCTCGAGAAATACCTCCCCAACTTTCAGTCCCTTGGAGGCTGGTACCCTACTATTTGGGGGTATAATCGATACAAATATACGTCTAAACCCAACCATCCCAGCCAGCAATCCATCCATCCCTCAGCCATTGATTTGAAAGGATAAAAATGGCCATATTCTTCGATTTAATGTAACAGCACCATATAGAATAGAATGGCTTAAAAAGGCATTTCACTCCCTTTGACTTGCCCAACGACGTTGAAGAAAAATCCTACAGGCCAACCTAGCCTTAGATTATTTTGCAGCTAGCCCCATGGTCAGATTACCAAATATCCCCTTACCTTCCTTCTAGTTGGTGTTGTAGAGTGAGTTTACTGGCCCTCCTTCCCAGTGATATGATCGGGTGAGTGATCACTGGCTATGCTTTGAACTTGATACGAAAACCAAATCTAGTTATATTACATATATAATTCATGCATGACTAGAAGAAAAAAGAAATCAAGTGAATGAAATCTATCCGTTTTCATTTCAATTGATTAGGAATGTCAGCAGAAAGGAAATGTTGAAAGATGCCTGCAATTCAATATTGAACCTCGCCGATATCTATAGACATATAAACTGATTTTTACTGCCCTTACATATATTCAGTCTACTTGAAATCTAAGGCTAGGTATACCTTGAATTCTACCCACCTTTACTTCTATCATGACTTACATGGCCACACTGCTACCTTAATGAGTCCTAATATATAGTCATCTACATCTACCTATTACGTGTTGGGAAAAGTACAAAGAAGGGGGGGGGGGGAGGTTGAATCAATATTTAGAGCTTACTGAAAATATTTTAAATTTTTCCTTTATAGAATTCCATATGTGGCTTTGATGAACCCAACTCACGTATACAGGTGTATATAAGAAAAGAAACTAGTGTATATTGATATGATTTTGCAGATTAGAAAAACTTTTCAGGAACAATCTTTAACTCAGTTTACCAGTCATGCATCTATCAGATAATCAATAAATATGTGCAGTTACAATAGAATAAATCATCACACAAAATATGCACACATAAACACCAATATTTAAGGTGGAAACCCAATTTGGGAGAAAACCACCGTTGTTGTCGTCTTTGTCTTCAATATTTATTATATGGAAAAATGTTTACAATATTGTATTGATGCAGACTCATATCAGTACGCAGGCATATACCTATAGAAGGCTACAACTTTCTCTCATTTTCTAGCTGCTACTGAAAGGGAGCTACAACCCCCTAATCTCATTTACCAACCACTACTGGAAGGGAGCTTCAACCCCCTGATCCTAACACCAGCTTCTACTGGCAGGAAGCTTCTACTTCCATACTAAAGGCTTGAACCCTCAGAACTACTGCAGACCACATTTCATCAATTTTCATACTGGATCAAACAACATCAACAAAACTCTTCATAAACATTAATAACCATAAGTTTTACCCAATATATCAATCAGAATAGTGAGACCACTATAATCAGATCATCAGAAATAACCCATACTTCAGAATAAATATGCAGAAACAAACTCAACCCTGAACCATCATCAACTTAAGATGCATATGCTACTTCGCTTTACTGAACCCATGTATATACGTGATTTTCTTCATACCAACCTGCGTATAGATCTATGAATACTATTTTTTAGAATGTAATCAATCTCAGATCCAAATCTGAAGATTTCATTCAGATATCTTTAGAAATGCATAACCCTTCATCAGTTAGTCACCATCAACCATGTTTATTCTCTCATTGATCAGATTTGTACATAGTCAACTTACCAACATATACAATATTCAAACAATCTAGATCTTCAAGAAGACGTCATTGAAAGACAACAGACAAATAGTAGGAATCACAGAAAAACATCTGCAATAAGCTTCAGAAAACCCTTAAATTCCATACACGCTTTTTCATAATCAAACTCGCGTATATACACACTTTTACTGAGATGAACTAGCGTATAGATCTATAAAAGTAAAATTTGCAGAATGAACCAGATCCATAGAACTTACCCAGGTTCCTTTATTTGACTTTAGCAAACTTGTGCCAGGTCATATATCTAATCATCTCTTCAATGGATCACGCAAGAGCATAGTCATTTCAAATCTAGGGATCTTGAACCATCATTGTATCCATGGGTGCATCATAGATTTAGATCTATCAATTAAAACGGAGTTCATCCCATGCATATATACCTTAGAGAAAATTATTCAGTAACAACCCTTACTCATGCACACCTTGCACTATGATCTTCTTCTCCTTATATAGAATTATCCTTTACCAATACCATGAGTCAAAACCACACAACTGCTGATGGTATTCTTGGACGAAATCAAATAGACAATATGATGCTCAATATTGTGGGCTAATACCATGGTAATGCCCCTTGGTATCATAATTTTAGAGCGCAAATGGCATATGCGACTTGGATCGTTCTTATCCGCGTGAATATGCGACTTCGTGTCATAAAAACTGCGTATATACTTATCCTGAATGTATACGCGGGTTGCCTTCATAAAAGTAGCATAGACATTGCATCCATACGTGGGTTTCCTTCATCAAACCTGCGTATACATTGTGACATCTTATATTTATCATTTCTCTGACACTTACTGGAATTCCTTTCTCTGTCACATTTGAACTGACCTGTAGAATCATCATTTTGGCATCTTGAACAAATAAGTTGCTATCAAAATTGAAACTCATCAAGAGGTTTCCATCAAGTACAACATCATAAAGTAGGTTTCCATCAAGGGCAACATATTGCATCATATTGCCAACAATCTCCCCCTTTGCACTTGATGGCAACCATGATGGTGTTTGATCACTACAATAGATATGTATGTTAATCATAACCATTATTCAAACACCAAGATGCTCTCCCCCTTTGACATCAAGGGAAAAGGGCAGATCAATACCAAAAAAATGCTTCGTTTCCCTTGTAGAAAGAAGAGCTCTATAGATCTGATGTGCACTAAAATTATCATGCTCCCCTTGAGTTCATGCTGAATCTTCATACATATTTTTCAATCAAGTACATGAATCTATAACTCAACCTAGTATGACCTTTCCTATCACCAAGAACTCATACATACATCAATGATCCAACCAAGTGGAATTACATATTTGACTTAATTTCCCAACCAAGTGGGGTTACAAATTTGACTCAAGTCCTTACATGACTGAATATAACAATTTTACATCATAGGTCTCAATATGACCATTTCATCAAATTACAGATATGAACTTTTATAACCAAAACCAAATAATCTCAAACATGAGATCATAACACAACAACCAATCAAAATGCCAAAAATGCATCTTTTTCCATGAGACAAGTGCTCCCCCTTACCTTGTGCATCCTGAACATCTTCAACAGCAAATCATCAAATCATCTTCATTAAGGAGGAAAATATCAAAGAATGATATAGAAAGATGAATATTGGAACAACAACAGAGATTACCCGAAAACACCACAACTATTCTGAAACGCTGACCTAG
The DNA here is from genome assembly GCA_034641835.2 of Pinus albicaulis. Classification (NCBI taxonomy): domain Eukaryota; kingdom Viridiplantae; phylum Streptophyta; class Pinopsida; order Pinales; family Pinaceae; genus Pinus; species Pinus albicaulis. Next base: position 1,102,377,177 of record CM076584.1, read on the forward strand.
AGAATTTCTGTCAGCAAAACCCATATGCAGTTTTATGTATAGAAAATCATGTATATACATGATTTGTCTTTATGAAACCTACGTACCAAATTTAATCTTCTGAAATCAAGAAAATCTAATTTGAGAGGCAGAGAAAACTCCTAGCTTCTGTCAAAGATATTTGAATGCTTCCCTGGGAAGAGGTTTAGTAAATATATCAGCAACTTGTTCTTTGGAAGTGACATACTCTAACTTAACCTTTTGTTCAAGCACTTTTTCACGTAGGAAGTGATACTTGATAGGAATGTGCTTGGTCTTGGAATGCATAATAGGGTTCTTTTAAATACTAATGGCACTTGTATTATCACACAAAATGGAGATGGGAGGTGAACATTTGATTTAAATGTCTTGTAAAGTCTGCATCATCCAAAGTAGTCGTGTGCAACATGACGCGGCAGCCACATATTCTTCTTTTGTTGTAGTTAAGGCAATAGAGCTTTGTTTCTTGTTGAACCAAGATACCAATCAGGGCCCCATATAGAATGCACCACCACTAGTGTTTTTTCGATCATCAACATTTCCAGCCCAATCCGCATTTGTGTAAGCATGAAGAGTGAGATCAACATTCTTTGCATATCATAGACCAAAGTCTTGAGTCCCTTGTAGATATTTGAAAATTCTTTTTACAGCCTGAAGGTGTGACTCTTTTGGATTAGCTTGGAATCATCCAACAATCCCAACTGCATGCATAACGTCAGGTCTTGTCCCGGTTAGATAAAGAAGACTTCCAATCATGGATCTGTATTTTGGTTGATTCATCATGGGAGAATCATCATGAGAACTAAGGTTACACCTAGTTATCATTGGTGTACTTATATGTTTGCAATATTCCATCCCATACTTCTTCAGAATTTTCTTAAGATATTTTGCTTGTGATAAAAATATGCCATCTTTTTCTTGTTGCACTTGTAAGCCAAGAAAAAATGTTAGTTCCCCAAGTAAAGACATTTCAAATTCTTGCTGCATAATAGAAGAAAATTTATGAGTCATGGACTCTTCATTACTCCCAAAAATGATGCCATCAACATATACAACTACTATCAATAATTTATCATTTTCAATTTTTGTGTATAAGTTGCTATCAACAGATCCCTTTAAAAATACTTGTTGATGAAGATATTTGTCAAGACGATAGTACCATGCGCTTGGAGCTTGTTTGAGACCATATAAAGCCTTTTTAAGTTTACAAACAATTTTTTCATCATTGCCCAAAATGAATCCTTCTGGTTGTTCTATATAAACTTCTTCTTCTAGATCAATATTGAGGAAAGAAGATTTAACATCCATTTGATAAAATTTGAATTGTTGAAAGCTTGAAAAGGCAAGAAACATTCTTATGGCTTCAAGTCTAGCTACAGGAGAAAATTTTTCTTCAAAGTCTATACCTTCTTGTTGAGCATAACTTTTACAAACAAGTCTAGATCCAGATCTAAGGCTTTCAGTCATATCTTTAGAAATGCAAAACCCTTCATCAGTTAGTAACCATCAACCATGTTTATTCTCCCATTGATCAGATTTGTACATAATCAACTTACCATCATATACAGTATTCAAACAACCCAAATCTTCAAGAAGACTTCATTGACAGGCAGCAGACAAATAGCAGGAATCATAGAAAAACATCTGCAATAAGCTTCAGAAAACCCTAAACTTCCATACGCACTTTTTTCTGAAGAAAACCCACATATATACGTGCTTTTACTGAGACGAACTAGCATATATATCTGTAAAATTAAACTTTGCAGAATGAACCAGATCCATAGAACTTACCCAAATTCCTTTATTTGACTTTAGCAAACTAGCTCCAGGTCATAGATCTAATCATCTCTTCAATGGATCACACAAGAGCATAGTCATTTCAGATCTAGGGATTCTAAACCATCATTTTATCCATGGGTGCATCATAGATTCAGATCTATCAATTAAAATGAAGTTCATCCCATGCAGATATACTGTAGAGAAAATTATTTAGTAACAACCCTTACTCATGCACACCTTGCACTATGATATTCTTCTCCTTATATAGAATTAGCCTTTACCAATACCATGAGTCAAAACCACACAATTGCTGATGGTATTCTTGGACAGAATAAAATATCCAATGCAATGCTCAATATTGTGGGCTAATACCATGGTAATGACCCTTGGTATCATAATTCCTGAGCGCAAAAGGCATACGCGACTTGGATCGTTCTTATCCATGTGTATACGCAACTTCATATCATAAAAACTACGTATATACTTATCGTGAATGTATACGTGGGTTTCCTTCATAAAATTAGTGTATACACTGTATCCATATGCGGGTTTCCTTCATCAAACCTGCGTATACATTGTGACATCTAATATTTATCATTTCTCTAGCACTTACTGGAATTCCTTTCTCTGTCACATCTGAACTAACCTATAGAATCATCATTTTGATATCTTGAACAAATAGGTTGCTATCAAAATGGCAACTCATCAAGAGGTTTCCATCAATTACAGCATCATCAAGTAGGTTTCCATCAAGGACAACATATTGCATCATATTTCCAACATTATGCCCAAAACACCATTACCCATAGCAACATTAAGACCTCTCTCCTCACTGCTGAATAAAACTATTCTAATCCCTAGTATAGTGAGCCCTACTACTTTTACCCTTATTATGATCATTCCAATACTCTTCCTAGGAGCATATCTTTATTTATTGCTTTATTTAGTCATTCCTTCCATTTTTTGGGAGCCCGAGGCTAGTACCAATTGAAGGGTTGGGCTAGTGCTCCTCTATCTAGTGCTAGTATATTATTTTCACTTCACAGACAAAGGATCACACGTGAAAAATTCAGCTGCCCGCACTATTTCCAGGGGTGCCCCACTGATATATAGAGTGAGCACAACTCATGGAGCCCCCAGTTTGACCTGAAGACTTTCCATTTAAATAAATAATTAGCATAAAATAAGGTTGTTGGCTCCACTAACCTACACCTAATTGAGAAGCAAGCAAGCCAAAGCCAAGGAAAAATATAGTTATATAGTGCAAGGCAAGGGGCACATATTTGAAAGCCAAGGCAATACTTTGATCCTACATTCTCCTGCTCTGTTATCTAGAGCCTTGTGTACAAAGACGTGTATGCAGGCCCATGCATAAATAAGTGGAAGGAAGGAGGAAGTAGCTCACATACTCTCTAAATCATCCTAACCCATATGGAAAGGCAGTCTTAATGCAATTATGGAAGCAGGATAATAGAGCTAGCTATGAGGACCAAAATTATTACGGGACTCTCTGTTTTCGCGTAAGTAAGAGAGGATCAAACAAACTCTGGTACAACACCTTGAAGTCAAAGAAGAGTGTTATGTCTTGCCTTACATGTCAATTAGAATTTAATTTCCTGCGATATTGGATTTCCAAAGGCCAAGGTCCTGAAGGTCCTGACTGAGCCAAAGGCCCTCGGAAAAGAAATCCCAGGCAAGATCCTGAACGTTGGGACGTATAGTTCCATAATCCGAGATATATAAGACTTCGTGAACTAAGGTATTGAAGGACCTGGATTTCTAATTGAATATCTGGTGTGAAACGAAGCAATTAGAGAGAGATATATTACTTAAGCTATCACATTTCAGTGGATAAGGAGGGAGTTGGAAAGTAGGTAGGCCCATAAAGTCTGGCTTTACAAAGCCTATTATTATGCTAGGCCTGGTAATTAATTTCAAAGCCAACAGGCTAGGAAAGTAATAAGTAAGTATAAAGGAGTTGACAAATCACTTTAAATAACCCAAGTAGGAAATAAAGGTTCTTATCTCCATCCAAAAAGCCCAAGTATCACCACAAAGAAATTAAGAAAACCCTCACTTTGCCTTGCCGGATAAAGAATATAGAGACTGAATGCTGCCCCTACCTCTACAAAACCTAATTCTTCAAAACCAAGATCTTGGGCATGGCTGGCTGAACATTCTCAAAGCTAGAGAGAGGAAAGAGGATGACAAAAGCTTTTGGATGATTATAATATACATGCATGGGAAGAGTGAGAACGAATCATGTATCCTATTTATCAGATCTTAAGGAGTATATAATAGTGTATTAGACATACAACAAGGTATTGAGAGAATGTGTTTTCTGATAGGATAGGTAGGCAAGAGTAATTATTCTGGGGGCATGAAATTATTTATTTGGATTCCCACAAACAGGGAAAGAGTACTTAATGATTCTTCCTACTGGGGTTGGGGCCTTAGTTGGCCTTAGGATGGATACAACACACCCCTTGATTGAAAGTAAGCAGAAGGAAAAAGCCAATTGAAACAAATTCCAAGGGCCCCACACACTCTAAAAAGAGCCGCAATTACCAAGCTTTACTATTGGTTGACAATGGTGGGCTCCCATATAGGTGTATATCCAAGTTCTTCCTCTCCAGAGGAGTATAACATATGCAAAAATGCACAAGTTCACCACTCTTACATAAAGTAGATCTATCCCTTTCGTCCATGCACTTGGGTACTCGAGAAAAAGAAATAAATACAAAAAAATGCCAAGGTCAAATAAACATAAATATCATATCACCACCTAATTAATGTATAAGATATCCCACTCCTTTCCCTTTAGGGATAAGAGGGGTTTCTATATGAATTAGGGGGCCTGCCAAATGATTGTTTCCTCCAAATCAATTTCTGATATGTAATTTTGTATAAGTTATGGATTTTATATAAAGAGGAGAGGGTCCTAGCAGTGTTTCGAGAGCATCATATGCCTCATCAAATTCTTTAGGCAACAGATTAAGATTAAGGAACTCTTCAAATTCAATGAAATGGTATGAATCCCAAAGGTAAATTGCAAGCGTCCAAGGGATATTGGGGTCTGGTCTCTTTGAAGTTTCATAGTGATAAGATTATCCTTTAATGGGAGGATATTTAGCCATTTCGGTGTGGTCAACCCCCACCCAGATAACGATATCCACTATCTCCATGGAGAATGACTATATAGAAGGGGCCTGGTTCACTCACGCAAAAGGTCAAGGGAGAATTCATTATTCTCCTCGCAAGTAGATGGGTTCTTCATATCATAGACCAAGTGTTTGTGGGTAGAAGTATAAAAGGGATTCTTGGCTTTCTCTAAACTAATATCCTAGGGGTGATTGAAAGTAACCTGTGGTACATATCCCTTAGGGTTTCTTCTTGCCTAGTTTCCTTTGTCATTATAAGCAGGTGTTTTCTTATTACCCCATTCAGCCTTGTGGTAGTTTAGTGGATTGGGAGAAAGCTCCGTACATAAGTAGGATAAAATGGTGGGTCCTATATAGAAGAATGGGTTGTTCCCGTAGGAACAAGAGTCTAAGTTCTTGATTTTATTGGAAATTTCCCTTGGGGGGGTTTATATATGCTTAAGGCCTTTTGTGTGAAGAAATTTTCAATTTTAGTGGATCATGCTCCCGGAAGAAATTATTGTATATCTCCAATGAATGTAGTATAGTGGCATCAATTCCTCCAACGTCTAGAACTAACTTCACTTATTCATTCTTTCCAATAAACCAATTGCATTCGACTAAGGAATCAATCATCCCGCAGGAAAGCAGGTAATTCATTGGATATTAGAATGATGGGGACATTCTTCATTTTCACAAAGAAAATATTTTATTGCACTTCTGGTAAGAGGCGTCTCCTACCCGTCCAAAAAACGTACCATCATTCTTTCATTTAGGAGACAGATGTGAAATATTTTTGAATTCATCAAAGACCCAAAAGTCATATGAGATTTTTGCTCTCGATAAGTAGTTTTCGCTCGCCTCCCCTAGACATACTAGGTTCTAAATAATTTCCCATGGAACATCGCGATTAGAGACTTCATTGTATCAGGTAGCCCCATAATACCGAGTTTCTCTGATCTTAAAGGCCTCTTAGGCATCGCGAAGTTCCACATGACCCAATAAAGAGTTATCAATTTATCTCTCATGAAGCTGGGGTAAGAAGGTTTTGGAAAACCATGGTCTTTGACAAATTTGTGCAATATTTCACTGATGGATCCATGATCAGTATACTCATCCATAGCCCTTTTTATTACCGTTGCAGAATGAAAATTATGTCCTGCAGCCCGATGTGTAAGTTCATCGTCCCTCATGATAATATCTTCAATGGAACACTTCCTTAATCGTCACACTTATTGGAGTCCATGATCCAGTGCTTGCTCAACATAGGTTGGATTTCCCTTCTGGATAGCCATGGGCTTTACCCAAGAAAGAAATTGACCATCCACCTTAGTGACATATTTGGCACAAGAGGACCAGGCCTTGCGATACTTGACATTTATGACATGACCATGAAATTCCAGAATAAGGTCTTATAGCCGAAGTGATAGTATACCTGCTCACCACCTAATTCTTAACCCCTATATGGAACTACGACTTGCCATCCTTATGTGTTTCGATTGAGATAATTTCATTATTGAGTCACGTTCTATGCAATTTCAGATCCTTTCTAATACAATATAATATCTAACTAATTTCCTTTCTTCAGCTGTCAAGGTGGTTTGCATAAGGGTGATCAATATGAATCATCTTTTGTTTGTTATATGAAGGAGTCGAGGATTTGTTGTCTTTATTGGGTTATTGCCAACGGGTCGGTCTTTCTCGTGATTATCCAGATAGGGTTCTTCCTGCTATCGCTGGAGGAGCTAGAGGAGGATAAAATACTCTAGTAATCATTTGATGATTCATCACTCTGTGAAGGATCGCTGGAAGAGGCCAAAGTGTGACCGAAGTCATTTTCCAAGGAATTCAATCAGGTGGAAGGATGAAAACCAATGATGGGGGGAGAATACAGGAAAAATAAAGTTATTCAAAGTTTACTCTAGTGAGGAAATAACCAAAGAGATCAATTTGGTAACCCAAACAGCAGGCAGCCAAAGAGAGAAACTTCGCAATATGGGACAAGGGAAACAATAATAAAATGGTTGCTAGATCAAATGTATATAAACCCCCATTTGAGAGTTGGAGGGAACTTCTAGTGGTACAAGTGTGACCATTTTTCAAAATTTATACATGATAGTTAAAGGGCTTGGTTCTTTGAACATTTACAATGTTTTATACCTCTCATTTGCCCATATTGCACCATGCCAATTATTGGTGTACTTTTCTTGGTTCGATTGGAATACCTTCCCTTGATCCATTTTCCCCCAAAGATTTAACTCAATCTAGTTATTTACGTTATATCACTATAAATATTTCTTTCCCAGTTATCTATGTTATATCCCATATATTGATCCATCTTAGGTCGTTCACCAATGGATGCACAAGCTTATAATGCACCCTGCCTGGATTGGTTGGTTGACCTTGAGGCATTGGGGCGAAAATAAAGCTTGATTTAGACTTGTCTTGACCAATTATCTCTTGACCATTACAGGTTGGCATAATAGTCATACTGGTTCTAGTTTGGAAAGTAGACCGAAGTAGATTGGATAAGGGTATTGATGAGGCTCAAAATTCGTAAGAATAATATGTATATGCTATTATGCTGCTAGGGCCAGGCGTTTTCACATTATTAATATGAAAAGGCCCTCTATTATTATTATTGAACATGAAATTAATATAAATGCTTTCACCTTTTTCTTACTATTGAAGTTGGACCTGCCTTTCTCAATTCAAGCAACAACTCAGGTGAAGTCTAGCATTTTATTGAGGTGCCCGCTATTCCCTATTCCGCTACTGCTCACCCCCAGGTTTGGAACAAGCACCAATTTGGGAATGATCTCGCTATCGACACAGAAAGGGCCAGCCAGGTTCATGAGCCTGCTTCAATGAGCCCTAGTCAAAGAGACTAAGAATACATCTAGTTAGTCTCCATTGAAAGAGAAACAAATAAGAATTATAAGAACAACAAAGTTAAGAAGTAGCTCTAATCTACTTGAACTGGGTCTCCCTCCTCATCATTGAAGTATAATTAGTTGGGTTTCCCCACCACAAAGAGATTCTGGGAAAAGTAGACAGTAAACCAAAATAAATATTGAAATCTTTCAATATGAAAATGAGACTTTTGATTATTAATAATGAATTTCTTAGATCAAGGATTTATCCTCTTTATATCTTCTCTCAAACTTCTCCTGCCTGAGATATCTTCTTGTTACTTTCCTTATATCCTTTTAATACTTTCTTGTTACTTTCCTTATATCTCTCTGCTTGATATGCTCGCCCATCTCTCGATTGATACCATAATTTAACTCCCTAATATATTCACTCTTTATACCTATACTTTTTCTCTATCGAGAACTCCCTGGGATATTCTATCTTGAGACCCGTCTATCTATTGCTTACTTACGCTAAAAATACGCCATTTGATTTTATATAAATAAGATATAAAAAATCTCCTTTTTAGCTAGTCCCACCCCAACAAATCATACCTCTTATTTATACAATTACTCTTAGGCTAATGCTCCCCCATATGGTGGGGAATAATAAAGAACCTCATTGGGGACAGTGTACTGAGAACTGGTGGGTCACATAGAAATCCATCCTGCCTGTTTTCAAATAACTGGTATCATACCGCATGAACAACTCAACCACCTCTATGGTGCAGGGGATCAGATCACGTCCAACCGGTAATGGAGGATTCTATCCAACAGGTGGGCTCATAAAATTGAACCTCCTATGTAAATGATATAACTCTTCTATTTAGCTTATGCTAAGCTACAGTTCAGCAGAATGAAATTATATTTATCACTACATTGTTCTCCTAAACGAAATCAATATAATTTTTTTCTCCTTATTCCATGAGCGTCAGGTGAATAAGCTCTTTGTATCCTGAGCGTAAGGGTGAAGTGTCCCCTGAGAGAGAAGAAATATAAAGTGAAGAAGCTATATGTTTTTTATGTCCATCCATTCTTGAAAGAAAGAGGCCTTACTTCGGCCTTACTTCAAAGAGATTCAAAGTTCCTATATGACAGATGTTATGCTATAAATATTATTTCCCTTAGGTTGATCACTCTTATGCTTGCTTGAATTGATTATACTTTCTTTTATTTCTTGATTGCTAGATCAACCACACAAATTTGTACACCAGGGACTACATGAGCCAAAAGCCATGATCCTATATAATTTTTTCACCATAAGTCGTCAGAAGCCACCTTTCACTTCTCAACATGAGAAGCCTCTCACCTGTAGCTAGCCATTCAACCTCTAGACATTCACCAGGAGCCAAGTCACCAAGCCAAGAGTCTCTCAATGGAAGAATCCATTCATTCATCAGGGGCCTTTATAAAAGAGCCTTGATAAAAGGGCTTTTAACTCTTAACCATAAACCTAAAGCTTCAACCAAGCATACCCCCAGTTACCATACCACACATTACAATTTCATAATAATCACTTATATATTTCCATTTACTATTTAGGGATCTTTGGACTTGTTGAGTGGCATGGTCCACAGAGAGATCAAGATTTTTCAGATAATTAGTCTTCTTCCAACCGTGAGATGAGATGAATAGCTTGAGGATTATGATTTCTCTGCCAAACAACCAGGATTGATTTTTTATTTATTGATTCTATCACGGAAGCATCTGAGTCGTTTCTGGTCCCAATTGAAGTTTTTCTCCAGAAAGGTATAAGCCATTGAATTTGAGCCAGATCAATACCTATCATCAGGGCCAGCAGAAGCAATTGAAAATTCCCCTTGGGAAGCTAAATTCTCATTATATAGATCATCCACTTCTAAGAATAATATCAATCATCATGCCCCAGCATCGGGATCCAAATTGTACCCTCTAGATCTTACTTATTAGAATCATAAAGACTAGCTATGCTAAAGGAAGCTAAACAGAGATAGCTAAAGCATAAGTGAAAGTAGGAGTGGCAGAGTCAGTTTTTTCACTGGTTATGCTCGGATATGGCTTCTACTACGTTCCAGTATAGTGCAAGAAACGGTTTCTTTGTGAGTTGTGGTGTCTGCTGTAGCCATGCGTAATGCTTTTTGCAGAGTATGATTTAGCAGTCTTGGCTTCACCTGTCTCAGTGTCTGCTTTAGCCAGACCTATTTTTCCTTTAGCCTTGCCCTTGCTTGCTGAGGTGATAGATTTTGGGTTGAAAATAGGTTGAACCCCACCCGAAGCAGCCCACTAAGAGCACTTGCTAATAGCATGTGTTACGATCCATCGAAAATCAAGGTCTAGCATACATAAAATGATCTCCACCCATTTCTTTCTATAGCTGGAATTATATCTGCTACTAGAATTATAAGCTCTAGTTCACTCACATCTAAAATTCACCTATTCGAAGCAAGGAGGGGAGGATAAAATACACATTGGGCATGCAGAAGGAGACACAGCGATAGGTAGGAGCAAACACATAGTGGCAGGGCAAAGACACAGAGCAGAAGAAACAACATTGGGAATAGAATACAGAGGGAAAAATAAACCATAAGCAACAACAAGAATCACATCACCCTTGTATTGGCTTCGCTTCTTCAACCTATTCAAATGGAATGTAATATCCATTTTTCAGGATTGCTCATAAATCATGCATGAAAAACGCATTTCCAGCAACATATACAATAAAACAGTGAAATCGTCACTTGGATCCCATGGATACATCTATGTAGCATTTAAATACAAGAATATATCAAAATGAAATGGAACTAGGTGGGTCAAACAGACCTCCCACACTAGTGTAGCTGAAAATGGTGAAAAACCCCAAGACTGCAAAATGCCGGAGTAGCTGCTCAAGGGACTGCACAGTATAAGAGAGATTTTACACATAAAAATATGGGAGAACAATATATCTACTCATATATTGGTAAATAATTATGAAGAACAGAGATCTAGTCTCCTTATACAAAATACAAGATAACCCGACAAGGGTTTCTTGTCAAATACTCTACATACAAATGTGATCTTCAGAGAATAGTTGAATAATCACTGCAACACTGAAGCATAAGAGTATACAAGGCTTAAATATGTCTGATCATATGTAGAACCCTCAAGGGGTTCCTCCCATGAAAGTATGAACCTCTCAATCACAAGGAAACACTACAACGGAGCCACCAAACTATGCAATGAACACTACCTCCAAAATAACGCACTCCCTAGTAGGAACAGTGCTGGGAGGGTATTAGAAATGTGTGGTCTGATACCAAAGATCTGAAATAATTCTGGGAGCTCTCCAAACAGATCTCTCAAGTGAAGGAAACCTTCCTCCAATGAGAAACTAGCTCAGAAGTCAGGATTCCAATCCCTTCCACTACTGCACCCAGCAACACTGCACAATCTCCGAAAAACTGTGTTGATGTAGATGGATGAAGCTTAGCCTGAAAACCTGATGTGTAATTATGAATACAAACTCTTCCAATGAGCTACTCAAAGGAAAGAGGTGGGATTCCCGCCCGGGAACACCCAGTGCTAAACAACACTGCAACTTTGCTAAGCAGCAACAATTCTTAGCAGCCAAGAATAATAATTCTACAACCTACTAAATAATGTTTCCATCCTCTTCCTTATATAATATTTGAGTTTTATTGCTCTTGGCCCCACTCACTTAGGTTACTTCTACCCCAAGTTACATTTCCCTCCAAAATTGCGATATCCATCTTAGGATTCCTCCTCCACTAAAACTGCGTTGTTGACCTGGTCAAAGCAGCTCCATTTTATCTTTGTTCACACATGGACGTGTTTTATTAAGCTAGAAAGAGTGTGTCATTTCAAACTTGGAGTTTTTTTTTCCTCCTTAGGAGACTTATGGGCTTTTCTACCCATTTATTTACTGGCTATAGTTGTTGCTAACTCTAATGTTCCATTTAGCTTGGAAGCTGAAATTTTGGAACATTATAGTCCTCCCCTCCAAAATCCTTTCTTGTCCTCAAGAAAATGCATAAGGAGAACAAAATTTCTCCCCTCTTCCTCATGTGGCCTCCATCAATATCCTCCATCATTGCATCAAGAGAATCTGCAAATAAACTGTCGTCCAATGCTTCCTCCCAAGTGTGCAAAGCCAAGGTGTCTGCATCAATCAAAGGCGGAAAGTGTGAATGGAAACATGTTATCTGTTTCATGGCCTCCACAAAGTGGTAGTGATGAAAAACATGGTGAATGAGTGCCTCCTTCACCCATGCTATCATCCAAATGAAGTGAGTCACCCTCCAACATGGTAACTCATGAAAATTCTCCTCCACCTTGTGCTCCTGAAATGAAGGTGGGATGAATGAATGTACATGATATGCAAGAGGGCCTATCCCACATTGTCCTCCTCTCCACTCATGATAAGTGTAGAGGGCATGTTTACCTGAGGCTGAAACATGATTTCCCTCGAATGGCAAGAAGAAGATTGAGCCTCCAAAGACTCTTCCTCCAAAATCATGAGTCATGCTAACCCATACCATTCCATTCAATATTAATGGAACATCATCACCACATGGCATCCAAATCAGAAAATGGTTGAAGGTTATGTGCAATTTTGGATGATACATATGGTCCCTCTGGTGGATATAGCACATTTCTCCCACCTGTTGCTTGAAAATTTCATATGGCAAGTGGTCCTGCAACAAGTTCCAAGTTGTATATGTTTATTCTCCCAACATGGGGAAGTAAGAATCAATGTATATCAGTTGTACATATATAAAATAACAATACACTTGCCCAAAGTCATTTATATATGGGCTACTATCATCATAAACTTTGGCCCTAAAGTGACCATGAAACCCAAAAATACTCTTACTCTTTTGAGGAGCAATGCACTGTTCAAACATGGTGGGAAAGTCAAAATACTCAATAGAGTAATCAAAAAGTAAAGAGATGCATTTCCTACCATACATAGTGAGTAAGCTAAAATTGAGGTCCATGTATAAGCTCCCCCATGAGGATCATCCCACAAAATTCTGCAATAAGAAGGGATACACAAACTCTTTGGAACACTCCATCAAAAATAACATACTCCCATGTATCAGCGTTGTAGGCCTTAAGAATAAGGCTCCATGACTTCTCCCTTTGACATTCCATATGCCAAAGCCATCCACCATCATGATTCTATGTGAGAAGATCATCTTCTGGCACAGAAGTCTCTCATGATCCTCCAATACTGAAGGGTAGCCTCCTTGCACCATGAATGTCCCTTCTTCTCTTCAGAAATATCATGAAAAATTGGGAAGAATTTTTCCCATACTCTCCCAAGTACAAGAATAGCAACAACAACTTTTTTTGCTGCCTCATATCTCCCTCATATAAGCTTCCTTCAAACAAAAACATATCAGCAATACATGGAAGCATGATACAATACAATCTAGTTGTCAAATGACAATCGGAGAGTGAATCTTGGTTCCTCTCATGGAACCAGCACGGTGCACCCTTGGCCAACATCAAAATAAGAATTAACAAGTGCTTTGCCAGCCACTTTTTTTCTTCCATAGTCATCTCATAAGATGAAAACATGAAGTCACAATATGGTGTCATTGGTGCACACCAAGAGACATATGGCTTCCCCCATAGCTCATTAAAAATATAGCCAAGATCAATGCTACAAGTAGCTGCAAGTACATCATCATATAATATGAAAGAAGAAATATTTCTTCTTGTTACATAATGCTGCTCAAATAAAGGAAAGAAGTAAAATAAAAAACATGAAATGATACCTCCTCCATTATGTACTTGAGGTCTTGAGCTAAAATGGCTCAACTAGAAATTCTCCCTCACCCCCAATGAGTAGGACGGTAGCTATGACATCCTCTCTCTCCCCATCCGGGCTATGCATCTCTCCATATGCTGATATATGTCATGCTGGATGCCCTCCCAAGTGAACTTCTCCATCAACTGGAAATATGCATCAAAGTGCATAGAAGAGAAGTCCGCATGTGTTGCATGTAGTAGCGTCTCCTTGAAACTAGAAAATCTAGTCAAGAAGATCATGCCATAGGAATAGATGACCACATATCTCACCATCTATCTGTCATCTCCATCCGGGTCATCAAGAATCATGCATGCACCAAGATCCTTGGAGTACTATACCAAAAGATGACATCTCCAATAAGGATCAATCCTCCTCAGTGACAGCGCTGGTGATCTGGCATGTGAAGTTCCATTCATGTTGTTGCCTGCTACTTTGACATCCCCCATGCCAAATTTCTCCTCAAAACTATTCACCTCTCCAAAATCCAAGAGTGGTGAACCCAAATACAAGACATCTCTCATCAACTGAATATCAGGTGGCCTCCCAGGTGGAATGCATTCATGAAGTGATACATCAATGTCAAGAGTAGACTGCATAGGTGATTGGGTAATCTTGCCCCTACTTCTACAGCGCAAATCAGTCTGCCTCTTCCTTGCATTGGCTCTCTGAAATAGAGAAGGGTGTATGCCTCCCATCAACTGATGCTACTTTTCCTCCTTTCCTCCTCCTTCCAGCTGCAATGCTGCACAATCATGCTGCTCACTGATTGTGCTTGGAACTCTATGTATGAGATCCTAGGAAAATTCTTGTAAAGATACAAGAATCTCTCCTGTGGGAGCATGTGCTCCTCCCTCCTCTGCATGAGACACTGGATGTGCTCTAGATGTGACAACGCTATTGCCCTCTCTTGCATCAATGTGTGTAGGCAACATCTCAACAATTGGATCCCTTTGTGAAAAAGTGATCCCCATGCCCTCTTGTTCACGAATATGAACTGGAGGTTTTGCTTCCGGGAAAGTGTAATGCAAGAAATCGGCTCCTCTCATGGTTTTTTGAAATGGAGTTTCCTCCATCACATGCAAGGGTTTTGTTTTCTCAAGTTTTCCTTTCTCATGTGTATTAGGAAGTTTTTTACCAAACCTCTCCATCAATATTTTTATGAATATTGCATAAGAGAAAGTGTTGGCATTCTTTAAGGAATAAGATTCAAAAATCCACCATGCATGAGCCTTACCTCTGAAATGCAGTGCTGCAACTCTGATAGCTTCATCTCTGGAAATATGGTGCAGCTACAAATAGGAGTTTATCTCCTTCACCCAAGCTCCAACTAAACATGTACGTGATTTGGAAAAAGTAGATAGAAGAAATCTATCTACATCTTGTTGCTGGCTCTTCTCCATTTAGATCTTGCAAAACTCTTGGAAATCAATATGATCTCCAAACCTCTCAGTTTGAGATTCATACCCCTACAACAAATCACTAAGAGTCATTCTCTTAGGCATTCTTCCTCCTCCCATCCATCCCAGGATATCTATGGGCATGTGACTGCGCTGTGCATCATGGAGTGCAGCTGCATGCTCACACTCACCATCTAAAAATCTAGATTTAGCTCTAGAATCAACCTCCTCTGGAGATTTCATCTCCAATCTTATTTCTTCAGCTCTCCCTGGAATTTCTTCATAGATTTTGGAAGAAGCTTTGTAAGCTTGTCTTCCTTTATTCCTAAAAATAATGAATCTTTCTGGATTCTATCCATATCTCCTTTTTCTGATATATGTAAATTTCCCCTTTCAGGAATATCAAAATTTTATTCCAGAGATTGACTGCAGGGGCATTTACTGGATATGTCACCTTTGAGAAAAGGATGAGATCTAAAGGCTAGCCATCTACAGACTCTGTCTATAGAGCTTGAAATATTCCTCCTTCAAGGAGTCTGCACTTTGGCTTGAAGCCATAGGCTGAGCCAAAGATCTTGCTCTAATACCACTGTAATATCCCTTTTTCAGGATTTCTCATAAATCATGCATGAAAAACACATTTCTAGCAACATATACAATAAAACAGTGAAATAATTACTTGGATCCCATGGATACATCTATTTAGCATGTAAATACAATAATATATCCAAAAAAAATCGAACTAGGTTGGTTAAATAGACCTCCCACACTAGTGTAGCTGAAAATGGTGAAAAACCCCAAGACAGCAAAATGTCCGAGAAACTGCTCAAGTGACTGTGTAGTATAAGAGAGGGTTTACACATAAAAATATGGGATAAAAATATATCTACTCATATATTTATAAATAATTATGAAGAACACAGATCTAGTCTCCTTATACAAAATACAAGATACCCCGGCAAGGGTTTCTTGTCAAATACTCTGCATACAAATGTGATCTTCAGAGAATAACTGAATAATCACTACAGCACTGAAGAATAAGAGTATAAAAGGCTGAAATATATCTTATCTTATGTATAACCCTCAAGGGATTCCTCCCATGAAAGGCTTAACCTCTCAATCACAAGGAAACACTGCAACGGAGCCACCAAACCATGCAATGAACACTGCCTCTAAAATAACGCACTCCCTAGAAGGAACAGTGCTGGGAGGGTATGAGAAATGTGTGTTCTGATACCACAGATCTAAAATAAGTCTAGGAGCTCTCCAAACAGATCTCTCAGGTGAAGGAAACCTTCCTCCAATGAGAAACTAGCTCAGAAGCTGAGATTCCAATCCCTTCCACTGCTGCACCCAATAACACTGCACAATCTCTGACAAAGCTATGCTGATGTAGATGGATGAAGCTTGGCCTGAAAACCTGATGTGGAATGATGAATAAAAACTATTCCAATGAGCTACTCAAAGGAAAGAGGTGGGATTCCAGCCTAGGAACACCCAGTGCTAAATAGCACTGCAACTTTTCTAAGTAGCAAAGCAGCAACAATTCTTGGCAGCCAAGAATAATAATTCTACAACCTGCTGAATAATGCTACCATCATTTTCCTTATATAAGATGTGATTTTTCTTTCCCTTTGCCCCCTTCACTTAGGTTACTTCTAACCCAAGTTACATTTCCCTCCAAAATTGCGTTATCCATCCTGGGATTCCTCCTCCACTAAAACTGCGTTGTTGACTTGGTCAAAGTAGCTCCATTTTATCTTTGTTCATACATGGAGGTGTTTTATTAATCTAGAAAGAATGTCTCCTTTCACGCTTGGAGTGTTTTTATCCTCCTTAGGAGACTTATGGGCTTTTATACCCATTTATTTACCAGCTATAGCTGCTACTAACTCTAATTTTCCATTTATCTTGGAAGCTAAACTTTTGGAACATTACATGGAACTGGAACGGGTTGTGACTCCCATGCCTCTTCCTCTCCCACTAGTGGGATCGCTTGCTTTGTTTCTGGTTACTTTTTTTCTTTATCTGCTCTTGCCTCCTATGTATTTGCTCCTATGGCTTTTGACTCTGTTGTCAGGTATTTATTTGGAAGGGATGTTGGCTCTCTTACTCGAAGGGATGCCACCCCTGTTTCCGTACTAGCTGCCTTTGCTCCTGTAGGTTCCACTGCTTCCTATGCTACTAGATATATATATTTTATTTATGGACCAAATAGAACTCGGTAAACTTCCTTTCCCACTGCGGGTGAAACTCAAGAAATTGGTTAATGATCTACCCCTAGGTGAGGTGCTTATGAGTACTGATGTTGCGAGGCCAACAAAGTAAACTAGGTATCGAACTGTTAGAACCATAGGTGGTTATGGGTCATAAACTTGATTTGGAACTCAATATAGAAAGGATTATGCTGAGAAAAGGGGTGCTAGTAAGCTACCTTAAGATAATACTCTACCTCACACTATCCTCTTTCAACTCTATGACTCTTTGGCTTAGACTTATATCTAATGATTAGATCATCCCATGCTGAGATCGAGGTTCTTTTATTTAGACACTCGACAAAATTTGTTCCTCTTTCTGGCTTTCAATACGTTACGTACTATTTTATTCCTTCAAATAGGTCCCCCTATAATGAAATTCGGTGCTTACCTTACTACTTTAAATGAGTGGGCTAAAGTAGGGATGGAAAATTGTTATGGATTTATGTCTTCTCCTTAGTCAAATACTATTTAAAGACTGGGTTGTGTCTTCTCTTCTCTTTATGCTATCACTAGTTACCAAAAGCATATGAGTCAATACATCTATACTTAACTTATAGGCCTATAGATCAATGATAGCTAGATCAATGAGAGGCTATACATAAATATGCCTATAGGATTCTTCCCCTACAATACATCTCTATCTAATTGATAGGAATGATTAGATCTCTAGTTACCGAAGGAAGGCCAAAGATAAGGAGGATATTCGTTAGAAAGACCAGATTATCTATTTTTGTGCCCAAGAGACATCCTCTATCCAGCGTAGCACATGCTTGCTTCTGATCGGGCATAAAGGAAAGGCAATCTATTGGTTTCAATCACTTTAAAGGTACAAATATATAGAGAAGATGCACGAAGCCCATGACTAAATGCATGGTCAAATACCAAATGAGATGCAGCTTCCACGGGGATTTCAAAGTAGGTAACACCATTCCTTTTCCCTATGGTGGAGACTGAATGCGAACTAAACTAGTTTTTCCAATCTAGTAGATGGATTTGCATTTCAAGATGGGATGGTTCATTAATCGATTCGCTAATTCCTTTGCTTCCATTCAAATTGATGTTGGTCATCAATCAATTCGTTCGATCATCCCCCTATTTCCATTTCAGATGCGTCCTTCCCTCCCTTCCCAAGGTCCTTCAGCAGTGCCTCTTTCTACTTCCATCATGTTTCCTCCCCCTCGCAGCGCATTTTATTCAGTCCATTTTCATTTCGATGCAAGTAGTTTGCTCAATAATTATTTATGCTTCCTTTTCACTTTCTTCTTCTTTTTTCCCCTGGCTTGTACATCGTGGAAGGAGTGCCTTATAATTTCTTACTATAGACATTATTTTCCCAATCTCTATCAACCTATTTGCCACATTATATATGTGCATGCGGTTGTCAAAATCTATTGGGTATAGAAAAAGTAGATTCTTTTTCATCAACTATATATAGCTTTCCTATCATTTCTCTCTGATAGCCATGGGTCCTCCTATTGTTTATCTATGATAGCCATAAGTGCATAGTGCCTTTTATCCCCCCTCTAGGTTATGCCAATAAATTCCCCAATGTAAGTTTTCATTTATGGTTCCCTCAATATGGGTGAAGTAAGTGGTGAAATTGTAATTTCAATACCGTATCATTGGCCATTTTGAAAAAATATGATGTCATTTCAAAGGGGTACGAGAGGGTTACCTCATCGGGACAAGAAACTGGAATTTCTATGTAAGGAACTCTACCCTGTCCTATTTTTTATCTCCCTATATCCATGATTCAGTATAATATCTAGCAGGTAATAAGCATATCAAATCCAATCATAATGAAATAAATGGAGAGCCTCTAGTTATAGGCAGAGAGAGTGCTGTTGGTTTGGCACACAAGATGACAATAAGTGAAGTTGGATACAGTTCTAAAACCATCTCATTTGGCGTGTTTAATCTCGCTTATGGTCTTTAGGCCTTACTAACCTTGAATGAATTTCTCATCCTAGCTGCATTTTTTTCCTCTCTACTCCCCCGCAGCTTCCATTCTGCTCAACCCACCACTAGCAGTCATTTACTTTCGTTCCCCTAGATTGATCATCCTCGCCTCCCTTGGCAGGCTATGTCTTTAGCTAAAGGAATGAGAGGCTTTAAAGAGGCAGGTAAGAGAGCAGGCTTGACCTAGCAATTCTCATACTCATATAGCAACTCTTCTCCATACTCATACCTCATCCTTGGGAAACTCCACTTACTCCTTGGGGACTTAACCTCAGCCTTGGAAACCTCTTCAACCTTATTCTTTGAAACATCCTTACAATCTTCCTTGGGTACCTCATCCATACATACTTTGGTGGGACTAGCCTTTGGAATCCCATACAGCCTCATACTTACTGCCTTGGGACTAGCCTTGGTAAATCAAAATTTGGAACTGCCTTACATTCTTCCTTACTTGGAACCTTCTTACTCTGGTTCTTACTTTGGACCTGAAACTCACCTTGGGACTAGACTTGGCAACCTTTGCCTCACACCTCTGACCTCACCTATCAATACTCATACCTAACCTTGCCTTCTAATCCATTTGGGAACTTAAAGATGACCCACAGACTGCATATTCAAAACAGCCTGAATGGCCATTTGCATGCGTTTTATCGCTAATTTATAGAGTATTTATTAGGATCCGAGGGGAAATGCACCTATAAATAATGATATATAGATATGTATTTCATTTAATAAATAGCATATTTTCTTTAAACTATCGATATAGCCAAGGGTCAACCAAGCACTATCTACCTGAGCAATCCGAAGGCTCAGCTGTAGCTCTAACTACTGTAGATGCCTTACTTACCACTACAAAGCACTACCCCACTCACCCATACTTACCAACTCGATTCACTAACTCACTAACAAGCTTTCTCCCTTACCAATAGAATGAAAGGAGATCCTGACAAAGTCTCTTGCTATTCATATGGTGAGGAATTTCTTGCTTGCTCGACCAAAGAGAGAGCAAGGTGCAAAGCCACTTGACTGATAAGGAGAGGAATGGAGCCACTTTTCCTTCTGAGGGCAAGGTAGATATGCACTTTCAACCTGCCCATAGCACCAGGACTTCTCTCTCCATGGCACCACCGGTGAAGATCCGAGGACCGGGATAGATCCACATGACTTAACATATACAGAACTAGAGTTCCTTGGTTGGTGGTAGATCAACAAGTGTGAAACATAGAGATATAGTTTTGATGTGACTCATACCATAATAGCATTGGTTGAAAAGAGACTTGCAGATTCTTCTTCATTGGAAAGGTTCAACGTATCTATGGCGACAATATCATCATATAGGCTCATTCGAAATAGAACCACAATAAAGAAGATTCTATTTATCAGAACTACACCTAGAACTAGTTATTTTAGTTAGTGATAAGTTAGATATAGAATATAAATTATATTTATTCTTCACTTAGGTAAAAGGGCATGCATGGCTCATTTATGAGACTAATTACAATGACCCGGCTAGCTGTGTATGATCGATTGGCTATGGCAAGTAGTAGTTATTATGCTCCAACCAATCACTTATTTTATTTGTCAAGCTGTGAGGGAGGTTGTAACCAAGGCTAAGGGAGGGGGGGAAGGGATTAGCTAGCTTATTCGCTTTCAAGTCTCAAACAAAGAAGGTGAATCCACTTCTCTTTTTCATGGCAAGGACGTAGGGATCTAAAGCCATAAGGAGATTGTTTGTCTCGTCTCAACCAAAGGGAGAGGAGGGCGAGGACGTCTCGATGTGATTATCACATAGAGAAAGGAAGGAATAAGGGGAATGGCACACTTAAAAATGGTATTACCTTACCCATCTCCCAGACTGACAACTACAACATGAAAGACACTACTTGACTAGTGTGAATGCCACTTCGGAAGGTTACAATTGGGACTACTTCAATACTCTACCTTATGGCTAGTGCCTTACAGAGAGCTTACTAAGGCAATACGTAATGCAAGTAGAATGGATAGAGACTACTACAGTCTTCTTTAGAGCTAGTACTCTTATTTCTCAGACCTACCGGAAGGATTCCACATAGTATAGTGAGTAGTATGGCCTAAGACCTTATGGAAGTCCATATATCTAGTACACTTCTTGGAAATATGGAATGGAATAAAATGACATATATGATCTGGATTATTCCCCTTGTTGATGCCCAATTGGATATTACTTAGGAGTAATATACCCCATTGGATTGGATTAGTAGAAAGCCTTACTACTAGCCCATAGAGGAGAGACTGCCTTAGGTATAAGATAGAGAGCTATAGCTCTAGCCATTGATGCAAGTATCATGTATATATCCAATTTCATCTGTTTTATAGATCCCAGCATAAAGGATTTCATGTATTTGAACTAATAAAGGGAACTTTGGTGGGAAAAAACCTACATGGATAAGTTGGGTAATCGGGATGCCTCTCACACTGGGGACTATACTCCTCCCTCTAGCCTCTCCTATATGGAAACATCGGCAGAAGATTATGTATTCTATCTGTGCCTACTTGGTTGGGTTGGGTGAACCTCACTATCTCCATTTGCTAGTGGGAACTTGGCTCAACAACCTCCCCTCTCTGAATAGCTCTATAGTCCCTTATCCCTAGGGTGTCTGGTCTCTATTTTTTGGTGCCTTGGGGGACTTGGTTGGCTATTGATGAGAGGTTCTTCAAGGTGGAAAAGTGTATATGATCATTAGGATATGATAATTAGTATATGGGTGGGTGCTAAGGATTACCCACCTCTTGAAAATGGCAAAGTGAAATGTAGAGATGCAACATCATATAGTGACAAACGTACAATTTCTTAATGATGGCATGCCAGCTTAGAGAAACATCATGAAATGGAATTATTACTCAATAAGAAAATCCATATTGATTAGTTTTCCCCATGCCTTGAGCTGTACTCCATGGCAAGAAGCCTTAAGTGAATACATTAACTCATGGCATCCAGTACCAGCATTGAGTGGTGAATGAGTGGGGTATCATTTCCCTATCCTTCCTCTCGGTCGGTGGTGAAGCTATCCTCTATCCAATGCCTATCTATTGTAGCTTAATTTCGTTGGCCCGAAAGTGCAAGAAAGCAAGAAATCAACTCTTCAAATGGTGTATCGAGTACTGGAGGTCACATAGAACTCCTCCATCATGTTCACCAAGAAACTGACTCAACCTAATAGCAATATTTTGAAAGTCCCATTTAATATTCATCATCAGATTTCACCTTCAGAGTAAAAATGACAATGGAAAAGTGAAACATGTATATACGAGTTCGATCAAGCCTCTCAATTGACAAAAGGGCTCCTAAGGTTCATGAAATGGCAATGTTCAGAAAAAAGAGTCTACATTTCTTATATTGGTATGACCTATACCGGTATTATATCCTGTTACTTACAATGAATGGACAAGTTGAATATACCTGGGCAATCCAATAGAGGTATCGACTATGCGATATATGCCTGGATATGGAGGTATGGAACCTGATGAGGAGGTCTGGACACTGGAAGTCTACAACTTTAGGTTTGGACCATTTTCAACCACAAGGAATTACTACCTGATGTGATACATGCATTATTGACCGGATAACAATGACCTCCTAAGCACTTACTTATGGAGGAAGACGTACCTACCTACCTACCTGGGCTCTTATTACTACTCGCAGGATGAAAGTGCAAGAAAGTAAAAGAGTTATACACCTTCTTACTGCTTAGGTCTGGTCCTATTTAAAACTAGATTTTCACTGGTGCATTCCAATATAGTAGCTTAATGTGTATGTGTGTGTTTGGATGTAGTAATAGCTCCATGTATCCTATGTAGTAAACCCTACATAAAGCCTCCTTCACTTTTTGTATGGGAATATGGAATTGGGATCAAAACGATGGACAAGGTAAACATATCCATGGGCGATATCGTAATTAATAGGTTGAGTGAGTGTTGTAGTAGGTCCACCTACTATGGCAAGGTCTGCAGGTTAGGCTTCCCAGATAAGAGGTGTCTTCTCCTTATTTCAAAAGACATAACATATTCTTTCTTTACTATGTGATCCACCTAACATGGCTACATCATATGTCCATTGGTTCTTGAGATCCTAACCTAAAATATGTTGGTTATTTTCCTTACTCCTGCCCACTCCCAACTATGTGTTCGATAAATAGAATCAATCAATGTATAGTCCTCACCCCAAACTAAGGTTTTAGTCTATTCGGTTAGTGAAAGTTTTATATAAAGTATTGTCTACTCAACTTAGTGTTTCTAAATTGATATCATAAATTGTCAACCAGGGCTAGTAAACTGTTGAAGTGAAGTGCACCATATGTGCCTAGGTATCTTCTTCATACTTCGTTGCGCTTAGTGTTTTTCTAGTGTTTTTGGTTTTATGTTTTTATGCTAAGGGGAAAAGAACTAAATTTCTGGCAAAGATAAGTTACTGATCACACTAAAACAGAATAAAATCTACTCTAAACTATGAATGGTACCAAGAACAGAAAATGCTAATCCACAGAGTGTAAAGCTGACAAGAAAAGAAACTCATAACATTAAACTTAGTCAAAATAATTTCATTAGAGGTATGTTGGAACAAACTGAGAAAATGATTAGTTTGATGTAATGAGGTTCTCTTTAGTAAACAACAACTTAAAACATCATAGATAAAATCTTATTCGTTGTTAGAAATTTGTCGGAACATTTTGAGAAAAGATTATCTGCAATGTAGTAAGGAACCCTATGCTAAAACAAATTATGACACTATAATTAACTCATTCTACAACTCAAAATGTTACTATTAAGCCTCATTCAAGGGTTAGATATTTCTTGGAACAACTTGGGAAAAATGTTTTTTGTAAAATTATGAGAATCTCTTACATAATTGCAGAACAGTCAAGAACTCAAAATGATATAACTAATTCTTGTTCATATGATAATGATGTGTTAGAAGAAGTTGAGAACAAGAGCAGCTTATAAAATAATGAGGGTCTTTTAAATCTAATTAACAGGACTGAAATGCAATTAACTAATAGAAATGAAATGCAATGGACAGAACTGAACTAAAATGTAATTAACTTAAAAGTACTACAGCTATATCTCATTCACGTATTAGTGATACATTGGAACAGATCATGAGAATAATATTGACTGTAATATTCGATGTAAGTAAATGACATAAAGCATGATGCAAGAGGGTAAATTCAGAAAACTGCCTAAGTTAAGAACAAAACAGAGTTAAAGGTCACTTATCTAGAAAATATGCATAAAGCCTTTCGGATAGTAGGGGCCCTCTACCATCATATTGGCACACGAATCCTTAACTCCTTAAATTTGCTTCAGATCATGCATCAAAGTTATACTTCTTTCATTAGAAGAAAAACACTCAGAAATAGAGTATCACAGTCTTTGAGAACTAACAACAAAACATCAACTAACTGTTTCTCGGTTCACCGAGTTATTTTTATAAGCAACTACATAACTTTCATTGAGTAGAAATAGGCATAGGTGTCTTTTATAATCAAAATCGAACTAGAACTCCTGTTGAGGACTCGTATTTTGCTGAAGACACCTGCAGAGTCCTTATCCTTGTAGAAATCTGCTTCTTGGTTTTGGCTTTTTCCACGTGCATAACCACTTTCAGATTTTTTCTCAGCCTTTGTGGAGGACAAGGAATGATGTAGGAGAGTTCTGGAATCTAACCATATGCGTCTTTCCCTCAAATGACACATGTAACATGTGTAAACATAAAGATGGCTACGGAATATGCGACTAGTTACAGAATGACTGCATTCTGTAGCTAAGTCTGCTCAAAAATCACTATGACAACAAAACCACAAAAGTATAATAAGTCAGTCATTGCATGTATTCTTAAAGTGATTTAATCATTCCTATTGATCTTTTAGGCCTATAACTGATAAACTATAAATGGAATGCAGTGGATTTGGTGAAAAGAAAGGACATTTTTAGGGCTCAACATACCCCCACTGCACAACTTCTACATGTCCTCATGCAATCAATCCATGTATTTTGAAACTTCAGCCAGGACATCTAGCTTCCTTTTTATACTTTTCTTGGTGTTCAATGGCATCCTAGGCTTCCTTATGACCAATTTGAACCTCAAATTCATAAGTGCCCTGTTCAATTTCTTGTTTTTCTTCTTCAGCTTCTCACTAGCCTTGTACAATTTTTCCATTTGCAGAGAGAGAGTTGTGTTCATGTCACTTTTCAGTTTGACTTGTTCCCTTAAAATTTCATTTTCATTTTTTATATGCCTATTCAGTACTTTTAATTCATATTTGTCTCTTTTTAGCACTTCAATTTAATATTCTTGTGGGCTAGGAGTTCTTTCTCTATTTTCTAAGGCTCTTTTTTCTAATGATTCAACATAATTATAGATCTATTATTGGGCTGGATCTACCTCTGGAGTTCCTCTATCAGGATCTTCTTCATACTGGTACTTAGGAGATTTGTCACTTGGTGTCTCTTCATCTTCAATATCTATGATTCATGTTTGCTTAACTCTTGTCTTCTTCAATATGCCTTTAAGCCTATGACTTCTTCTCAGTTTAGATGGTCCCTCACCTCTCTCTTTAGCATTCTTTCTTATGACCTTTTCCTTTTTGAGTTGCTTCTTGATTTTGGCCAATTTTTCAGAGATAATCTCCTCACTGTCTTCTTGTATTGATTTATCAGTTTTAATTTCAACATATTTGGCAATTTTTCCCCTCCTTCTTTTTCTTACAAGTTTTCCTTCAGACAAAGTTTCTTTAGGTTCCTCAAAACGATTTCTCAAGAGGAACTCATCCCAACTGTCTCCTACTTTCTTCAAATGATGCTCAATTAGAATTTTAACTAGGCCATGATGATATAAGGTGATTTCTAATAACTGAATCCTTTTTTGGACATTAGAAGCCATCCTCTTTAGGCTATTGAGCAAGAAAAGGGGTAAATTTATCTCTTCATCTAGGAAATTCATCATAAGTCGAATGTGATAATCATATAGGGTGCCAAATCTCCCCTCATAGGTTATAAAATTTTGTAGAATTAGCAACATATTTCGCCATTTATAAACTCTGTTGATTCTGCTATGAAGTATTCTATGATAATAAACTTGACATCACCTATTTCAACCTCTGACCCGTTGAATGACCAGGAAAATGACTTGGTGACCTCCTTGTGAAATCCATTGAATTTCTCCAAAAAATTTAGCCATCCAACCTGCTGTAACATCTCTTGAATCTGTGGGTAACCTTCTAGATATTTAGTCTCGACTGGCTCGGACCTTACAATAAGTCCCATGGCTTCTTTTCCTCAACTTCAATTTACTGCTCTATTACTGCTCTCATGTTTGAGGTAAAAATAGCTGTAGAGGGTTGTCTCACCCTAAAGATGACTTCTCTGTTTCTGCAGATAGGAATTGGCTACGGAAAAATGACATGAAGTGGATATGGGATGAGTGAAATATGGTGAGGGTAAATCATACGAATGATTGAGTTTAACAATTTGTCATGGAGTAAAAGACCGCGGAGAAATCTCATGAGGATTTCAAAATCATCAATGAATATTTCGGGTTAATGACGTGACTTAATAGGTCACTTCAAGTATTGACCCTTAACTTTTAATAAATGATGATTTGATATGGAGCAGAATAGAAGGGATTTGTTCAAGTATTTTATGATAGGCTTGATCAATACGAATAATCAAAATAACTTTATGAAACATACATATGACTTAGCCATACTATATCTTTCATAATTTTCTATCATAATAATTTCACACAATTTTACCATAGCCCTTCTTTTGATTTTTGTTGTTTTAATATGCTTTGTCTTTCCCTTGAACATTATTGATCTTTCAGTCTCCATAATCCTTTTGATTTTGCTTGTTGAAGTGGTTTGTAGGATCAATTTGCTGCTAAACAAGTGGTTGCTGAATGGTTGGTTGCAGAATATCTGGCTGCAGAATGTACCTGTAAAAGCTTTGAGACATGGAATGAAATTATTTGAAATATGGATGGAATGAAGTATGAAATGAAATAAAATGGATCATGAAATATAGTGGAATGAAATGGATCATAAATGTGGAGTGGAATGAAATATGAAAATTAGGCCTGCAACTTATGATTTGTAATACTCAATTGTAGAAAAGGATCAATTTTCAAAATCTGAAATGAAATGAGATGGATCATGAAATGGAGTGAATGAAATATGGATGAATGTACTGAATGAAATGTGGATGAAGTGAGATATGGTGGAATGAAATGGATCATAAGTGGAATGTGATATGTAAAGTGAGCCTGCACTTATGATTTTATGATAGTTGTTTGCAGGAAAAGAGCAATTTTGAAAAGCTAAAGTGTCAGAAGAATTCTTATTTTCACCTTATCTTTTTTGTATAAACATGCTAATCAATTATTAGTTTTCATGTTTATACTTTATTTATTTATTTATTTATTTATTTTATTTTTTAACATCTGATTTCAGAAAACACAATTAAGTTGATGAAGAAGAAGGATTCTTCTTCATTAACTTCACATCACTGTTCTCTTGGAATATCTTGACAAATTCTTCTCTTGAAAGTGGCTTATGATATAGTTTCAATATATGACCATTTACAAGAAAAGTCACCTTATCTTCATCTATTGTCCTGGTTTTTATTGCTCCATTGTCAAAAAATTTCACAATTTCATATGGCCAAAACCAATGTGTTTGGAATTTACCTTGAAAATCTTTCAACTTTGAATCAAACAAGAGGGCCCAGTCACCTTCTTTGAATTTATTTTCCTTAATGTACTTATCATGCCATATAGTCATTTGTTGTTGGACTATATTTGTTCTTTGGACTGCATCCTATCTGATCTCATCCAATTCATTAATCTGCTCCAATCTGTGCATCAAGTCCTAGCTAGACTGCCATTTTAAAAGTTTGAATCTGAAACTCTATGGGAAACAAGACTTGTTTTCCATAAAAAATTTCATAAGGGATATGACCTGTTGTGCTTCTCCATGTAGTTATATAGGCCCACAAGGCTTCAAGAAGCCTATCTGCCCAATCTCTTCTATGTAAATGAACAGTCTTTGTTAGGATCCCTTCAATGACCTTATTAGTATATTCCACTTGGCCATTTTCTTGTGGATGATAGGGAGTAGATTTTTTGTGTCTGATTTTGTACCTCTCTACCATTTGTTCCACTAGCCTTGATGTGAATTGAGCTCCTTGATCTGTAACAATTTCTCTTAGGACACTAAAACAAGTAAAAATATCCTCAAAAAGAAAATTAACTACAGATGCTTCAGTAGCAGAAAGTAATGGCTTGGCCTCTACCCATTTGGTAACATAATCAATGCAAACTAATATATATTTCTTTTGTCTTGCTGGAAGACTAATAGATCCTAAAAAATATAAAGCCCATTTCTCAAAAGGTTCAATATGTACCTGAGGCTACAATGGCATCTCACCTGAAGGAGAAGGTTTCCTTACCCTTTGGCAGCTGTCACACCTTTTGACATACTCTTTAGCATCTTTAAAAAGGGATGGCCAATAGTATCCTAAATGAAGGATCTTATAAGCTATCCTTTTATCAGCAAAGTGTCCACCACAAGGTTCATCATGACATGCCTTGAGGATCTCAGGCATCTCATCTTCTCGAACACATCTCCTAATGATAAAGTCTGGACCTGTTTTGTATAACTCATTAGCAACCCATGAATATTTTGCACTGTCATAAATGATCTCTCTTTTGTCTCTTGCATTCATCATTGAAGGAAATTTCCTTGAAACTAGATAATTAGCAATGTCAGCAAACCAAGGAGTTTGAGTAGAAATTGAAAAAAGATATTCATCAGGGAATTGATCTTCAACTGGAGTATTGTCTTTAATGTTTTGGAGTCTAGATAGGAAATCAGCTACTGTATTTTGTTTCCCAAGCCTATCTAGAATGGTGATGTTGAATTCCTGTAAAAGAAATAACCATCTTATGACTCTACCATTAGTAATTGATTTGTTCATAAGATATTTAATTGCAGAGTGATTTGTGTGAACAAAAGTTTCATAGCCTATTATATAGTGTCTGAATTTATTTATGGCATGAACAAAAACTAAGAACTCTTTTTCAGTTACAGTATAATTTAACTCCGAAGGGGTCAAATTTTTACTTGTATAGTAGATGGCATAAGGAATAAGGTCTTTTTGTCCCAATACAGCTCCTAAAGTTGTGTCTGAGGCATCTGTTGAAATATGAAAAGGTAATTTCCAGTTAGGTCCCCTTAAAATAGGTGCTTCAGAGATTTTTGTTTTCAAGGTCTCAAAGGCTAACTGGCAATCAGGATTCCACTTGAATTCACAGTCCTTGGTAAGTAGTTTGAAAAGTGGAGATGCTATCTTGGTGAAGTTTTCTATAAACCTTCGATAATATCCTGTAAATCCTAGAAAACTCCTAACATATTTTTGACAACTTGGAACATATAAGTTAGAGATGACTTCAACTTTTGACTCATCAACTCTAATCCCATCCCCTGAAATGTGATGCCCCAAAACAATTCCTTCAGTAAACATCATAAAACACTTCTCATGACTTAGTGAAATATTTTCTTCTTTACATCTCTTTAAAACTTTTTCCAAGTTTGCTAAGGCTTCTTCAAATGTGTTTCCATAGACTGTGAAATCATCCATATATACCTCTACACAGTCATGTATTAGATCTGAAAATATTCCTAGTACTGCCCTTTGAAATGTTGTAGGTGCATTGCATAGTCCAAATGGCAATACTCGGTAAGAATAGGTACCCCAAGGACAAGTAAATGTGGTTTTGTCTTCATCTTCAAGTGCTACTTGAATTTGATTATAACCACTAAACCTATCTAAAAATGAGAAGTACTTTTTTCCAGCTAATGTATCTAACCCCTGATCTATGAAAGGTAGGGGAAAATTATCCTTAAGAGTAGCTTTGTTTAATTCCCGGTAGTCAATACATAGCCTCCATTTACCATTTTTCTTTGGCACAATTACCAAAGGAGAAACCCACTGACTATCTGAAATGGGATAGATAAAATTGACATTTAACAATTTCTGCAATTCTTCTTTAACAATCTCCCTAAGGTTTGGATTCATCCGTCTCTGAGGTTGTCTGATTGGTTTACAATTTTCCTCTATGTATATGTGATGAGTGCAAGTCTTAGGGCTTATCCCTTTCATATCAATGTACTCCCATGCATATGTAGAAGAATGTCTCTGTAATATTTTGACTAGCTTTTCTTGTTGAGATTTCTCTAGGTTCTTGTTTATGTTTAAAGTTTTACCTGGAAATATCTCAATTGTAGAGCTACCAAATTTATCCATGGAGTAAAGAGACATCTGTCTTGATGATAAAAACTCAATGTTGGATTCTTCTTGAAATTTTTTATGCTTGTATTCCAAAGAGGATTTAAAATTTTCTAAGGTATTTAGAATCTGGCTATCCTCACTAATTTCTGAAATTGTGAAGAGAGGTTGTATGTCTTCTTCATCTTCAATCCATTGAGTATCAACTAACTTTGTAATTGTTTTTTGCTGGAGGATACAAGGTAAATTTCTTGGTTGAACTACCATCAGAGATGTACATATCACCAGATCTACAGCTAATGAAAGCATCAGCTGTAGCTAACCAAGTTATTCCTAATATAATAGGATGCCCTCCTAGATTATTTTTAGGAGTTAGGATCATGAAATCCACAGGATACTCCCAAGAATCTAAGGACACTAGTATGTCTTCTATTACCCCATCAGGTTTAATCACAGATCTGTCTGCTAATTGTAATAATGTGGGTGTAAAAGGAAGATTAGGAAGTTTTAGTTTATCCATGATTTGTCTACTCATGATATTGATTGCTGCTCCTAAATCAATAAGTGTGTTTTGGATCTCAGTTCCATTGATGTGTATTTTAACAACTGGATTTCCTGGGTCTAGACACTTTGGAATAGCAATCTTACCCATCATGATGTCTGATATTTTTCCTGCCAGTTGAATTTTCTTTATCTCTTTAATTCTTTTTCATTTTTTTTTCATGCTCAACTCCTTTATTGTCTTTGCTAAGATTGGAATTTCCTTGATAGTTTGTAATAATGGGATCTTAATACAAACATTCCTTAGCTCATCTAGGAAATCATAATTAGGCAACATAATGTTTTTTTCTACATCCTTATCAATTTGTAATATTTCTAGAAAGGGAGGTGTAGAGGTGAATGTTGATGGTTGCTCTAATATAGGAGTTGAAATTATTGGTTCTTTTTGTTTTGATTTTTCAATATTTGGGTCTTGAAAAGATGTGTTCTCTTCAAGACTTTTATTTACCCGTAGAGAAACTTCCTCAGAGTTGTTTTGCTCTTGTATGATTACAGAAGGTTTCTTCTTTTCAAGTATTCTTCCAACCCTAAGTTGAACATCATTAAGGTCTAAAGGAGTAATCAAATAGGTTGGGAATTGTTGGCCTTCTATCATGTATGTGTTCTAAGGATTTTTATTGTTGGGGTTTGGTATGGGTTGGGCAGGTAACAAATTTTCTTTCTGAGGAAATGGTAATGGAAGTGGTGGATTTTGATGTTGTGGATTTTGTTGAGGAGGGAAATTTGGATATGGTGGATAAGATGGTGGATATTGATAATACTGAGAGTATCTTCCATAGGGATTTTGTGCTCCTTGTGCCCAAGTTTGAGATTGATTTTGGAATTGGGGCCAAGGTTGCTGCCAAGAATTCCAATTTGGTGGGGGTTGATTATACAGCTGATCATGGAATCCTTGTGTTTGAGGTCCTTGCCAAGGCCTCCTAGAGGCAAAATTGAGAGATTCTGTGGAATTTGTAGGGGTTTCTTCTTGAAAGATAGCTTTAAGACAAGGAAGTGAAGGAAAACTCTCGGTCTCATGTTTTTCTGACCAAATTACATAAGTCTCTACTATTTTTGCATCCAAAGGGCACTCTCTCAAGGCATGCTTCTTTCTACATTTGGGACAAAAGATTGCGAAGGCATCAGATTCAATTTTTTTCTTGTTTTGTAACTTAAGGGTGTATATTTGTTCACTAAGACTCCCTAAAATTTCAGATTTAAATTCATCAAGAATATGTCATATTTCTACCCTACTTACTATCCCAGAAGCAGACTTACTTGCCCTTGCAAGAGCAGGGTCTCTTGGTCCTTTTACAGTTTTAGATTTCCCTCTTGAAAGGTTGATACATAATTCAGATATTTTAGGTAATGTGAGCTGAGATATATCACCTTTTCCCATCATATTAAGGATATCTAGCCATTCATCCCTAATTGTCTTCAACAAGAGAGCTTTCAAAGTATCTTGATCTAAGTTTTCCATTTTTTCTCTCTTGATGTTATAGTTAAACCTTTCCAACAAATCTTCCATATTTTCATCCTCTTTTTGTAGCATTTTAAACACTTCCTCCCTATGGTTCACTGGCATATAGTAATCCAAATACCTCTCTATAAATGCCTATTTCATGTCTTCCCATGTCCTAAGAGAACTGTTGATTAAACTCATAAACCATTTTAATGCTGCTCCTTTCAATGTTGAAGGGAATAGTTTAATTTTTTGCGCATCTTGTAAGTAATCATAGGTTCTACATAGGACTTCAAATTCAAATAGGAAGGTTTCGGGATCTTCACTTTTGAGTCCATAAAAGTTTGGAAGGACAGAGGGTCAAATATTTTTCATAGTTGCATTGGTTTCTTCATCTACTATAGGAAACCCAAAAGAGCTTCCCATTTCTCTTCTACCTCTTCCTTTGCCTCCTTCTTCACCTCTACC
Source organism: Pinus albicaulis (assembly GCA_034641835.2). Lineage (NCBI taxonomy): Eukaryota > Viridiplantae > Streptophyta > Pinopsida > Pinales > Pinaceae > Pinus > Pinus albicaulis. The sequence goes on from CM076584.1 coordinate 1,102,410,229, forward strand.
TCCTTCTCCTTCTACACCTCTACCTCCTTCTCCTCTACCTCTACCTCTACCTCCTCTAAATAGTGTATGTTCTTCATTAAAGACTCCTCCTCCCCCTTCTTCTGCCATGGTTGATTCTTCTGTGGAAGTGGAAAAGTTTATGTTTCTAGTAGGGGTCCTTGAATCTTCTTCTAAGACAGGTTCGGTGGATGAAGTGGAAGGTCTTTCTAATGGAATATCTGATCTTAAGTCTTCTAGAAGTCTATGATCAGTATAGTATGGGATGTGGGTTTGAGTTGGAGGTGTGCTGCCTCTTGGTCTTGGTGGAACAAGTGGTGTTCTAGGAATCAAGCTTTTGCTTCTTATAAATATACCCCTTGAGTCTCTTTCTCTACGCATATCATTTTTTTTTGGAGGTAAGAAATAAGGCTACCTAATTACACTTCCCCAGCAATGGCGCCAAAATGTCTACTCAACTTAGTGTTTCTAAATTGATATCATAAATTGTCAACCAGGGCTAGTAAATTGTTGAAGTGAAGTGCACCATATGTGCCTAGGTATCTTCTTCCTACTTCATTGTGCTTAGTGTTTTTATAGTGTTTTTGGTTTTATTTTTTTATGATAAAGGGAAAAGAACTAAATTGCTGGAAAAGACAAGCTACTGATCACACTAAAATAGAATAAAATCTGCTCTAACCTATGAATGGTACCATGAACAGAAAATGCTAATCCACAGAGTGTAAAGCTGACAAGTAACTCATAACATTAAACTTAGTCCAATTCATTTCATTAGAGGTATGTTGGAACAAATTGAGAAAAGGATTAGTTTGATGTAATGAGGTTCTCTTTAGTAAACAACAACTTAAAACATCACAGAGAGAATCTTATTCGTTGTTAGAAATTTGTTGGAACATTTTGAGAAACGATTATCTGCAATGTAGTAAGGAACCCTATGCTAAAATAACTTATGACACTAGAATTAACTCATTCTGCAACTCAAAATGTTACTATTAAGCCTCATTCAAGGGTTAGATATTTCTTGGAACAACTTGGGAAAAAGGCTATTTGTTAAATTATGAGAATCTCTTACATAATTGCAGAACAGTCAAGAACTCAAAATGATATAACTAATTCTTGTTCATATGATAATGATGTGTTAGAAAAAGTTGAGAACAAGAGAAGCTTATAAAATAATGAGGGTCTTTTAAATCTAATTAACAGGACTGAAATGCAATTAACTAATAGAACTGAAATGCAATGGACAACACTGAACTAAAATGTAATTAACTCAAAATTACTACAGCTATATCTCATTCACGTATTAGTGATATATTGGAACAGCTTATGAGAACAAGATTGACTGTAATATTCGATGTAATTAAATGACATAAATCATGATGCAAGAGGGTAAATTCAGAAAAATGCCTAAGTTAAGAACAAAATAGAGTTAAAGGTCACTTATCTAGAAAATATGCACAAAGCCTTTCAGAGAGTAGGGGCCCTCTACCATCAGATTGGCACACGAATCATTAACTCCTTAAAGTTTCTTCAGATCATGCATCAAAGTTATACTTATTTCATTAGAATAAAAACACTCAGAAACAAAGTATCACAGTCTTTGAGAACTAACAACAAAACAAACTGTTTTTCGGTTCACTGAGTTATTTTTATAAGCAACTACATAACTTTCATTGAGTAGAAATAGGCATAGGTGTCTTTTATAATCAAAATCGAACTAGAAATTCTGTTGAGGACTTGTATTTTGCTGAAGACACCTGCAGAGTCCATATCCTTGTAGAAATCTGCTTCTTGGTTTTGGCTTTTCCACGTGCATAACCACTTTCAGATTTTTGCTCAGCCTTCGTGGAGGACAAGGAATGATGCAGGAGAGTTCTAGAGTCTAACCATATGCGTCTTTCCCTCAAATGAAACCTGTAACCTGTGTAAACATAAAGATGGCTATGGAATATGTGACTAGCTATAGAATGACTGCATTCTGTAGCTAATTCTGTTCAAAAATCACTATGACAACAAAACCACAAAAGTATAATAAGTCAGTCATTGTATGTATTCTTAAAGTGATTTTAATCATTCCTATTGATATTTTAGGCCTATAAATGATAAAGGATAAATGGAATGCAGTGGATTTGGTGAAAATAAAGGACATTTTTAGGGCTCAACAAGTATCTGTAGTAACGGTGTTCCATCGGTGTCAAGGGGTATTATTGAAGGGGGACAGGGTAAATCATATTGGGGTAAGCGCGAATGATAATTCTTGGATGCATGGCATGGATGGGGGAATGTGATATAATAATGTGGGTTGTCGATGGGGATGAAATCACTGGGTAATGATGGGGCCTTTTGGGGACCTTGAATTGGAAGCTATTGGGCTTTGAGATGAGTATTTGATTGGGAAAAGAGATGTGTATGATCAGTACGTGACATGAAGTGAAAGAGGAAATGAAAGCTAAGAATTGAGTGCCCTAACAGTTGGATCAACACCGACATCTTACACCCACCCAGTCATGGAGTGGATCAACTACTGGCATCGAAACCTGGGATTGCCTTCTGGAATTGAGTACCAGAATTAGAACCTGACATTGACTATTGTCTATTGGCTGATTCGCAGTGACTGTGTGAGGAATGAGATAGGATATAAGTTTACAGACATCAAAAAAATCCATTTATCATTTCCCGAACAGAAAGGAATAATCCATTAACACTTGGCAACAAGTAGCATCATCGAGTACCAGGATCAAGTGAATTGATAACAGGCATTGACTAGTAGATTTAGTGGTAGCATTTCCTATTGGGCTAAACTACCAGCATCGCCACCTGCCTGGGATCAACTATTGTGATAAAGTACTAGGATTGATTGCAATTATTGATCAGACATCAACTGGTGTGACTTCATTGAAATGCCCAAATGACGTCAAAGGGAATTTGCATGCGATATATGACTATTTTCACCCCCTTGAGGTGGCTTACATTACTGGGTGGCTGGGTGGGTTTACCAAAAACTTTCTATATATATAAGTGATTTATTTAACTATAAGTTATCTGATCTGAATAAAATCTCAAATAATGGCTCTCGTTCCTACTCTTCTCTTGTTCCCATCAGCCTCTACCTTTTCCCCTTCTTCTGGTGGGTCAACAACTGGAACTAAGACTGGAGGATCGTTAATGGGTACTATTAGATCTAAAGAAACTGGAACAATGGATTCTGAAACTAGATTTTGAACTGCTACTAAAATTTCTTCAGCTGAAACGGGCTTTGGAACCTAAGCAACTAGCTATCGAATTGGCTATCGAAGGAACACAGATGCTAGGGCCTACTACATGACCTATATACATAACATGAATTGACCAGCCAGTGACATAACCCATAGTAGATACTTTTGATCGAGCCCTAGTGATAGAGTCTTTAGGCACAGATTCAACGGCAAAGGAATAAGAAGCTATCATTTCACTATAATTTTCCTTTGTTTGTATCAAATCCATTTCACTTGCAGTTAAGGCATGGGAGGCACCAGCACAAGCAGTGGAGACACAGACAAAAAAAGGGCATAGATAGCAAGGTAAAAGGTAGTTCAAAAGAAAATGGGAGTAATAGATCCAAATGAAGTGCTCGTGGTTTGAGTTCCAAGCCTGTTCCTGCTGTCGGTGAAGATTCGTTCTTCATTGACCTTCATCACAGAAGGGGGATGGGAATGGTGGCGGCCCTCTCAGTCGTTTCTTTCTGGTTCTATTTTCATATTTCCTGATACCTTTATTTTCTTTCATAATCAATTGTTGTGTAATATTTTATACAAAGATATATCTATCTAATTATATATGTAATTGTTCTTTCTTTATGACTTGACACTTCATATTTCACTCATGTCAAGAATGATTGACGTGCCAAACCAAACCAAAGTAAGAGGGTAAGATAAGGAAGGTACACACATGGGTAACGAAGAGCTTGAACTAGTTGTTGAAACTAACAAGAGTTTAGCCTCCCGCCATGCTCCAAAGCATCAAGATCATACTTGTATTGTACTTGAATGTATCCAAAGAATGCAATGTATATGTACAACACACACTAAATATACCAAGTCAATAATTGAAACAATATTACCAAATGGTAGATAAAGTTGGCCCTCGGCTATGAGGTGTTCTACCTGCAATAGTAGTGCTAGTAATCCTCCTTGGAAAGGGATGAAAAGGGATCAAAGGAGGGTCTAAACTGCTTTCCTTACCCTTATTCACCCTAGGGAAATATAAGATTGAGGTAATATAATAAAAAGTTGATAACACTTAAAATACGCCTGCCTTTCCTTCTATCTCTTTTAGTACTAAGGGAAAGGACGAGGTTACACTAGGTATGACTAGGTTATACTAGGTCAATAATTCATCTTATAATTACTTGGTGCTAGTGTGATAAGCTGGTGTGACAAGAAGGACAAGGATGAGGCCAAGGGAAAAGGAGTTTTCTGAATATATAAATTACACCTTACCTTTTCGATTGACTAGAGAAGGCCAAGGTGCTCAAGTGCAACACCATCTATAATGAAACCTTATTTAGCTAAGTAATCATAAATCATTTGTTAGATAGCTCTTCCTATCTCACACACGATTGAGGGGGCAAGGAAATGTGGTTTAAACTCGCACAGTGTAGCACTTATATCCTATTAGGCTAGTCTTTTTCAAAGCTTTCCATTTCCCCTTCACAAGTTGGCTAGCTCTCTTGATATGTGGTAAAGCCAAGGGTGAAGCTTGAGATGGTTGGTGAACTGAATAGCTCTTACTGGTACCAGAATGATCATATAAATATCATAGTCATCATCCCACATAAATTGAGCTCAATGTAGCAATCCTATAGCCTTAACGTAGCAGGGGTAAAGCTTACTAAATTTATTTCTTCTTATTTTTCCTATGGAGGCTGAGCTAAGTACGACATCGAGGTTTCTTACTGTTCCTCCGGAGCCCGAAAGGGTTTAAGCTCTTCCTAGGAAGGGTTCGTACAGTAGAAGATAAGAGAAAGAAGGCAGAATAGGTATTGTCATTGGCAGTGGTCAGCCACTTCGTCTTCTCTTTCTTGGTAGTCTCAGTCGTTTCATTATGATAGTGACCGTTATCCCAGTAGGCAGAGTTCCCCTGCTTCAGAGAGTTCTTTTGATCTTGAGCATAACTAGTACCATGACAATATTTCTATCCTCCTTTCACGAGCACCTATTGGCTTTGTACCTGCACCAAGCTTTATTTCCATCCTTTTATGAAGCCCTTAGCGATTGATATAAATATGTTCTAGATCCTGAGCGATACCCAGTAGTATATCCAGTAGCAGTCGTTGCAGCACCCATTTCATGGTCCGTAGTAAATAGAGAAAGATGGAGAGGTTGTCTAAGCGATTGAAGAAAGAGCAAAGGTACCAGAGGAAGTTCGAAAGCAAGCAGCTAACTGTATGGGAGGTTAGTTGGTAAACAACCAATAAACACATGTATCTATAAAGCCAATGACCCAAAAAATACACTAAGCCTTCTAGCTCATTTCTATTTCTCCACTAGGTCTATTATTATATAGGAGAATGCAATTACAAACTGTAGATGGTCCTGCATGTAATATTTTACTAGGCTAGCGCAACACTTGAATTGGACCAATTGTGACAACACCGGTAGAACCAAATCGCCTGGGTATGGTAGCGTGGGAAGGAGTAGGACATATGGTATCACCGTAAGGGCCAACCAACAGGATCTCGCGTGCTTTCCTAGGCAAACATCGATCCCAGGCACTGGTCCCTGACTCCATACTGGCAAAGGCTACACCCGGTTCAGGCTCTAGCCCAACTATAGCCTTACTCACTTTTTATTTCCTTAATAAACTAACTCTTGCTCTTTCTTAGCCTCGCTCTCTCACCGGTTCACCAGTTCTAGCTTCCTTACTTTCATCCCTCCATGTTCCGACATTAGCATCTGTTGCTAGATAAGATGTTCCAACAAAGCATAATGCAGTTGAATCCATTGAAGCAGCAGTTTTATGGATAGGGGAAGGACTGGAGATGGAGAGTATAGGGCACTAAAGTCCCGCTCGAATACTGAATGCGGTCCACTAAAGCTTAACGAAGACGGACCTTGTCTTGTTCTATTAGCTGTTAGCAACATATATAAGATGGATTTTAGGATGGATGGGGTGTGCTATCGATTATATAGGGAGGTTTTTTACCTTTATTACAGGCGTTGTTCTTTTATTCGACCTAGGCTATTACAAAGGCTAAGAAAAGGGATTCTTGGAAAGAAGTTGGACGAGGTGTTTGCTTTGGATCTATAGGATCTTGAACTAAATTCGCAGCTAGCACTGCTACAAGTGTTTCTGCTAGATCCCCTACCATCATCAATAGTGCACGCAGGAGGCCCACTGTCTGTTAACAACAAATAATATACCGCTTATGAGGGTGGCAGAACTATAATAGACAAGAAAATCTGGATCAACAGGTAGCTAACTAGTAGGTGAGGAGCTACACGGCCAAACAAAACAATCTGCAGGTCATAAAAATCTATTAAGTTCCATCTAAAAGCACAGCCAGTACGGATAAGACTACACAAACCACCGAAAGCACTAATCCTTTAGCTTGACTCTTGAGCCTTATCCTTGGATGGATCCTGATCCTTGTCACTTTAGTATATCCCACTCACTTTACCCTTGAGCCTTGGACCACGAAGGGAAGATTTACCCTTGCTTTACACCGCTCAAACCTTGACTTATCCTTCAAACCTTTAGGATTGATTTTATAGATCTACTGCCCCATTATTCCAAAATACAGAGGATACTATTACAAAGACTCCTTACGGAAACCTTTCCTTTACACTCAGACTTACGGAACTGTGTTCCTCATCAAAATTATCCCTTGACACTTGCATTGATTGATACCCCTTCTCCATGAGGGAGGGAGGTTTAAGCCCTATTTCTTGAGAGACACCCACAATGGAATGACAGAAAGAAACTGATGAATGTAGTTAAGCTAGAAGTTAAACACCATGAAACTAGTGATGGAATAAAATAAAATAAGTGGGCCCATGAAGGAAGGAAGGAAAAAATATACAGTGACATAAATGGATGGAAACTGGACTACGAGTTCAATATGAATGAGTTGTTGAGCGAGAGACTAGCTTAACACTACAACCTGGTGAACCACAACCTGTAGTTAATAAGTTTCGTGCCTGAGTGAGAGCCAAGTGAGTGAATAAATATATAGATTAGATTTATATATGTTGCATGGTTGGTTTAGGGTGGGTTCCGGTACGGTCTGGTTAGGTGAGGAGTTAGGCAGACTGATTTCATAGGACATTGCTTGCTTTTGTTACCTTCCCATTAGGGTTGATCCTATCACTTTCCCATTAGGAGGGTGCTAGCGCTATTGCTTCATCCATCTGCAAAAGATGAAATAATGCCACTTTAAGCAGGGCCTAGCAGAAATAAGGAGCATGTATGCTTAGGTCTTATCTAGGACGGTATGGTTAGGCTAGTCAGGAACAGACCGAATCAGTACAGGTTACACTTATAGACTAAGATTGATTGATTGCTACCTTCCCATGATGACCTACAGGGGCGGGTTCAAGAGAGAGAAAAACTCACCCAGTAATTTAGTAATGAATCAGCTGAGAACCTTTGATCACAAGTACCAAACTGGTAGTTGAGCGAGAAAAGAAACGAGTGGGTGAACGAGAAACGAGTGCGTGAATGTTAGCTTTATATATGTTGCATGGGTGGGTGTTTTAGGGAGGGAAGGTACCAGTACGGGTCCGCTTAATAGAGTCAAGACGAGAGTTGAAAGAAAGGGCATTGCTTTTTCACCTGCCAGAAAGACCCTTCTATGTTGAAGCCCTAGAACATGAGGTCTTCTAAGTTACTAGTTTACAGTTCTCAGTTACCTGTTAGAGCCACGAATATCATACCTTTGAAGTAGCACTAGATTATGGAAGGGGATAGAGTATCTATCAGTGAGGAACACTAAAGTAGTTATAAATTATTCTCTATTAAAGAAACTTTACTCTTTCACCTGCTCAAACTAGACCTGGAGCCCCAAGAATTCACGTAGTGAAGTGAGTGAGTCAAAAAATTTTCCCTTGAAGCGCCAGATGGGATGAGATTTGGGATTGGAATTGGCTTATTTGTAGGATAGGGAATGGGTCAAGGCTGAGGATTGGTATTGATCCTTAGGTTGGATGTGTAGAAGTTGTCAAACTTTCTAAGGGCTTAATTGAGGTCCTACAGAGCAAGTTTCTATTCTTTCTACATCAGGTGGCATATTCAGATTTCACCAGAATCTAGAGGCATGAATGGAAACAAGCTGAGATTCTAGGATTGGAAGGAAGAGATGCTGAAGAATGGGAAATATATGTACACACCCTTAGATCAAGTCACTCTAGGATCAGGGATGATGAGGATGAGCTCATTTTGGGGGAAACCCATGCTAATGGGGCCCCTACCTCAAAATATTGGGTGATTCATTTCCAATAAGAAGGAATTCCTTGTCCTTCTTATGTCGGGCATGGGCTCCACACCTTGCCCTCAGAAGCGCAAGACGTTTGGACCTTTAATAATTCCAATAAGTAATGAAATAAAGTCATGCCCAATAGAAGTAAGAAGAATAGAAGTACTCTTGCTGGCCTATCCCACCTTCGGGGTGGGGAGCTTCAGGATCCCCTCTACCGGCTTTCCAAATAAGTAATTTAGCTAGGCCTCAGAATAGAATCAAGTACTATGAAAGAAAGTGATTGGTTTAATTGGAAATATAACTCTATATATAAGAAAGAGTGGATGGTTGTAGGGGCTTAATAGAAGTGATTGGTAAGTGTCATATTGACTTTCTGCTACGTAGGTAGGGGTAAAGGAAGGCTGGATGGTGGAGCAAGATGACCAGTGGAAGGGGCGAGTAGCCATGAATTATTAGGAAGCTTTCATTCTACATATTAATAGAAATAAAATCTCACTAAATCAATCTAAAATCAAGTGCAATTCCCGTCCCAGAAAGCACAAGAAACAAGGCATAGGCTGACCTAATGAACGCGAAGTAGTTATAACTACTATGTTGTGTTCATCTTATGATTTTATCATCATCACAATGAGGAGCAATCTATGTAATATTAAGTATGTAACAACAAGCGCTTAAACCCGACTGATCCACTGTAACCAGCAATCAACAAGCAGATGAAATTGACATGATGTTTAGTAGCTAAACATCATGCTCACTTCGAGTAGGAAGGAAGCTATCGATAGTGAGAAATAACAAGCACGACCTAAATAGCTCAAAATCATGAAAATATCATGATCGATAGAGATAAAAAGGGGTTCGAACGAGACCTAAAGGAAGTCAGGCCAGGTGGTGTTTCCATCCTAGGAGATGAGAAGATCTCTCGTATGTAGATCCTTAGGTAGCAAGAGTGGCAGCATAGGTGGAAATAGCACCAATTGAGCTTGTTGACCATTTTCCCGTTTTAGTTTTCCCATAACCAGTTAATGTATTGGTCGCAGGTCCAAGTTAAGATACAAGGGGTAGCTACAGGGGCTGAGCCACCATCCCATACAAATCCATAGATAGTTCCATATCTAGTAGCACCCCTTTCAATTTGAAAACCAAGGTTTTCAGAAGCAATTTATCTTGCTGGCTAAGTGGACCCACTTTCTGTTATTGATTCATAACCCGTAGTGCTTTAGGGTGATATAGAACAATTCACTAAGTATCTCCTCCCATTCCAAGGCCATAGTACATGGGGTCCCTTACAAGTTTAGAGCCAAAGGTGGAAGCACCAGTAGCAGAAGAGAAAAATGCAGTAGAGGATAGCATCAGTGGGAAGGAAAGCTAGAAGTGAGGATATCATTCATGGGAGAGGGACAACTAGGTGAGGGAAGCATGAGTGGGAGGTGGGCCTGCAAGAGATATCACATTTCAACTTGACAGAGATACAGAGTAATAACAGTTATTATGTTATCCCTACTCTCTATTCCATTCCTTTAACTATAAACATCAGGCGGCTAGTCGAGAGGTAGCAGGGCTTAGACCTTGAGTTTCGGCATTAATCCAATCACCCCACTTTATTAACAGAAATTTCTAACTATCTCTTTTTCATAGATATCACGAGAAAAGGAGGAAATATCTAATTTTCTAGGGTTGGCCAGGTTATACCTTGATTTCATTATCATTAGATAAAGTGGGGACTTTAAGGTGTCCTTTGCCTGCCTCTGATACCTTTTCTTATTCTGATAGATCAACTTTGATGGATGGGTGAACTGAATAAATAGGTACTACTTCTTGGCCAATGAAATATGTGGGGTACATATCCCCTCTCTACCAACTTCTCTTGATACGACTTCAGTAGTTATATGGTTCCCTACCATGATTATTATAGTTGTTTATGACTGCTTCTCTAATTGGCCTTTGGTATTTTCTTGGATGTATCCATGTTTTCATTGATCTAGTTTAAGTGGATCCTCTCGATTATTATTTGTGTTGTGTGTGCTCCTGACCTATCTTGTGTTCTAGATGGGTGTACTATGGATCATTCCGAGGCCGGGTAATCATAGGAGTAACGCTTCTTGTCTTGTGACATATCGTAGGGAGAGTGAATTTTCTCTTGCTTTAGCACTTGAGAGTGGGGATAGGAATATTGTGCCTATGCTTGCTAGGGGTGGGAGTGAATCTATTTTTTCACATCCTACTATGCCTCCTACTGAATATCTACCTAGTTATCTAGAACTTTCAAAGCCATTATCCCATACAAATCCTGTTCTGGAGTCATATCCCATTGGATATCAAGTGTCTATAGATCCAAATAAATATGAAGTGATAAAGCCATAGCCCCACTCCGTAGATTCATAGTTTATTACTAAACCCCTTAATTAGGTCAACTAGATCCACCACTACTAGCGCTTAAGGTAGATCAACTGTGGACCTTGATGCTTTGACTTGGTCAACTACTCGATCAATTGGATCTACAACTACCTATTGATTCGTAACTATGGGGTTTATAAACAAAAATAATTCTTGGATTCTACCCGACATATTCACTGCTTCTCGATCAATGGCCATTGATGCGTTTACCCTGAAAACTGATTCTTCAATAGGGTCTGATGCTGCGAGGTACACTAGCCTACGGGCTACAGGCTCTGGATCAATTTGGTAAACTCGATATTGAAATGGATCCACTACACTACCTTCTCGTGAGAAATGAAATAAGAGGCTATGCTACCTTGACTCCCGGTGATGGGTTTTGATCTCAATATGATAGAAGGTATAAAAGGATATTTGAGTTTTTATTGCACACTTAATAATAACTTGTGGCAAATCGATAATCATAGAGTGGTCGGTATCTTTCCCCTAAGCATTATTGCGCACTTACGCCGAACCCGTCTCCTTCTTCGGTAATGCACTGGTAACGGAAAATAAGTCTCATTTTCACTCACCTAATACTGATCTTCCTATCAGAGGCAAGCACTTCTCTAAGCATCTAGAGATCGAGCCATAGTCGAATGCTTTTGGATGGAAAAATTGCCCCTGCAGAATCGAGTTTCCCCCATACCTGTATTGCTGGTATCGGCCCGTGATGTTGGGACTCGACATTTCATTCTCCACCTCGATGCCCAGGAAGTATAGGTAGGAACCTCCGCTCATAACCTTGTATGCTCATTGGTAGGCCCATTCCTTTTATAGTTGGAAAAAACTGTGATTTTCTTGTCTTTTACTTCAAACTGTTTTTTTATATTAAATTGGTGCTTTCAGGTAACTAATTTGTTCTTCGTTGCTTTATATGTTGATGCTTCCTCTTCTACTACTACTGGTAGTGGTACTTTAATAACTCTCGATCTAGAACCTAGATAATACCTATGCCCATCATGCTATTAGGTTAACAACTGGCTATGGATCTTTGCTCTATTTCTGCCCCTACTCTCTCTGCTGACGAAGCCGTGGAATCTAATCATGCATGCCACCCCTTCCCCCTGTCGAAGCCAAATAAGTAGCCCTTGACAAAGTAGCGGAAGAAAATTACGAGTGCAAAACTGAGGAGCCCGCATCCCTTGTAGTTGAAGAAGAAAAATCCGCCTCATAGAAAGGGAGGGGAGAAAGCACACTAAAATGGCTTACTAATAACAGAGGCTCTGCTTATCACCTGCCTGATTCGATGGATGGAAGGAATAAAATGAAATGCTTGCACACATCGATTTGACTATTGAAAATTTGAGTTCGATAAAAACCTCCCCATGCTTTGACTATCGCTTGATAACATGGAGCTTGATAACATGGAGGCTTCTGCTAGATGGATGGGGTCAATTAGCCAAGAAAGAGTTAGTTTCTCTTTAGGAGATAGTGTTTAACTACCAGATAGTTTGCGATTAGGGTCATCAGAGAGCCTCATTGGATGATGGGATGGACAAGCTTAAGACTCACTGCTAGGAAGGAGACATGCCCAGACAGGGCCAACCAAAATATGTTTTTATGAAACTTTCCTTTATGAATAATATCAGGAAGAGACTACCATGCAACCAGGATTGGGATTGGATGGAATGAAACAACAACCTTATCTTTGACTGTGACCCTAAAATCTGGAGTCGAGGCCCAGTCTTTCCACCCGAAATACCTGAAATAGAATTAGGTAGAGTATGGCAGATATAGAACCCTCATTGTATGAATGGTGAGTGACTTCATCCCTTTACTTACGAGCATCCACTAGATACTTTACTTACTACTCCCTTCAACCAATCGGGAGTGCCTTACCTTATTCTAGGAATGATTAAGTGGGTGTGGCGCCCTTTCCCTTGGCCAAATCACCCACCAGAAGACCTACTGTTAGACCTATACCACTTGGATGAATGAAGAATATTTTGAAGGGGAGGTTTTAGCTTAGGATATTCTTATGAAGAATGGGGTAGGAAGATGATGAAGCTTAGAGGGTAGGGAATATAAACTTCTACCTCTCATCCATTCAGCTTAGAAGAGAAGGTAGATTATGAAGCTTTACCCAACCTCATGCCCCCTCTTTCTCCTATGCCTATGCAGAACTGCACGCGTGTCAATGAATGTGACCTCACCTTTCCTACTTCACTCAACCTCTCTTGCTACCCCCGTCTATCTCTTTCTTACAACCTTAGATCTGCTCTATACCCGTCCTCCCATCTCCCTATCTACATCCACTAACTTCACTATCTCTCTATCTCTATATTGAGCTTATGGAACCAACCAATCACTCAACCAACCTCACTCAATCCATCCAACAAGGAGGAATCAGTAAGACTCTCCTTCAATCAATCATTCATCCAATCAATCCATCAATCCATCAATCCATCATTCATTCATTCATTCAAGCAGGTAGTCTATCCATCTTACACATTCAAACTATCCCTCTGATACCCTTCCACCCATCTCACCATCCATACCATCCAACCCATCCAATGAAGTGAACCATCATAATCAATTTATGGCCATCATTGCATTGGATCACACACAATGGACATGTAGTGTGGTTTGCCAAATGAGTGAGACGGACTGGCTGACTGACCTATTACAACCCTGTTGATCGAGTCAATACTCTCCCTATAAATTCCCTATCCTTTCCTCTGCATTCATCCCTCCCTATAAAGCTAGCCACCATGTTCACATGCACATGCCACTCACCGAATCCAAGCCGTAAATAGAGCACAAGCCACTAACTACACGAAGCCGATGTTCACAAAATGAAATGAAGATTCATTCACTTAAGTCGTTCACTGAAGAGTTGTTGTTAAGCCACTCACTCACTTCATGAAGCCATGATAGCATTATATAAGTGAATATACACATAAGAAGTTAAGCATCGCCCGCCTTCATTCCTTATAGCATCTTACTAAATAATCTTCTCCTTTCAAAATCATATTTGGATTCAAATAATTTAGTATAATCATAGAGCACATCAACACCTGGCTTCAACTATTGGCTACTGTAAATGCTAACTGACTATGAGTGTCATTGACCTTCAATTGACACCCCTGGAAAGTACTCTTGGAAACTATTGGCTATCAACAGTGAATGACTAGAAACTATCAACAGCACTGATCTTAGGTCAAGGAGGACCAACTCTGTGTTATCGGCAGCTATGATCTCCTATCGGCTGACTGGTGACTAGTTGGCATGTGCTATGTGGAGACCTAGGTATAAGTTCCAATCTAGTGCCGTACCGTTACCATACCATTATGTTAATGCGCCCAGGCACCTGTTCTTTAGATACTGTATTTTCTATGTTATGCTCTATATATCTCAGTATAGATATACATATATATCCCATATGCGGGTGTGCACAGTAAGTCTCTCTAATCTGTGTGTCTCCAATTTGTCCATGTAGGTCTTGTAGGAGCGATGGTTCTGTCTCAGTAAGTCATGGGGTAAAGTATTTCTTCCAAACAAGAACTCCCTTCTTATCTTCTCTTGGCAATGAGAACTACAAGTACTCCTGGTAAGAACAAGGCTATAAGAGACACCAGGTTATCGAATTGGCATGGACTAGACTTCATGCACTTACTAGAGGTGCAATCACTAGTAGAGCTTCTAGGAGTGATTGTTTCTAGCCCAGTCAATTATACCAACAAGCTTATTAGTCTAGTTAGTCTTGCCTGTAACCTTATGGACTAGCTTAAAGTCCAAGCCTTATTCCAATGCATTTTTATCTTTGTGAATATTGTCTTAGGAAAGACATAACTATTATACAATCCTGGATATGCTGCTCAATAGGTATCTGATAGGTCTTGTTCCTTATACTCTCCATCATAATCCACCCACCTTTTCATTCTTGAATTTCCTAGGCACTTCTTTTCTTATAGGCATGCATGCACAACTTCATGAAATGCCACTTAAGGATGGACCTTCCTGATACATAACTCTAGAGACCCTCCCGCTATCTATTTTTCCTTGGCCCGAGAAAGCACAAGCACACTCCATCCATATGAGGCAGTATTTCATCTCTCGCTGGTGGTTAAACCCCACAGTTGTGTTTCCTTATCTCGAGAACGAACCTACCTTTTTACCAACATGGGAGATAGAGTTTTTTCTAAGATTCCCTTAGATAAGTTAAGAGAGGGGAGGTTTAACATGCATGCAGGAGAGTGGGGTGATCTGGAGGGAGGGAGTTAGGGTTGAATAAAAGGAGATGGAGGTTTTACATGCATGAAGGCAGCCTCCTTATCCTAGCACTAACTGAGTAGAAAATCCCTTTTACCAACGCATAGATGCCCGCATTGATGCTTGACCTGAGATAGGAAGATCTACTTACATTCTTATCTCAGCTGGTCCCTAGCAGGCCCAGAGAGAGTTAGCAGCAAGGTTGACTTGTCACCTAAGGAAGGGGTGGGTTTGACTTCTTTGTTACCAGGTTAACTTCGTAACTTAAGGGTTGATAAGGTCTATTATCACTATAAAAAAAAATCTTTGAAACTTGGTTAGTTACATTTTTTCCTAAGTCCTAGTGTTAGATGGGGTTAGAGTCAGTTTGATATTTTTCAAGGTCTAGATCATGGTTAAAGGTCTCATACCATCATTAAAAATTATTTATTAACCTCACTTCACTCTTCACAAGTCTCATGCCACGTTTTAAAACCCATTTGTAAATTCTATTTCGAAAATTTGATTGAATAAGCCCAGAAACCGCATTTTCGTAGCACGCCTAGTGTAAAAATTCCATTTTGTGCTACGAAAATGCTGGTGAATTCGTAGTGAAAAAACCAGAATTTGCACACCATGCGCTACGAAATTGGGGATTCGCAGATTTTTCTCTGATCTGTCACATCTATCAAATATAGTTAAATTTTCCATCATTGGGTGTCTTTCATGAGTTGTCCTCCACGCATTGCAACCATTATTTGTCATCATTAGAGGTCATTTGTCATAAATTAGAGGTCAGTCATTATTGGTCCTTTCAAATTTCAAACAGTTGGTCGTTTTCATTTGTCTCATGCAAGAAAACATTGCATACATTCTCAAGTGTTGAAAGAAAGAATTCGTGGTGAGATTCCTAGTTATCAAGCAAGGCTTTATTTCTTATCAAGTGAGGCTGTGTTGTCTCATTTCTAATTGAGATAGAGGTTATATTCCAAGCGAGGAAAAACTGAATAAAATCAAGTGATTTTGTTCCATTCAAATACAGGTTATACCAGTGTTTTCAAAACATTCTAATTTAAGTGAGTTTGATATTCATTTGTGTGGAAACAAAATTGTCATCAAGCGAGGCAAAGCTCTTATCAAGCGAGGCTAAATTTGATTCTTGAGTGAAATGGTCTATTCAACATGAGACTTAGATTTTAATTTGCTGAAGACACAGGGTTTTTAGAAGGGTTTATTGCAGATTTTTTAAGATACAGGTTTCAAGAGGAAAATGGCAGAGGAGAGAAGAAGCCATAGGTCTGGTCATTGCTTAAGGACTGAACCTAAAGGTGTTGAAGCCCTTACAAAAGATAAGTCTGTCGAAGCAGCTTTTAAGAAAGTTGGATGTTGGAGGTTTTGTGAAAAACTTCAAGGAGGGCACACTCAAGTTACCAAGGAGTTTGCCATAAATTTCATAGGATCAAATTCGAAGATTGGGTTCCCAAATGTACCAATTTCCCCTGAAGTAATATCAGTTGTAACAGAGATCCCAAGAGGTGAAGACAGGTGGTTTAAAATTTTCAAATTTGATATGACACCATGCAAGGTCTTTTTGAAACCAAAGTTTTCAGAGGTTGACTTGAACAAGGCTGTGCCAAGGAATTATGTCAGAGACACATTTTCCAATCTGCTCTACAATATTCAGAGATGATTCACTTGCGAGGGTAGATATCATAAGGTATACACCTACCATTTTAAACTCTTACTTCATTTCACAGGGATGATATCATTAGATTTACCTTTTTATCTCTTCAAAAGCTTGGCTAAGATGTCTGATAAGGTACAAATGACAGTTGAATCATGTGAAACCTCTTTATTTCACCATGGCTTAGTTAAAATGATAGTCTTACATTAGCTACAAAAGGCAAATAGAGATTGGGAAGAATTCCTCCTTTTGAGTAGAATTGGAATAGAAGGAACAACTACCAGCCCACAAGCTAAAAACCCATCAAAAATCATTGGTCTTGTGGAAACAAAGTCTAAAAGGTTTGTTAAACTTAAACCTGGGAAACAAGTGAAAGAACCAATGAAATCATTGAATATCCAAGAAACTCCTAGGTCTGTAGAGAAGAAGAAAACCCTGGTTGAGGAAACAATTTTAGAACAGTCAACTAGCAAAGAAAATCTAAAGAAGTTGACTAAAATTCAGAGGTTAAAAGATAAGGATAAGGTTGTAGTTGCATAGGAGAAAAGAGGAAATTTGAATGACATACTTCAGGTTATTGACATAGAGGAATATCCCCTAGTGAAAGAAGACTTCATCAAATTAGATACAGGTGCCAGCAAATTGAAAAAATTGAAGATATCTAAAAAGTTATAATTTGAAGAAGAGGTGGCAGAGTTTATTTTTAAACCCAGAAGACCCTCAACGAGGCAATCTAAGAAGATAAAATAGTCATATTTGGTGATAGAGAAAACAGAGGAAGAAAATGCTACTGTTTTTTAGGAAACTACAAATGCATCATCTGCAATGCCTGAAGAAGATAGAAACAAGGTCTTCAGGGTTCAAAAGGAAAAAAGCAGCTATGAAGAGGTAAAGAATAAACTCAGGCTTGCAAATAATGAAATTGAGAAATTGAAGAAAATAGAAATAATATATGCTGAAGAGAAGGTCAAGTTTGAAATGATGAAAGGGTTGTGGGAGTTTGAGAAAAAACCAAAGCCTGAACTGATTGACAGTCAAGCTCAGTTTTTCATTTGGGCCCTACCTGCAATCAAGGAAGCCAAGTTCATCAGGATGGTTAACATAAAACTGAGGGCTAATAATAGAGGCTCAAGAGGATAATTGAATATTTAGAGACACAATTAAATCAGTTTGGAGATGAGCTATAGCCTAAACAGTAAATTTCATCTTTGAAATAAACTTTGAAGATTATATACTAATGCTCCATTTTTGAAACTGCTTAAGGTTGATGGTCAGTGTTATAAGAATGAATCTACACCTGAAGACCAAGTTTTAAAGGTTTCTAACTGGAAATTTTGAAGAAAAAAACTGAGAAAGATGAAGACTCGGCAGTTTCGTAGTGTGCTACGAAACTGTTGAAGCAGACTCAGCAGTTTCGTAGCGCGCTACGAAACTGCTGTAGGATGCAGTTTTGTGATTTTTTGTAAATTTTAAAGAAGAAATCATTCACTTTTGAAGCCTTGATGCTGATGGGAGATAGATATTGAATATCAATGAAAATTCAATGGGTTTTGGCACATTTAACTGAAGTCTAAAGCATGTTTTTCAAAGGAAAGGTTTGCGCTACAAAAACACAGACAGTTTCGTAGCGCAGCACTATGGTAGTTTCCACATCATTTTTGAAAAGTCGACGTATACACAGATGGAAGGTCAAATATCTATGAAGACTTTAAGACATTTGGCACTTGTTTTGAGTTCAAATTATGCAACAAATGGTTCGAATTGGTATTAATGAAGCACTCAGCTACTATACAGAAAGAACTATCCTATTTTACAGGGACAGATAAGGAAGATATAAAGGGGGTCTAACACCAAGAAGATAGACATGATCATGGTCTAAGACTAGAAGATGCAGCTGTCAAGTGTTGTTTTAAGTATTTAGATAAAGTTGTTATGTTTTAATAAATGATGTTTTAGTCCTAATTGTATTAGGAGTCTAAATAGACAGTTTAACTATCAGTTGTAAATGTAGTTTGTTTTATGAAAAGTGTTAGGTGTCAAGTTTCGATTTCTCCTCAAAGGATTGGAGAGAACCCTAAGATGTAATGAATACTCTATAAAAGGGAGGAAATCAAATAGCATAGGGTTCGAATTTTGCTGGAACAAGTGTATTGTTTGGTATTATCTACAACTCTGTTTTTATCTTAATACAGTGGTATTAGTTTGTTACTCAGGATTCAGAAAAGGATATGGATGATTGATGTTTTTATGTTTCTCCTGTATCTTTTACTTGTAGCGGCATGAGTGTATGTTACTTAGAACTCACTGTGAAGGTGCTCTAACTTCCTTCATATATTCATGAATTGTGTGACCTACTGTTTTATTGTTTTACTGATGCATCTAAACCTTAATATGCCCTGAATTCCATATGAATTTGATATCCATGTTTAGTAAAAACATAAAGTGACCCCATAAGCCCAATGGATGCTTTTTTATTGTAATACAACCAATTACTAAATTTAATCCATTTATTCACAGAGTTAGCCATCTGACTTTTATTTGAAAATCATAAAAACCTTGAGAGAGCCCTCTTAGGCTGAGGAGGCTAAGTCTCAGCTAAAAGCCTGGTTTGAAATAGTTACTCAGGGTCTCCTTGATTAGCAACCTGTCAGGGCCTGATTTTGAGATAACAAGGTCATAAGTAAGCATTACGTTATTTCCATTGGTTGGCTCGTCTCATTGTCCTTACCATTTCCGCCCCACCCAGACCTTTACTTACTTCTTCTCTTGCTTTACAAATAAAGGAAAGTAAAATAAGACTTCTGATTTCACGAAGCTTATTACTAGATGTAGCTGGATTGGGTTTGTTTTGATAAATAGATATATCATAAAGCAGTAGGTTTATGGAGGAGCCTTTCAAATAAATGCTAGGCACTTGAAGTAATTTCTTTCATTTGTTTGGGGAGGGGAGCTGTATGCTAGTGGTATTTTTGGGAATTTAGGATGGGGGGTGTGTATTTTCCCTTTCTTTCGGCTCTTTCTTGAGCTCAGAATACTGATTATCGGGCCGGCCAATCATGCTCGCCCCAGACCATAACATCCCTGGCAAGGAAGAATGGAAAGCGTGGATTTTTCTTCCTTCGTCCCTAATTTTCTACATTCATTGTATTAAGGAGAGATTCTTCAATGAATCGAATAATTCATCATATTCCTTATCCAACTTACTTAACTGAACCAAATCAATAGTTTAGAGGGCATCCCACTAACCTTTCTATAGTGAAGGGCACCACAGAATCATATATAATATAGGGAATATAATGGAAAAAACCTTCCTTATCTCATATTTATTGATGGATTGATCGAAATCCTATTGGACCTATGGGCAGGCCTGGGAAAATGGAGGGGTAGTGGGAATACCTATTTAGAGGCAGAGCATCTCTATTTATATTCGGGGGGCCAAACGAAGAGAAATAAATAAAATAAAGAGGCAAGCGGATGGGAGGGTGATTTAGGATCGAAGGAGAGGTAATCTCTATAAATTGGAGGTGGACGAGTAGTTCCCAATCTCCTCTATCAATTGTTCCCAATCTCTATTAATTGGAGGTTCATGAGGAATTGGTGAGGACCATAGGAACGGGCAGGTGATCTGTTGGTGGAAAGAAGGAAAGAGGGCAATCAGAAGGAGTTTTACGGTTGGAGGGTAATGATTGATCTCCTTGCCGGTATTCTAGGGAAACAAAAGATGAGGTCAACCTTTCCTTATCTTTAGTAAGGGTAGGTATCCATAGATGGTAAAGTCTAAATAGGCAAGAGATAGCCCCACCCAACTATGCCGATAACAATTATGTATCCTAATCCTTAGGACCAGGCTAGGATAGGCAATAGGAAATGGGACTTATGAAAAGTAATTCTTCCTAGGTAGGTATGCTATGCTTTCCTTCGGAAGGCCCTAGCCCTTTCCTTCCCCAGCCTGGCTGTGCTTTCCTTACCCTAGCTAGCTCCTATCAATTAGCTCTGGATCCTAATGGATTGAGGGGAAGAAATACAAAGCTAATGTAGGGATCCTAATAGAAGGTAAGGCACTTTAAAGCTTTTTGACAGGCTTTATGATCCATAGCTAATGAAATTCATAGTTTTAGGGTAATATTAAGTAGTACGGGCTTTATTTTCACTTAATAAAAGATGTCCATCCAAGCCAAGAGGCGCTCATCCCCACCCTATTGGATGGATCGGTAAGGGGACGATTGTTATGAAATAAAGGGGGAGGCAGTATCTACCGGTTGAAGTTGGAGGGGGGGGGGGAGCTACGATCTGTTATGAGGGAGGACCAATGGAGACATAAATGATTTACCACACACAACCCCCTTCTTTCTCCTCTTGTTTCCATCAGTTGTCTCCAAACACTTTCTTGAGGAACCATAAACTCCCTCTCATTATCTTCCCCCATTCTATCCATTCAAGCCCTAGCCCACTGAATTTATCCCATTCCTACATGTTACGCCTGCAACTTCATTCACTTCACTCTTTCTCCCCTCCCTTTTCTTCTGACATTATGCCCCGTCCACTGATGATATGCCCAACCCATCATAGCATGATGACTGATGATACACCCAGGTGGGCCATTACTTATGGTATGATGTGAATACCCATGACTGAGGCATAGCTACGCATGACAAAAGTGTAGTCTATCTTCACTCCTCTCTTCCCCCAGTTCCCTGTTTGATCTGAAATCTGAATGAATATAGGCCATGCTATATTAAATTAAGGCAGCTCTCGTAAAGCGTAAGTATCATCCGTCCAAAAAGCCTAGGGTAGGGCTTAGTGAATTGGAAAGTGAAATAACAATGTGTTGTGCCATTATTTTTTCATAACTAATAGCACTTCGTTCCTATCTATTAAGGTCGCCTACTCTTTTTGCCTACTTTCCCCTCGACCTCCTCTCTATCTCCCAAAAGAGGCCCTGATTGAATGAAGGAAGTAGAGTAAAGGCCCTTGCTTGTTAGATATTGTGTATGTAATTACATAGATTCCTATTCTGTAATAACTATCCTCTTTTGCCATTGGGAGACATCGTTTCGATGTGGGATCACTATCTAATGATATGAGTGAGTAAGGTGAATTGGTCAGAATGCATGGAATAGATATGAACTTCTCATTCTTTCATAATGCTGCCTTCATTATTTTTGTCATTATATCATATTTCCTTAGAGCAATAGAAAGAAGCGAGCTCAAAAAATACTTTTGGCCAAAAAGGCAAGAGACAGTACTGGAAATACAGGCCGGAGACAGAGGAAGACTAGCCAGAGATGGAACGGTACAGTAAAGAGATATACAAAGCCATAGAGAATGAACGGTGTGGTTCCAGGACGTAAAGATGACAGTGCAGGAAAGAAAGATAGTAACGAAAAAAAAGAAGAGTTCAGTGTTAACTTTGAAACCACTTTCTTTATGGATTGGAATAGAGAAGGGGTGAACCATTCAGTCGGGAGAGTGCAGTGTCCACCCGCTGGAAGCTGGAGGGAGGATCGGATGTCAACTCGCCCATTTCTTCTGATTTCCATATTAAGATCGTCAAGTAGAAGGGAAAAGTAGAAACACACACTAATGGGAGTCCATGAAATCCGCAAAGACAACGAACTAACTTAACTAACCCATTATTCTCCAAAAAGGAGGGAAGGTCAAAACCGCTTCACCTCGGTGTGGGGAATGCAACTTCAGGCATTGGGTCGATTCAGCAGAGTATTCTCTATAGTATAGATAGATGAGGAGAGGGATTTCTCTCTCATCCATCATATGGGCGAGGGCCTTCAATTTCTTAATAGAAGAGCATCTTCAGATACTATGAATGGCTGCACAGTGATGAATTTGGATGCTGTTGAACAGAGTGTCATGTAGCTTAATAGAGGGGATGATTCCAAACCATGAAGATGCTACAAAACAAAACTTTAAGTAGTATGACCGAGGTCCACCTTCAGACCATGAATTTCACTCTGGTTTGTGCATGAAAACTCGCCAGCACTATGAAGGATTCCCCCAGCTGACGAAGTGATATTTTTAGTGACCTTCACATAGTGCGCACCAGAAAAATAAAGCACAATGAGCTCCCCAGAATATTCTTTTTCACTGCACTGAAAGACTTCTATTTAGAATGTCCAAGGCTTTGATACCATGTGATATTTGGCTCGAAACTGAATTACCCAAGATCTAGAATATAAAAAGAAAAACACCACTCAAGAATTAAAACCAGATTTGTAAAGGTACTTCTATGCTCAGGCTTTGAGGGGAAGAAATATGAGTGATAACTCAGGTAAGTGATAACCTGAGCTATGCTTATCTCTAATGATATTAGCTTTCTTGCGTGTAGAGGTAAAAATCCATGTGTTTTTTGTCTCTGTCTGTAGAGGAACAATACGATTCTGGATTGGTCTCTTTCGCATGATCTAGAGAGGAATAGGTTCGTGCTACTAGAAGGCCTCTAAAATCCTCCCTCAAGACACTGGTTGCCATGGGGACGGGGTAGCCCCAAATTCCACAAGTCCTTGGTTCAACCTCCTAATGGGAATTTAGGTCCTTATGTGAGCATGTTTGAATTTGTGTTATCCCTGTGATAAGGCATAGCATCAGGTTATCACTTAAGCATAGAAGCGGCGATAAGGGCGAAAATGAATGAGAGCCTTGAGCAGAGCTTAGGTAAGACCGACCTTTTCTATGCTTAGATAAGTGACCTAATAAGGTAAGGGCTATGCCGCTATGCTTATCCTAAGCTATGTACCTGAGCTGGACTTCACTATGCTTGCTCTTTGAGGGGAAGAAATCAATGTCTTCGTTATGCTCAAGACACCTCAGCCTCAGGTATGCTTCATTATGCCTAAGACCAGTCAAATCTATGAGACCATAGTGCCCTATCTTTCCCCCAAAGGCTGAGCTAGCTTAGCTGAGGGTTCTTTCACTCACTATCGATCTATGTTGTCATAACAAATTATGAGGTTCCTTGAGTGAGTGCCACGAAAGGTAATGCCACCAACTGCAATAGGGCACTATTTGTCGGCCCACTAATTGCTATATCCTCAGGCTTCGGTTTGGGCTCCGTGTTTCAAGTTATTTTTCCTAACCGTCTCCTCCGCTCCACTCCACCGGAGCCCCCCTTATTATTTCATTTATTACTAGCTATGGAGTCTCCTCTCATCCCTACTTCTCTAGCCACGATATCGCTATAATAACTACTTAGGTAGCTCGCACCTGAACCGAATTGGCCTGTTTAAGAAGCACAACTCTTCAGTGAATGAAGATTCAGTTCATTGTGTGAAAAATGGCTTCGTGTAGTTAGTGGCTTGTGCTCTATTTACGGCTTGGATTCGATGAGTGGCGTGTGCATGGGAACATGGCGGCTGGATTTAGAGGGAGGGATGAGTGTAGGGGAAAGGATAGGGAATTGATAGGGAGAGCATTGAATCGATCGACAGGGTTGTAATAGGTCAGCTGGCTGGTCCGTCTCACTCATTTGGCCAACCACACTACATGTCCATGGTCTGTGATCCAATGCAATGATGGCCACAAATTGATTATGATGGTACACTTCATTGGATGGGTTGGATGGTATGGATGGTGAGATGAATAGAAGGGTATCAGAAGGCTAGTTTGAATGTGTAAGATGGATAGACTGCCTGCTTGAATGAATGAATGAATTAGGATTGATGGATTGAGTGAATGAATGATTTATTGAAGGAGATTCTACTTGATTCCTCCTTACTAGATGAATTGAATGAGCTTAGTTGAGTGATTGATTGGTTCCATAAGCTCGATATAGAGCTAGAGAGATAGTGATGTTATTGGATGTAGATAGGGAGATGGGTATAGATATAGAGATGGGAGGATGGGTATAGAGCAGATCTAAGGTGGTAAGAAAGAGATAAACGGGGGCAGCAAGAGAGCTTGAGTGAAGCAAGAAAGGTGAACTCACATTCATTGACACACGTGTAGTTCTGCCTAGGCATAGGAGAAATAGGGGGCATGATTATGGGTAAAGCTTCATAATCTACCTTCTCTTCTAAGATAAATGGATGAGACGTAGAAGCTTCTCTTCCCTACCCTCTAAGCTTCATCATCTTCCTACCCGATTCTTCTTAAGCATCTTACTAAGCTAAAACCTCCCCTTCAAAATATTCTTCATTCATCCAAGTGGTATAGGTATAAAAGTAAGTCTTATGTGTAGGTTTTAACCCTGAACAGAAATTATCTACACACGAATCTTATAACAAAAAATAAACAATAGCGAGAGCATAAAACATAAAACAGATAAACACGGAGATTTTCCCCTGGATCCCAAATCGGGACAACCAGCTTGATATTTCATTATATTCCTTTTAGTGTTACAACACATATATATACATGCCGAAGCATACATAAACCCCAACCCATTAACCCTAGATTAGAACATAACCATATTTCCCATGACCGAATCTATAAAATACCAGGGGCCAAAAACCGTCGTACCCAAAAAACATGTGCAAACTCATGCACAAAACATGGGTGGGTCCGCCTATGAGTGGGTCCGCACACCAAAAAAATTTCGCTGGGGCGCTGCCCCAGACCCCGACAGGGGGGGATGTCGCCCCCCCTACTGCTCTTGACACAACGTATAGCGTGTGAGGCTAGTCGTGGAAAGAATATAACACATACCCAACATTCTCCCACTTGTTGTTTTCCTTCCACAGGGGGCCACAGGAGAGTTTAGTCATTGGGCCAATTCTTCAACACCCATTGTTTCTCTACACCAAGAAAACTTATGAGTGCTCACAGACTTCATCAATGCATCTGCAACATTCTTCAAAGTGTCTACCTTTACCAACAACACCCTTTTAGCCTCAACCATATCTCTAACAAAGTGATATTGAACATCAATGTGCTTTGTCTTTGAATGATAAGCAAGGTTCTTAGCCAAGAAAATTGCACTTTGGCTATAAGTCTATCCTTATAGCTTGCTATACCAACCCCATACTTGAACACAATCTCTGCAACCAAACTGCTTCCTTGTTTGCATGAGTGGCTGCTATGTATTCTGCCTCTGTAGTTGAAAATGCCACTACAGACTCTATTTTACTCATCCAATTGACTGCACCTCCAAATAGGCTAAACACATACCCACTTGTAGATCTTCTTTGGTCCAGATCTCTAGCCCAATATGCATCAACAAAACCACGAATGTCCAACATTCTTTCCAATCCTGGTATTCCTTGGTAGCACAAACCATAATCACTAGTGCCACGTAAATATCTGAAAACCCACTTCACTGTTGTCCAATTCTCCTTCCCTAGGTTTGACATAAACCTGCTCAATACTCCCACTGCATGTGCAATGTCTGGTCTAGTACAAACCATTGCATACATTAGGCCACCCACTACACTTGCATATGAAGCACGGGACATATCCTCCTCTTCTTCTTGTGCCTTGGGACACTGTTCAGCAGACATCTTTACACCTACAGGAATAGGAACATTCACTGTTTTACTATCCGACATATTGGACCTCTGCAATATAGTCTCAACATACTTCCTCTGGTTTAACCAGACCTTCCTCTTTTCCCGATCTCTCTTAATTTCCATGCCCAAAATATATTTTGCAGCACCAAGATCCTTCATG
Organism: Pinus albicaulis; assembly: GCA_034641835.2. Lineage (NCBI taxonomy): Eukaryota > Viridiplantae > Streptophyta > Pinopsida > Pinales > Pinaceae > Pinus > Pinus albicaulis. The sequence continues at coordinate 1,102,436,610 of CM076584.1, forward strand.
TCGAATTTGGAGAACAGTTGGGTCTTCAAATCTTGGATAATTTCTTTGTCATTTCCGATCAACAACATATCATCCACATACAAGACCAAATAAATAACATGGCCACCAATTAATTTAAAATAAACACAGTGATCCTCCTTGCTTCTGGTGAAGCCAAGTCCCCGTATATAGGTATCAAATTTCTGATACCACATCCTTGGTGACTGTTTTAACCCATACAGAGACTTCTTCAACCTGCATACCAGTTCTTTCTTACCCTTCACCATAAAGCCTTCAAGTTGCTTCATGTATATCTCCTCTTCTAGATCCCCGTGAATAAATTTTGTCTTCACATCCATTTGTTCTATCTCAAAATCAAATGCAGGAGAAAAAGATAAAATTAATCTAATATAAGTAACTTTGGCAACAGGAGAAAAAATATCACCAAAATCAATTCTCGGCACCTTGGAATAACCTTTTTCTACCAACTGAGCTTTGTATTTCTCCACCTTACCTTCTACATTCATCTTCTTCTTAAACACCCATTTTCTCCTGATGGGCTTCCTTCCAACCGGGAACTCCACCAAATCCCATGCCTCATTTTTATGCAAGCATGCCATTTCATCAACCATGGCCTCCTTCCAAAGTTTTCCATCCTCTGAATCTACTGCCTCCTTGACAGTTCTAGGATCATCATCAATTATAGTTAAGGCAAAACCTGAACAGAAAGCAGATGGACTATACCTTTCTGGTTGCCTTCATTCCCAAACTGATCTTCTCACAGCTGGAGTTTGTGGCTCTTCCTCTTCTGAGTCTTCTTCTGTTGTAGAGTCTGATTCATCCTCCTTTAGCTCAAACTCTATCTTCTCAGGTTCCTTTAGTAGGACTTCATATGTAACAACATCTTTCACCTCTCTAAACACCACATCTCGGTTGTACACAACCTTCCTTGTTTCTGGGTTCCAAAGCTTGTAACCCTTTAAACCATCCTTATACCCAATAAAGATGCACCTTTCAGATTTATTATCCAACATAGTCCTTTTCTCCTTTGGAACATGTACATATGCATCACATCCAAATAACCTTAGATGTGAAAGAGAGGGTTTCTTACCAGTCCATATCTCATGTGGAGTCTTATCCTCCAACGTTGATGAAGGAGATCTGTTAACTAAGTAACATGCAGTCTCCACTACCTCTACCCAGAATTCTTGTCCTAACCCGATACCATTGAGCATACTTCTTGCCTTTTCCATCAGCGTTCTGTTCATTATTTCTGCAACTCCTTTTTTCTGAGGTGTGTATGGAGTAGTCTTCTGCCATGCTATACCACACTTCTTACATAACTCTTCAAATTCCTTCTTGCAGAACTCCCCACCATTATCTATCCTCAGTGCCTTTATCTTCTTCTCTGTCTAGTTTTCCACCAGAGCCTTAAATTCTTTAAATATGTCAAAGGCTTTAGGTTTCTTCCTCAAGAAATATATCCATGTATTCCTTGAGAAGTCATCTATGAATGAAACATAGTACACAGACTTTCCCAGTGATGGAACTGACACAGGTCCAAACACATCACTGTGCACAATTCTAATATCCTGTTCGCCCTCTTAGCACCAGAAGGAAAACTCACTCGATTCTGCTTCCCATATACAAAATTTTCACAAAAATCGAAATCTAGAGAGAAATTAGACATACCTTCTACCATACCATTTCTATGTAGTATCTGAAGGCCCTTTTCTCCAATATGTCCAAGCCTTTGATGCCATAGCATGGTCTTTTCTCCAAAGACATATAGGCTTTCTGCTCCACTTTCAGGAACCATAGAACTATTACACCCATCAATAACAGTGCTACCTTGTAGCTTGTACAGAGTTCCAATCTGAACTCCCCACATTAATACCAGTGCTCCCCGAACCATATTGCAGGCATATTTATCAAACACTGTTTTTACACCTGCGTCATCCATCTTGCTTACAGAAATCAGATTTCTAGCCAATGCAGGAATATGCAGAACACCATGAAGTGTTCTAATCCTTCCACCTTGCAGTTTCAGCTTGACCTTTCCATGTCTGACGATTCTGGCCTTCCTATCATCCCCTAGGAAGACATCATTACCATCATATTTCTCATAGTCGCAAAACCACTCCCTATGGGGAGTGAAGTGAAAGGATGAACCTGAGTCAATCAACCATGACTCAGGATCTACATGTGCATTTTAAGAAGAAGTCAAATACACATCCCCACCTTCATCTGAGGTGGTTTTTGCCTCTGCAAAAGGAGCATCATCAGATCCCTTTCCTTTCTTAGGAGCTTTAGATTTTCACTCCCTTTTGTAGTGCCCTTCTTTTCCACATTTCCAGCATACCTTTACAAACTTTCAGGAGATTTAGATCTCCCACTCGAAACCTTATTCTTGTTTTTGTTTTGGGACCTTCCTCGTACAGATAAGGCATCTCCATTTTTACCCTCCATATTTCTCTGTCTCATTTCCTCCAGCAGCAAGGCTGAGACAATGTCATCAAAATTCAAGGTAGTTGTATTGCTACCTATTGCAATAACCAGACTATCCCACTAGTCTGGTAGAGAACACAACAAACTGATGCACTTATCTTCATCTGAAATTTTAATATCAACAAATGACAGCTGACTTGCCACACTATTGAAGGCGTTCAGATGCTCTGTCACCGAGTCTCCATCCTTCATCCTCAAGTTATACAGCTTCTTCTACAGGAACAACTTATTCACAAGAGACTTAGATTGGTATAAAGTCCCAATTTTTTCCCACAAATTCTTCTTCGTAGCTTCCCCAGATACATTCAATAATACTGAATCTGAGACACACAACTGTATTGTGCTATTAGCCTTCCGAACCAGTTTCTTCCAATCTTCATCTGACATTGTCGTTGGTTTAGTACCTGGATCTACTGCAATCCACTGATCTTTATCCACCAGCAGATCCTCCATCTTGAGCTTCCACAACTCAAAACTCTGACCATTAAATTTCTCAATCTCTATCTTTCTGCCGCTCGCCATATTCTTTCACCACAAGAATCGATATCGTAGATCTCCCACTGAACAGGGTCTACCTCAGGCCCGAGCAAAACACCCTCAGTAGCAAAGGCATCCCCTTGAAGCCAAAACAACTTTGATACCAAATGTAGGTTTTGAACCTGAAAAGAAATTATCTACACACGAATCTTATAACAGAAAATAAACAATAGCGAGAGCATAAAACATAAAACAAATAAACACAAAGATTTTTCTCTGGATCCCAAATCGGGATGACTAGCTTGATATTTCATTATATTCATTTTAGTGTTACAACACATATATATACATGCCGAAGCATACATAAACCCCAATCCATTAACCCTAGATTAGAACATAATTGTAGTTCCCTTGACCGGATCTACAAAATACCAGGGGCCGAAAACCATCGTACCCCAAAACCATGTGCAAACTCATGCACAAAACATGGGTGGGTCCGCCTATGAGTGGGTCCGCACACCAAAAAAATTTCGCCAGGGCGCTGCCGCCCCCCCTGTGACCCCCCTGTTGCGCCCAGCGCAACGTATAGTGCGTGAGGCTAGTCGTGGAAAGAATATAACACATACCCAACATTCTGGTGGGTGAGTTGGCCAAGGGAAAGGGCACCATACCCATTTAATCCATCCTAGCATAAGGTAAGGCACTCCCGATTGGTTGAAGGGAGTAGTAATTAACGTATCTAGTGGATGCTCGTAAGTAAAGGGATGGAGTCACTCACTATTCATATGGTGAGGGTTCTATATCTGCCATACTCTACCTACTTCTCTTTCAGGTATTCCAGGTGGAAAGACTAGGCCTCCACTCTAGATTTTAGGGTCACGGTCAAAGCTAAGGTTGTTGTTTCTTTCCTTCCAATCCCAATCCCGGTTCTATAGTAGTCTCTTCCTAAGATTATTCCTAAAGGAAAGTGTTGTAAAACTGATTAAGATTAAGGAACTCATAAAATTATTTAGGCAACTGATTAAGATTAAGGAACTCTTCAAATTCAATGAAATGCGATGAATCCCGAAGGTAAATTACAAGCGTCCAAGGGCTATTGGGGTCTGGTCTCTTTGAAGTTTCATAGTGATAATATTATCCTTTAATGGGAGGATATTTATCCATTTCGATGTGGTCAACCCTCACCCAGATAACGATATCCACTATCACCATGGAGAATGACTATATAGAAGGGGCCTGGTTCACTCACACAGTAAGGTCAAGTGGGCATTCATTATTCTCCTCGCAGGTAGATGGGTTATTTGTATCGTATACCAAGTGTTTGTGGGTAAAAGTATAGAAGGGATTCTTAGCTTTCTCCGAACTAATATCCTAGGGGCGATTGAAAGTAACCTGCGGTATATATATCCCTTGGGGTTTCTTCTTGCCTAGTTCCCTTCTTCATTATAAGTGGGTGTTTTCTTATTACCCCATTCAGCCTTGCAGTAGGTTAGTGGATTGGGAGAAAGCTCCGTGCATAAGTAGGATAGAATAGTGGGTCCTATGTAGAAGAAAGGGTTGTTCCTGTAGGAACGAGAGTCTAAGTTCTTGATTTTAATGGCGATTTCCCTTGAGGGGGTTTATATATGCTCAAGGATTTTTGCGTGAAGTAATTTTCACTTTTATTGGATCATACTCTTGGAATAAATTATTGTATATCTCCAATGAATGTAGTATAGTGGAATCAATTCGTCCAATGTCTAGAAGTAACTTCGCTTATGCATTATTTCCAATAAAATAGGTGAAGTTGACTAATGAATCTATTATCCCACATGAAAGCGAGTAATTCACTGGATATTAGAATGACGGGGAAATTCTTTGTTTTCACAAAGAAAATAATTTATCGCACTTCTGGTAAAAGGCATCTCCTGCCCATCCAAAAAACATAGCATCGTTCTTTCATTTAGGAGAGGGCTGTGAAATATTTGCGAATTCGTCAAACCCAAAAGTCATATGAGTTTTTTGATCTCGATAAGTAGTTTTCCCTGGCCTCCCCTGGGCATACTAGGTTCTAGAGCTTTTCCCAAGGAACATCATGATTAGAGACTTCATTGTATAAGGTAGCCCCAGAATACTGAGTTGCTCCGATCTTAAAGGCCTCTCGGGCAATGCGAAGTTCCACACGACCCAATCAAGAGCTGTCAATTTCTCTCTCAAGAAGCTGGGGTAAGAAGGTTTTCGAAAACCATGGTATTTGATGAATTTCCGCAATATTTCACTGATGGAGCCATGATTGATATACTCATCCATAGCCCTTTTTATTTCCATTGCAGAATGAAAAGTATGTCCTATGGCCCGAAGTGTAAGTTCATCGTCCCTCATGATAATATCTTCAATGGAACACTTCCTTAATCACCGCCCTTGTTCGATTCCGCGATCTAGTGCTTGCTCAACATAGGTTGGCATTTCCTTCTGGTTAGTCGCGGGCTTTACCCAAGAAAGAAATTTACCATCCACCTTAGTGACATATTTGGCACAGGACGACCAGGCCTTGTAATACTTGACATTTACGGCATGACCCCAAAATTCTGGAACAAGGTCTTATAGCCTAAGCGATAGTATACCTGCTCACCACGCAATTCTTGACCCCTATATGGAAGTGAGAGCTACCATCCTTATGCACTTCAGTCGAGATAATTTCATTATTGAGTCACGTTCTATGCAATTTCAGATCCTTTCTAATGCAATATAATCTCTAACTAATTGAATTTCTTCAGCCGGCATGGTGGTTTTCATAAGGGTGATCAATATGAATTGTCTTTTGTTTTTCAGATGAAGGAGTCAAGGATTTGTTGTCTTTAAGGGGTTATTGCCATGAGGTCGGTCTTTCTCGTGATTATCTATATAGGGTTCTTCCTCGCTATCATTGGAGGATATGGAGGATAAACTACTCTAGTAATCATTTGATGATTCCTTGCTTTGTAAAGGATCGCTGGAAGAAGCCAAAGTGTGACTGAAGTCTTTTTCTAAGGAATTCAATTGGGTGGAAGGATGAAAACCAATGATGGGGGGAGAATAAAGGTAAAATAAAGTTAGTCCAAGTTTACTCTACTGAGGAAATAACCACAGAGATCAATTTGATAACCCAAACAGCAGGCGGCCAAAGAGAGAAACTTCACAATATGGGACAAGGGAAATAGTAATAAAATGGTTGCTAGATAAAATGTATATAAACTCCCATTTGAGATTTGGAGGAAACTTCTAGTGATACAAGTGTGAACATTTTTTAAAATTGATACATGTTAGTTAGAGGGCTTGGTTCTTTGAACATTTATGATCTTTTATACCTCTCATTTGCCCGTATTGCATGATGCCAAATATTGGTTTACTTTTGTTGGTTTTATTGGGAGACCTACGCTTGATCCATTTTCCCTCAAATATTTAACGTAATCTAGTTATTTACATTATATCGCTATAAATATGTCTTTCTCGGTTATCTACATTATATCCCATATATTGATCCATCTTGGGTTGCTCACCAATGGATGCACAATCTTATAACACACCCTGCCTGGATTGGTTGGTTAACCTTAAGGCATTGGGGCGAAAATAAAGCTTGATTCAGACTTGTCTTGACCAATTATCTCTTGACAGTTACAGGTTCAGATAATATTCATACGTGTTCTAGTTTCGAAAGTAGACCGAAGTATATTGGATAAGGGTATCGATCAGGCTCAGACTTGGTAAGAATAATATGTATATGCTATTATGTCACCAGGGCGAGGTGTTTTCACATTATTAATATGAGAAGGCCCTCTATTATTATTATTGAACATGAAATTAATATAAATGGAACATGAAATTAATATAAATGCTTTCACCTTTTTCTTATTATTGAAGTTGGACTTGCCTTTCTCAATTCAAGCAACAACTCAGGTGAAGTCCAGCATTTTATTGAGGTGCCTGCTACTCCCCCCCACTATGAAACGCCGTAAAATTCTAATAAGAGAAAGAGCATCATACCTTAATCAAAAACTGCTGATTTATGCTACTTCGCTTGGGAGAGTCAAATCTCTGTCTTATATGATAAGTCCTATCCTATTGGTCAGGGTAAGGAAAAAACAAATTAGCATAGAACTATATCGAAAATAAGTAAGGTTTGGTAGATGAGCCAGCCCCAACAATAACCAGTAATAGATACGCCCGGCCAATTAGAGTAATTTAGAAGCTTGAAAGTGGAGTAAGTTATCTCATCAGAGAAGCTCTTTATGTGGATGATAAAGCAAGGGAAGGGTATGATCACCGAACTCAACTGATATTCCTTCCTGGCTTCATAAGAGGAATAGTTTGGGCATAACTCCATCGTCCTAGGGTTCCGGGAAGTTTGAATATAAGGGTAAGGGATAAACCCATGCAATAGAATTTGTTTCTTTTAAGGTAAGGGAATAGTTGTTTCTACAAAGAAGAATAAAGGCGAGTGTCAGAAGCATATCCTGGCAGTGTTGGCTATGATGTCCTGAACATCATATCCTATGTTTGAAGCCCATCCCCATCCATCCAACTGTTCTGATGGACCACCACATAATCCACCAACCCATCCCCGTTAGTTGGCTAAGAAGCTAGCTTTATATTCCCACCAGTCAACTCAACTAGGTCATATTATTTCAAAATTTCCCCACCAGCCAATAGGCGAGAAGTGAAAAGCTACGGAATGGGAGGGGTAGCCACTATAGGCAGGCCACCTTCACACTCTCATATTGGATACGTCACCCTTACACTCTACAATTTAACATCTCTTGCCATGTTTACACATTGGACTAGCATGTAATGTGGGTGGGTTCTACCTCACCTATTATTCCAATCTTGCCAGCAGACATGCAATGCCGGTTGGTCCGGTGAATTCAGAAACCTTATGAAATGTGGTTTTGTCTTATGAAAATGATGGCGTCCTTATGGTTGAGCGGAAAAGATTCCTCGCCCCTCTTCCTATTTCTTCTTGCCCCTTGGCAGTTATCTCTTGCTTTTATATCATTTCCCCTTGGTGGCTATCTTTCTTGATTCTGTCTCCTCCTTGCCCTTGGTGGCTACCTCTTTGGCTTTAATCCCTTTGGCGGTGGCTTCCCTTCCTTCGGTGGTCCCTGCTTTAGTCAAACAAAAATTATTTCCTTTTCTAGATGACAACGTTGATACGCAAGGCCTCATTAATGTATAAGGGAGATTGACTTTGGTTTTGGATTTGTCCTGATTCATTAGTCTTGACTGTTAGAGATGGAACAGGGTCAGCAAGCAAGACCTTGTGACTGTTGGACAACAAGGTTGGGAAGCAAGGCCTCGTGACTTTGATATATGACTGGGCTGGAATAGCCTAGTGTTAAGAGCTACATTGTTGGAGTTTTTCCTTTTGTTTATAGCACTCCAAGGGTGCCAGAAGGTTAGATCAAAGGATTTATTTTTATATTCTGGAGTGGGCACATGTAAGGGGGGGTCATTTACTGAGAGGGGGTGTTGAACCCCAATTTCTAGGGAACAACAGTTTTCTTCCAATTACTTTCTTTTATAGGGGAGTTACTTGTAAATTGTTCCTCCCAAAAAACCATTTTTCCATTTATCACAAATCCCCATGCCTGGGTTAGACTGGTAACAGTTCAAGAAGAGAAGGTAGGGGAGGTGGGTGATTGTAATTCATGGGAAGATCAAATCCAATCAATTCGATTCAATCAATGCACCGTAGAATAATCGGAATCATCAAAGCTAATTCTATTTTTCTATTTGGACTTACCAAAAAGAGCACATCTGGTACTGTGGCTAAAGGGGATGCTCCTTTCGCAGGTGGTTCACTTTCCTTTACCTACTTTCTGCTAATGCCCGCCCCCAGGTTTGGATCGAACACTGATTTGGGAATGATCTTGCTACCAACATAGAAAGGGCCAGCCAGGTTAATGAGCCTGCTTCAATGAGCCCTAGTCAAAGAGCCTAAGAATAAATCTAGTTAGTCTCCATTGAAAAATAAAGAAATAATAATTCTAAGAATGAAAAAGTTAAGAAGTAGCTCTACTCTGCTTGAACTGGGTCTCCCTCTCCATCCTCATAGTAAGGTTAGTTGGGTTTCCCTACTGAAAATAGATTCTGGGAAAGGTAGACAGTAAACCAAAAGAAATATTGAAATCTTTCAGTATGAAAATGAGAATTTTGATTATTGATAATGAATTGCTTAGATCTAGGATTTATCCTCCTTATATCTTCTCTCGAACTTCTCCTGCCTGAGATATCTTCTTGATTCCTGCATTATATCTTATCTCTATCTGCCTGATATGCCCGCCCGTCTCTCGATTGATACACAGATTTATCTTCCTGATATATTCACTCTTTATACCTATATGTTTTCTCTATCGAGAACTACCTGGGATCTTCTATATTGAGACCCGTCGATCTATTGCTTACTTACGCTAAACATACGCCATTTGATTTTATATAAATAAGATATAAAGAATCTCCTTTTCAGCTAGTCCCACACCAACAAAACATACCTCTTCTTTATACAATTACTCTTAGGTTAATGCTCCCCCATATGGTGGGGAATAATAAAGAACGTCATTGGAGATAGTGTATTCAGAATTGGTGGGTCACGTAGAACTCCATCCTGCCTATTTTCAAATAACTATTATCATACCACATGAACAACTCAACCACCTCTAGGGTGTTGGGGATCAGATCACGTCCAACTGGTAATAGAGGACTCTATCCAACGGGTGGGCTCATAAAATTGAACCTCCTCTGTAAATGATATAACTCTTCTATTTAGCTTATGCTAAGCTGCAATTCAGTAGAATGAAATTATATTTATCACTACATTGTTCTCCTGAATGAAAACAATATAATTTTTCTCTCCTTATTTCATGAGAGTTAGGTGAATAAGCTCTTTGTATCCTGAGCGTAAGTGTGAAGCGTCCCTTGGGAGCGAAGAACTATAAAGTGAATAAGATATAGGTTTTTTGTGTCCATCCATTATTGAAATAAAGAAGCCTTACTTCGGCCTTACTTCAAATAGCTACAAAGTTCCTATATGACAGGTGTTATGTTGTAAATATTCTTTCCCTTAGGTTGATCACTCTTATGCTTGCTTGAATTGATTCTACTTCCTTTTCTTTCTTGATTTCCAGATCAATCACACAAACCTGTACACCAAGGACTACATGAGCCAAAATCCATGAGCCTACATAAGTTTTTCACCATAAGCCGTCAAAAGCCACCTTTCACTTCTCAACATAAGAAGCCTCTCACATCTAGCTAGCCATTCAACCTCTAGCCATTCACCAGGAACCAAGTCACCAAGCCAAGAGTTTCTTAATGGAAGAAGCCATTCATTCATCAAGAGCCTTTATAAAAGAGCCCTGATAAAAGGGATTTTAACTCTTAACCATAAACCTAAAGCTTTAGCCAAACATATCCCGAGTTACCATACCACACATTATGATTTCATAATAATCACTTATATATTTGCATTTACTACTTAAGGAGCTTTGGACATGTTGAGTGGCATGGTCCGCCGAGAGATCAAGAGTTTTCAGATAATTAGTCTTTTTCCAACCGTGAGATGAAATGAATAGTTTGAGGATTATGAGTTCTATGCCAAATAGTCAGGATTCATTTTTGATTTATTGATTTTATCACAGAAGCATCTGAGTTGTATCCAGTCGCGATTGAATTTTTTCTCGAGAAAGGTAGAAGCCATTGAGTTTGAGCCAGATCAATAGCTATCATCAGGGCTAGTAGAAGCAATTGAAAATTCCCCATCGGGAGCTAAATTCTCATTATATATATCATCCACTTCTGAGAAGAATATCAATCGTCATGCCCCAACATACGGATCCAAATTATGCCCTCCAGAGCTTACTTATTAGAATCATAAATACCACCTATGCTGAAGGAAGCTAAATAGAGATGGCTAAAGCATAAGTGATAGTAGGAGAGGCAAAGTTATTTTTTTTGTCGGTTATGCTCATATATGGCTTCTACTGGGATCCAGTATAGTGGGAGAAGCGGTTTTCGTGTGAGTTGTGGTGTCTGTTGTAGTCATGGGTAATGCTTTTTACAACATATGATTTGGCAATATTGGCTTCACCTATCTCAGTGTTTGCTTTATTCGGCCCTACTTTGCCTTTAGCCTTGCCCCTGCTTGCTGAGGTGATGGATTTTGGGTTGAAAATAGGTTGAACCCCAGCCGAAGTGCCCAACTAAGAGCACCTACTAATAGCATGTGTTACGATATATTGAGAATCAAGGTCCAGCATATGTAAAATGATCTTTGGACTCGTGTTTTCCATCCATTTCTTTTTGTATCTAGAATTGGATATGATACTAGCACTGAAAGCTCTAGGTCACTCTCATCTATAATTCGTCCAGTTGGAGCAAGGAGGGGAGGATAAAATACACATTAGGCAAGAAGAAGGAGACACGGTGATATGCAGGAGGAAACACACAGTGGTAGGGCAAAGACACATATTGGAAGAAACAACATTTGTAATAGAATACATAGAGGAAAATACACCTTAAGCAACAACACAAAGCACATCACCCTTGTATTGGCTCCATTGCTTCAACCTAGTCAAATGGAACTAGAACGGGTTGTGACTCCCATGCCTATGCCTCTCCCGCTAGTGGGATCGCTTGCTTCATTGCTGCTTACTTTGTTGCTTTATCTACTCCTACCTCCTATGTCTTTGCTCCTATAGCTTTTGACTCTGATGCCGGGTATTTATTTGGAAGGGATGTTGGCTCTCTTACTCGAAGGGATGCCACCCCTATTTCCATTCTAGCTGCCTTTGCTCCTTTAGGTTCAACAACTTCCCATGCTACCAGATATATATATGTTATTTATGTACCAAATAGAACCTGGTAAATAGACTCAATAAATTGGTTAAGGATATGCCCCTAGGTGAGGTGCTTAATTATGAGTACTGATGTTGTGAGACCAAAAAATTAAAGTAGGTATCGAACTGCTATAACCATAGGTGGTTATGGGTCATAAAATTGATTTGGAACTCAATCTGGAAAGTAGTATGTCCAGCGAAGGGGTGCTAGTAGGTTACCTTAAGATAATACTCTACCTCACATTATTCTCTTTCAACTCTATGACTATTTGGCTAAGACTTATATCTAATGATTAGATCATGCCATGCTCAGATCGTGGTTTTTTTCTTTAGATACTTGACCAACTTCATTCCTCTTTCTAGCTTTCAATACATTACATACCATTTTATTCCTTCAAATAGGTCTGCCTATAACAAAAGTAGGCGCTTACCTTACTACCTTAAATGAGTGGGCTAAAGTAGGGGTGGAAAATTGTTATGGAGTTATGTCTTCTCCTTAATCAGATACTATTTAAGGACTCAGTTGTGTCTTCTCCTCTCTTTATGCTATCTCTAGTTACTGAAAGCATATGACTCAATACATATATACTTAACTTATAGGCCTATAGATCAATGATAGCTAGATCAATGAGAGGCTATACATAAATATTCCTATAGGATTCTTCCCCTAGGGTACATCTCTAGCTAATTGATAGCAATAATTAGATCTCTAGCTACCGAAGGAAGGCCAAAGATAAGGAGGATATTTGTTAGGAAGCCTAGATTTTTTTTTTTTGCGCCCAGGAGACATCCTCTCTTCAGCGTAGCAGGTGCTTTCTTCTAAGCGGGCATAAATGAAAGGCAATCTATCCGTTTCAATTACTTCGAAGGTACAAATATATAGAGAAGTTGCACGAAGCCCATGACTAAATGCATAGTCAAATACCAAATGAGATGCAACTTCCATGGGGATTTCGGAGTAGTTAACACCATTCCTTTTCCCTAGGGTGGAGAGTGAATGCGAACTAAACTAGTTTTTCCAATCCGGTAGATGGATCTACATTTTAAGGTGGGATGGTTCATTAATTGATTCAATAATTCCTTCGCTTCCATTCGAATTGATTTTGGTCATCAATCAGTTCGATTGATCGTCCCCTTATTTCCATTACAGATGCGTCCTTCCCCCCATTCCCAATGTCCTTCAGCAATGCCTCTTTCTACTGCCATCATGTTTTCTCCCCTTCGCAGTGCAGTTGATTCAGTCCATTTTCATTTTCATGCAAGTAATTTGCTCAATATTGATTTATGCTTCCTTTTTTCTTGCTTCTTCTTTTCTCCCTTGACTCATACATCGTGGAAGGATTTCCTTATTATTCCTTACTATAAATATTCTTTTCCCAATCTCTATCGACCCATTTTCCACATTATATATGTGAGCTTTTCTATTTTCACTAGCGTGATCCCCTTACTTGACTGTAGCATCATAATAAATATCCATACAGAACCAGGTCTTGCTACAGTATCGGCATGCCACAAAGAAGACAGTCCAATGGTCCCTCCTGCGTGAATGCCAAACTTGAATCTCCATGGGTGTTGGTTTTTTTGGGCCATCAATTGAAACCTTCGCTCATCTCATTGGATATGAATCCTAACTCATTGGATATATAAAAAGTAGATTATTTTTCATCAACTATATATACCTTTCCTATCATTTCTCTATGATAGCCATGATTCCTCCTATTGTTTCTCTATGATATCCATAAGTGCATAGAGCCTTTTAAAACCCCCCTAAGTTATGCCAATAAATTCCCTAGTGTAAGTTGCAATTTATGGTTCCCTCAATATGGGTGAATTAAGTGGTGGAATTGTAATTTCAAAACCGTATCATTGGCCATTTTGAAAAAAGAAGATGTCATTTGAAAGGGGTACGAAAGGGTTACCTCATCGAGACAAGGAACTGGAATTTCTATGTAAGGAACTCTACCCTGTCCTATTGTTTATCTTTGGATAGCCATGATTCAGCATAATATCCAGCAGGTAATAAGCACAAGAAAGCCAATCATAATGAACTAATGGAGAGCCTCTGGTTATAGGCAAAGAGAGCACTTCTGGTTTGGCCCACCAGGTGACAAGAAGTGAAGTTGGATGGGGTTCTAAAACCATATCATTTGGCATGTTTCCTTTCTGTTATGGTCTTTAGGCCTTACTAACCTTGAATAAATTTCTCACCCTAGCTACATTTCTGTCCTCTCTAGTCCCCTACAGCTTCCATTCTACTCACCCCACTGCTGGCAGTCATTTCCTTTCGTTCCCCTCGATCAATCATCCTCGCCTCCCCTAAAAAGCTATCTCTTTTTTTGAAGGAATGAGAGGCTTGAAAGAGGTAGGTAAGCGAGAAAGATTAACCTAGCAATTCTCATACTCATACAACAACTCTCCCCATACTCATACCTCATCCTTGGGAAACTCCACTTACTTCTTGGGGACTTAACCTCAGCCTTGGAAACCTCTTCAACCTTATTCTTTGAACCATCCTTAAAATCTCCCTTCCTTCCTTGGGTACCTCATCCATACATACTTTGGTGGGACTAGCCTTTGGAATCCCATACAGCCTCATACTTACTACTTGGGACTGGCCTTGGTAAATCATACTTTGAAACTACCTTACACTCTTCCTTACTTGGAACCTTCTTACTTTGGTTCTTACTTTGGACCTGAAACTCACCTTAGGACTAGCCTTCGCAACCTTTGCCTCATACCTCTGACCTCACCTATCAATACTCATACCTACCCTTGCCTTCTGATCCATTTGGGCACTTAAAGATGACCCATGAAGTGCATTTTCAAAACTTCCTGAATGAATGGCCATTTGCATGTGTTTTATCGCTAATTTATAGAGTATTTATTAGGCCCCAGGGTGAAAGGCGCCTATAAATAATGATATATAGATATATATATTTCATTTAATATATAGCATATTTGCTTTAAACTACTGATATAGCCAAGGGTCAACCAAACACTGCCTACCTAAGCAATCCTAAGGCTCATCTATAGCTCCAACTACCATAGATGCCTTACTTAGCACTACAAAGCACTACCCCACTCGCCCATACTTACCAATTCGCTTCACTAACTCACTAAGAAGCTTTCTCTCTTACCAATAGTATGAAAGGAGATCCTGACGGAGTCACTCACTATTCATATGGTGAGGAATTTATTTCTTGCTCGACCAAAGAGAGAGCAAGGTGCGAAGCTGCTCGACTGATAAGGAGAGGAGAGGAGCCGCTTGTCCTTCTGAGGGCAAGGTAGATATGTGCTTTCAACCTGCCCATAGCACTAGGACTTCTCTCTCCATGGCACCACTGGTGAAGATCTGAGGACCAGGATAGATCCACATGACTTAACATATACAAAACTAGAGTGCCTTGGTTGGTGGTATATCAACAAGTGTGGAACGTAGAGATATAGTTTTGACCTGACCCATACCATAGTAACATTGGCTGAAAAGAGACTTGTATAGTCTTCTTCGTCTGAAAGGTTCAACATATCTATAGCGGAAATATCATGATATAGGCTCATTCGAAAAAGAACCACACTAAAGAAGATTCTATTTATCAAAACTACACATAGAACTAGTTGTTTTACTTAGTGATAAGTTAGAGATAGAATATAACTTATATTTACTCTTCACCTAGGTAAATAAGCATGCATGGTTCATTTATGAGACTGGTTACAATGACCCGGCTAGCTGTGTATGATCAACTGGATATGGAGAGTAGTAGTTATTATGCTCCAACCAATCCCTTATTTTATTTGTCTAGTTGCGAGGGAGGTTGTAACCAAGGCTAAGGGAGGGGGGAAAGGGATTAGCTAGCTTATTCACTTTCAAGTCTCAAACAAAGAAGGTGAATCCACTTCTCTTTTTCATGGCAAGAATGTAGGGCTCTAAAGACATAAGGAGAGAATTTAGCTCATGTCGACCAAAGGGATAGGAGGGCAAGGACATCTCGATGTGATTATCACATACAAAAAGGAAGGAATAAGGGGAATGGCACACCTCAAACCGGTACTACCTCACCCACCTCCCAGACTAAAAACCACAACATGAAAGACACTACCTGACTAGTGTGAAAGCCACTTCGGAAGGTTACAAGTGGGACTACTTCTCTACTCTACCTTATGGCTAGTACCTTACAGAGAGCTTACTAAGGCAATATGTAAATCAAGTAGAATGGATAGAGACTACTGCAGTCTTATTTAGAGCTACTACTCTTATTGCTCAGACCTACCAGAAGTAGTCCACATAGTATATGAGTAGTATGGTCTAAGACCTTATGGAAGTCCATATGGCTAGTACACTTCTTGGAAATATGGAATGGAATAAAATGACATCTATGATCTAGATAATTCCCCTTGTTGATGCCCCATTGGATATAAATTAGGAGTAATATACCCCATTGGATTGGATTAGTACAAATCCTTACTTCTAGCCCATAGAGGAGACGTTGCCTTAGATATAAGATAGAGAGCTTTAGCTCTAGCCATTAATTCAAGTATCACATCTATATGCATTATCATATGTTGTATAGATACCAACATAAAGGCTTTCACGTATTTGAACTAATAAAGGGACTTTGGTGGGAAAAAACCTACATGGATAATTTGGGTAATCGGGGTGCCTCTCACACTGGGGACTATACTCCTCCCTATGGCCTCTCCTATATGGCAACATCGGCAGAAGATTTTTTATGCTATCCATGCCTACTTGGTTGGGTTGCGTGAACCTCACTATCTCCATTTGCTGGTGGGAACTTGGCTAAACAGGCTTCCCTCTCTGAATAGGTATATAGTCCCTTATCCCTGAGGTGTATGGTCTCTATTTTTTGGTGCCTTGTTGAAGTTGGTTGGCTAAAGAGGAGAGGTTGGTCAGGGTGGAAAAGTGTATATTCTCATTATGATATGCTAATTAGTATATGGGTGGGTGCTAAGGATCACCTACCTCTTGAAAATGGCAAAGTGAAACGTAGAGATGCAACGTCGTATAGTGAAAAACATGTACAATGACTTAATGACAGCATCTCGGATTATGAAACCTCATGAAATGGAATTATTACTCAGTAATAAAATCCATATTGATTATTTTTCCCATGCCTTAAGCTGTAGTCCATGACAAGAAGCCTTAAGAGAATACATTGACTCTTGGCATCAAGTACTAGCATTGAGTGGTGAAGGTGAGTGGGGTATTTTGGCCCTATCCTTCCTCTTGGCCAGTGGTGAGATTGTCCTATATCCAATGCCTATCTCATGTGGCTTTTGTCCATTGCCCTGAAAGTGCAAGAAAGCAAGAAATCAACTCTACAAATGGTGTATCGAGAACTGGTGGTCACATAGAACTCCTCCATCCTCTTCAACAAGAAACCCACTCAACCTAATAGAAATATTTTGAAAGTCCCATTTTATATTAATGATCATATTGCACCTTCATAGTACAAATGACAATGGCAAAGTGAAACGTATATATGCGAGTTTGGTCAAGCCTCTCAATTGACAACAGGGCTCCTAACGTTCATGAAATGGCAATGTTCAGAAAAAATAATCTACATTTCTCATATTTGTATGACCTATACTGGTATTATATCCTATTACTTACAATGAATGGACAAGTTGAATATACCTAGACAGTCCAATAGAGGTATCGACTACACGATATAGGCCTGGACATGGAGGTATGGAACCTGATGAGGAGGTCTGGACACTAGAAGTCTGCAACTTTAGGTATGGACCATTGTCAACCACAAGGAATTACTACCTGATGTGATACATGGGCTATTGACCAGATAAAAATGACCTCTTGAGCACTTACTTATGGAGGAATACGTACCTACCTACCTACCTAGGCACTTAGTACTACTCCCGGGAAGAATGTGCAAGAAAGTAAAAGAGCTATACCCCTTATTACTGCTTAGGTATGGTCCTATTTAGAACTAGCATTTCTCGGGTGCATTCCAATATAGTAGCTTAATGTGTATGTGTGTGTGTGAATGCAGTGATAGCTCCATGTAGCCTATGTAGTAAACCTTACGTAAAGCCTCCTTCACTTGTTGTATGGAAATATGGAATTGGGATCAAAACAATGGACAAGGTAAATGTATCCGTGGGCGATATAGTAATTAATAGGTTGACTGAGTTTTGTAGTAGGTCCACCTGCTATGGCAAGGTATGAAGGTTAGGTTTCCCAGATAAGAGGCGTCTTATCCTTATTTCAAAGGACACAACATATTCTTTCTATTCTATGTGATCCACCTAACATGGCTACATCATCCGTCCATTGGCTCTTGAGCTCCTAACCTAAAATATGTTTGTTTTTTTCCTTAGTCCTGCTCACTCTCAACTATGTGTTCAATAAATAGAATAAATCAGTGTATAGTCCTCGCCCAAAACAAAGGTTTTAGTCAGTTTAGTCAGTGCATGGTTTATATAAAGTATCTATAGTAAGAGTGTTCCATCAGTGTCAAGGCGTATTAGTGAAGGGGAACAGGCTAAATCATACTAGGGTAAGTGCGAATGATAATGCATGGATGCATGGCATGGATGGGGGAGTGTGATATAATAATGTGGGCTATTGATGGGGATGAAAGCATCGAGTAATGATGGGGCCTTTTCGGGACCCTGAATGGGAAGCTATTAGGATTTGAGATGAGTATTTTGTTGGGTATATGTTATATTCTTTCCACGACTAGCCCCACGCGCTGTACGTTGCGCCGGGCGCAACAGGGGGGTCAAAAGGGGGGAGGCAGCCCCCATTGTTGGGGTCTGGGGCAGCGCCCCAACAAAAATTTGTTTGGTGTGCGGACCCACCCATGTTTTGTGCATGATTTTGCACATGGTTTTGGGGTACGATGGTTTTCGGCCCCTGGTATTTTGTATATCCGGTCAAGGGAACTACAATTATGTTCTAATCCAGGGTTAACGGATTGGGGTTTATGTATGCTTCGGCATGTATATATATGTGTTCTAACACTAAAATAAATATAATGAAAAATCAAGCTGGTCATCTCGATTTCGGATCCAGGGGAAAATCTCTATGTTTATATGTTTTATGTTTTATGCTCTTGATATTGTTTATTTTCTGTTATAAGATTCGTGTCTAGATAATTTCTGTTCAGGGTTAAAACCTACATTTGGTATCAGAGCTATTTCAGCTTCAAGGGGACGCCTTTGCTGCTGAGGGTTTTTTTCTCGGGCCTGAGGTACACCTTGTTCAGTGGGAGATCTGCGGGATCGATTCTTGCGGTGAAAGAAGATAGCGAGCGACGGAAAGATAGAGATCGAGAAATTTAATGGTCAGATTTTTGAGTTATGGAAGCTCAAGATGGAGGATTTGCTGGTGGATAAATATCAGTGGATTGTGGTAGATCCAAGTACTAAACCAATGGAAATGTCAGATGAAGACTGGAAGAAACTGGATTGGAAGGCTAAGAGCACAATAAAGTTGTGTGTCTCAGATTCAGTATTGTTGAATGTATCCGGGGAAGTTACGAGGAAGAATTTGTGGGAAAAACTTGGGACTTTGTACCAATCTAAGTCTCTGGTGAACAATTTGTTCCTGCAGAAAAAGCTGTATAACCTGAGGATGAAGGATGGAGACTCGGTGATAGAGCATCTGAATGCCTTCAATACTGTGGTAAGTCAGCTATCATATGTTGATATTAAAATATCAGATGAAGATAAGTGCATCAGTTTTTTTTGTTCTCTACCAGATTCGTGGGACAGTCTGGTTATTGCAATAGGTAGCAATACAACTACCTTGAATTTTGATGACATTGTCTTAGCCTTGTTGTCGGAGGAAATGAGACGGATAAATATGGAGGGCCAGAATGGAGATGCCTTATCTGTATGAGGAAGGTCCCAAAACAGAAACAAGAATAAGGTTTCGAGTGGGAGATCCAAATCTAGAGGGAGATCTAAATCTCCTGGAAATTTTGTAAAGGTATGCTGGAAATGCGGAAAGGAAGGGCACTAAAATAAGGAGTGCAGATCTAAAGCTCCTGAGAAAGGAAAGGGATCTGGTGATGCTCCTTCTACAGAGGCAAAAACCACCTTGGATGAAGGTGGGGATGTGTATTTGTCTTCTTCTTCAAATACACATGTAGATCATGAGTCATGGTTGATTGACTCAGGTGCATCCTTTCACTTCACTCCCCATAGGGACTGGTTCTACAAGTATGAGAAATATGATGGTGGTGATGTCTTCCTAGGGGATGATAGGAGGGCCAGAATCATCGGACGTGGAAAGGTCATATTGAAGCCGGTTATGGAAGGATTAGAATTACCTTCAGCCTGATATTCCTGCATTGGCCAGAAATCTGATTTCTGTAAGCAAGATGGATGATGCAGGTGTAAAAACATTGTTCGAGAAATATGCCTACAAGATGGTTCGAGGAGCAATGGTATTAGTTCAGACTGGAAATCTGTACAAGCTACAAGGTAGCACTGTTATTGATGCGTGTAACAGTTCTATGGTTCCTGAAAGTGGAGCAGAAAGCCTAGTTGTCTCTGGAGAAAAGACCATGCTATGGCATCAAAGGCTTGGACATATTGGAAAGAAGGGCCTTATGATACTACATATAAATGTTATGGTAGAAGGTATGTCTAATTGCTCTCTGGATTTCGATTTCTGTGAACATTGTGTATATGGGAAGCAGAATCGGGTGAGTTTTCCTTCTGGTTCTAAGAGGGCGAACAAGATATTAGAACTTTAACCAATGGGTGATGCTTGACCTCTCCCGGCCTGATCACCGATGTCCGTGTAATATGTTTCCACATTCATAGATGACTTCTCAAGGAATACATGGATATATTTCTATGAATAAATCTGAAGTATTTGACATATTTAAAGAATTTAAGGCTCTGTGAAAACCAGACAGAGAAGAAGATGTATGCTGGAGGACAGAGTAATGGTGGGGAGTTCGCAAGAAGGAATTTGAAGAGTCTCAAGAAGTGGTATAGCACTTATGCAAAGACTGATCACACACTTCAGCAAAATAGAGTTAAGGAAAGAATGAAATCGTAACGATGCTAGTGTTGAAGGCAAGAAGTGCATGCTCATGGTTCTGTTAGACAAGAATCTAAAGTAGAGGCAAGGAGACTACCTAGTACTTAGTTAAAGGATCAATTTTATTAGCGTAGAATGGCGAATGAGGCATGAGGTAGGACCCGTAAGAACCCTTCATATTCATGGTGGCCAGATGTGATGCATATGTACATGTTCCAAAGGAGAAAAGGACCAAGTTGGATAATAAATCTGAAAGGTACATCTTTATTGGGTATAAGGATGGTTTAAAGGGTTACAAGCTTTGGAACCCAGAAACAAGGAAGGTTGTGTACAGTCGAGATGTGGTGTTTAGAGAGGTGAAATATGTTGTTACACATGAATTCCTACCAAAGGAACCTGAGAAGATAGAGTTTGAGCTAAAGGAGGATGAATCAGAATCTATAACAGAAGAAGACTCCGAAGATGAAGAGCCACAAACTCTAGCTTTGAGAAGATCAGTTCGGAAAAGAAGGCAACCAGAAAGGTATAGTCCATTTGCTTTCTGTTCAGGTTTTGCCTTAACTATAACTGATGATGATCCCAGAACTGTCAGGGAGGTAGTAGATTCTGAGGATGGAAAACTCTGGAAGGAGGCCATGGTTGATGAAATGGCATCCTTGCACAAAAATGAGGCATAGGATCTGGTGGATTTGCCAGCTGGAAGGAAGCCCATTGGGAGAAAATGGGTGTTTAAGAAGAAGATGAATGTAGAAGGCAAGGTGGAGAAATACAAAGCTCGGTTGGTAGCAAAAGGTTATTCCCAAGTGCCGGGAATTGATTTTGGTGATATTTTTTCTCCCGTTGCCAAAGTTACTTCTATTAGATTACTTTTATCTGTTGCTGCTGCATTTGATTTTGAGATAGAACAGATGGATGTGAAGACAACATTTCTTCACGGGGATCTAGAAGAGGAGATCTACATGAAGCAACCCGAAGGCTTTATGGTGAAGGGTAAGAAAGAACTAGTATGCAGGTTGAAGAAGTCTCTATATGGGTTAAAACAGTCACCAAGGATGTGGTATCAGAAATTTGATACCTATATACGGGGACTTGGCTTCACCAGAAGCAAGGAGGATCACTATGCTTATTTTAAATTAATTGGTGACCATGTTATTTATTTGGTCTTGTATGTGGACGATATGTTGTCGATTGGAAATGACAAAGAAATTATCCAAGATCTGAAGACCCAACTGTTCTCCAAATTCAACATGAAGGATCTTGGTGCTGCAAACTATATTTTGGGCATGGAAATTAAGAGAGATCGGGAAAAGAGGAAGCTCTGGTTAAACCAGAGGAAGTATGTCGAGACTATATTGCAGAGGTTCAATATGCAGGATAGTAAACCTGTGAATGTTCCTATTCCTGTAGGTGTAAAGTTGTCTGCTGAACAATGTCCCAAGACATAAGAAGAAGAGGAGGATATGTCCCATGTTCCATATGCTAGTGCAGTGGGTAGCCTGATGTACGCAATAGACTGTACTAGACCAAACATTGCACATTTAGTGGGAGTATTGAGCAGGTTTATGTCAAACCCAGGAAATGATCATTGGACAACAGTGAAGCGGGTTTTCAAATATTTACGTGGCACTAGTGATTATGGCTTGTGTTACCAGGGAAGACCAGTATTGGAAAGAATGTTGGACATTCATGGTTTTGTTGATGCAGATTGGGTCGAGATCTGGACCAAAGAAGATCTACAAGTGGGTATGTGTTTAGCCTATTTGGAGGCACAGTTAGTTGGATGAGTAAAAGACAGTATGTAGTGGCTCTTTCAACTACAGATGCAGAATACATAGCAGCCACTCATGCAAGCAAGGAAGAAATTTGGTTGCAGAGATTGTGTTCAAGTATGGGGTTGGTACAACAAGCTATAAGGATAGATTGTGATAGCCAAAGTGCAATTTTCTTGGCTAAGAACCCTGCTTGTCATTCAAAGACAAAGCACATTAATGTTCAATATCACTTTGTTAGAGATATGGTTGAGGCTAAAAGGGTGTTGTTGGTAAAGGTACACACTTTGAAGAATGTTGCAGATGCATTGACAAAGTCTGTAAGCACTTAGAAGTTCTCTTGGTGTAAAGAAACAATGGGTGTTGAAGAATTGGGCCAATGACTAAGCTCTCCTATGGCCCCCTGTGGAAAGAAAACAACAAGTGGGAGAATGTTGGGTATGTGTTATATTCTTTCCACGGCTAGCCCCACGCATTGTATGTTGCAACGGGCTGCGCAGGGGGCTCAAGGGGGGAGGCGCCCCACTGCTGGGGTCCGAGGCGCGTCTCAAATAAACGAGCCTGGTGTGCGTACCCACTCATGTGCGGACTCAATTCATGTTTTTCGCATGTGAGTTTGCACATGGTTTTGGGGTACGATGGTTTTCGGCGTATTTTTGTAGAACCGGCCAAGGGAACTACGCTTGTCAAGGGAACTACGGTTATGTTCTAATCCAGGGTTTATGGATTGGGGTTTATGTATGCTTCGGCATGTATATATATATGTGTTGTAACACTAAAAGGAATATAATGAAAAATCAAGCCGGTCGTCCTGATTTGGGATCCAGGGGAAAATCTCTATGTTTATCTGTTTTATGTTTTTATGCTCTCGCTATTGTTTACTTTTTGTTATAAGATTCATGTGTAGATAATTTCTGTTCAGGGTTAAAACCTACATATTTGATCAGGAAAAGAGATGTGTATGATCGGTACGTGATATGAAATGAAAGTGGAAATGAAAGCTAAGCATTGAGTGCCCCAACACTTGGATCGACACCGGCATCTTACACCCACCCGGTCATGGAGTGGATCAACTACTGGCATCGAAACCTGGGATTGCCTTCTGGAATTGAGTACCGGAATTAGAACCTGACATTGACTATTGTCTATTGGCTGATTGGCAGTGACTGTGTGAGGAATGAGATAGGATATAAGTTCACAGACATCAAAAAAATCCATTGAAAAAAATCCATTGATCGTTTCCCGAACAGAAAGGAATAATCCATTGACACTTGGCAACAAGTAGCATCATCGAGTATCGGGATCGAGTGAATTGACAACAGGCATTTACTAGTAGATTTAGTGGCAGCATTTCCTATTGGGCTAAACTACCGGCATCGCCACCTGCCTGGGATCAACTATTGTGATAAAGTACCAGGATTGATTGGAATTCTTTATCAGGCATAAACCCGTATTAATTTATGGAAATGCCCAAATGACGTCAAAGGGAATTTGCGTGCGATCTATGACTATTTTCACCCCCTTAAGGTGATTTACCTTACTGGGTGGTCGGGCTTCTACTTTACCAGAAACTTTCTGTATATATAAGTTATTTCTTTAACTATAATTTATCTGATCTGAATAAAATAGAAAATAATGGCTCTCGTTCCTACTCTACTCTTGTTCCCATCAGCCTCTACCTTTTCCCCTGCTTCTGGTGGGTAAACAACTGGAACCGGGATTGGAGGATCGTTAATGGGTACTATTGGATCTAAATAAACTGGATCAATGGATTCCGGCACTGGCTTTGGAACTGCTACTGAAATTGCTTCAGCTGAAACGGGCTCTGGAACCTAAGCAACTAGCTATCGAATTGGCTATTGAATGAACTCAGATGCTAGGGCCTACTACATGACCTATATACATAACATGAATCGACCAGCTAGTGACATAACCCGCAGTAGATCCTTTTGACCGAGCCCCAGTGACAGAGTCTTTAGGCGCAGATTCAACGGCAAAGGAATAAGCAGCTATCGTTTCACTATCAGTTTCCTTTGTTTATATAAAATCCATGTCACCTGCGGCTAAGGCACGGGAGGCACCAGCGCAAGCAGCGGAAACACAGACAAAAAATGGGCATAGGTAGCAAGGGCAAAGGTAGTTCGAAAGCCAATGGCAGTAACAGATCCAAATGAAGTGCTCGCGGTTTGAGTTCCAAGCCTGTTCCTGCTCTGGGTGAAGGTTCGTTCTTCATTGACCTTCATCACAGAGGGGGGATGGGAATGGTGGCGGCCCTCTCACTCATTTCTTTCTGTTTCTTTTTTCATATCACCTAGTACCTTTATTTTCTTTCATAATCAATCATTGCGTAATATCATATACAAAGATATATCTATCTAATTATATATGTAATTATGCTTGCCTTATGACTTGACACTTCATATTTTATTCACGTCAAGAAATATTGACCTTCCAAACAAAACCAAAGTAAGAGGGGAAGATAAGGAAGGTACACACATGGGTAACGAAGAGCTTGAACCGACTGTTGAAACTGACAAAAGTTTAGCCTCCCACCATGCTCCAATGCATCAAGATCATCATTGTATTGTACCTAAATTTATCCAAAGAATGCAATGTATCATTATGGGAATTTTGAGGTCTAAAATGGGCCTCCTAAGGAAATTATAAAATAATAGTGGAAAAATCTAATAAGATTTGATGACATCATCAAAACCCCAGGAGGAAAATGAAAAACTACTTTTTCAATTCATATTTCTCAACTTATCTCCCAAATTTTTTTACTCAAATTTCGAGCGGGAGTACTCGTTGGATGCGGAATTTAATTCCCCATCCAAGGAGTACCCATGTTGCATACTTTCGATGGGTCCTACCACACGAAAAATGAGAAATACATAAAAAAACGTGATTACAATCATGTTTTTTTATGTATTTCTCATTTTTCATGTAGAAGAGTTCATCGAAAGTATGCAACATGGGTACTCCTTGGATGAGGAATTAAATTCCGCATCCAACAAGTACTCCCGATCGAAATTTGAGTAAAAATTTTGGGAGATAAGTTTAAAATACGAGTTGAAAAAGTAGTTTTATTATTTTATTATTTTTTAATATTTTTATTTTTTTACTCCAAAAATGGTGAATCATCCATTATGGATGACATCATCATCTTGAATCATATTGGTTGTTATAAAGTTTATTTTTGTTGTACATTTTTCTTATGACGCCCATTTTAGACCTCAAAATTCCCCTAATGATGTACAACACACACTAAATATACCAAGTCAACAATTGAAAAAATATAACCAAATCATAGATAAAGTTGGCTCTCAGCTGTGAGGTGCTCTCCATGCAATAGTAGTGCTAGTAATCCTCCTTGGAAAGGGATGAAAGGGCGGTCTGAACTGCTTGCCTTACCCTTCTTCACCCCAAGGAAATATAAGATCGAGGTAATATAATAAAAAGTTGATAACGCTTAAAATATGCCTACCTTTCCTTCTAGCGCTTTCAATACTAAGAGCAAGGACGATGTTACACTAGGTATGACTAGGTTATACCAGGTAAATCGTTCATCTTTATAATTACTTAGTTCTAGTGTGACAAGTTAGTGTGACAAGAAGGACAAGGACAAGGCCAAGAGAAAAGGAGTTGCCTAAATATATAAATTACACCTTACCTTTTCGATTGACTATAGAAGGGAAAGGAGCTCAAGAGCAACACCATCTATAATGACACCTTATTTAGTTAATTAATCATAAATCATTCACTAGATAACTCTTCCTAGCTCCCCCATGATTGAGGGGCAAGGAAATGCAGTTTAAACTTGGGCAGTGTAGCACTTATATCCTATTAGGCGAGTCTCTTTCAAAGCTTTACTTTTCCCCTTCACAAGTTGGCTAGCTCTCTTGATATGTGGTAAAGCCAAAGGTGAAGCTTGATATGGTTGGTGATATGAATAGCTCTTATCGATACCAGAATGATCAATATAAATATCATTGTCATCATCCCACATAACTTGAGCTTAATGGAGTAATCCTATAACCTTAACGTAGCAGGGGTAAAGCTCACTGGATGGATTTCTTCTTATTGTTCCTATGGAGGCTAAGCTAACTATGAGATCAAGGTTTCTTACTATTCCTCCAGAGGCCAAAAGGGTTTAAGCTCTTCCCAGGCAGTGGTTAGCCACTTCGTCTTCTCTTGCTTGTTAGTCTCAGTCGTTTCATTATGATAGTGACCGGTATCCCGACAGGCAGAGTTCCCTCGCTTCAGAGAGTTCTTTTGATCCTGAGCTTAACCAGTACCATGACAATATTTCCGTCCTCCTTTCACGAGCACCTGCTAGCTTTGTACCTGCACCAGGCTTTGCTGCACTGGGCTTTATTTCCATCCTTTTACGAAGCCCTTGGCGATCGATATAAATATGTTCTAGATCATGAGTGATACCCAGTAGTAGATCCAGTAGCAGCCGTTGCAGCATCCATTTCATGGTCCCTAGTAAACGGAGAAAAATGGAGAGGTCATCTAAGCAATTGAACCAAGAGAAAAGGTACCAGAGGAAGTTTGAAAGAAATTAGCTAACCGTATGGGAGGTTAGTTGGTAAGAAACCAATAAACACATGCATCTATAAATCCAATGACCCCGAGAAGACACTAAGCCTTCTAGCTTGCTTCTATTTCTCTGCTAGGTCTATTACTATATAGGAGAATGCAATTACGAACAGTAGACGGTCCTGCTTGTAATATTTTACTAGGCTAGAGCAACACTTGAATTGGACCAGTTGTGACGATGCCAATAGAACCAAGTCGCCTAGGTATGGTAGTGTGGGAAGGAGTAGGACATAGGGTATCACCGTAAGAGCCAGCCACTAGGATCTGAGGTGCTTTCCTAGGAAAACATCGGTCCTAGACACAGGTCCCTGACTCCATACTAGCAAAGGCTACACCTAGTTCAGGATCTAGCCCAACTACAACCTTACTCGCTTTTTATTTCCTTAATAAACTAGCTCTTTCTCTTTCTTAGCCTCGCTCTCTCACCGGTTAACCAATTCCAGTTTCCTTACTTGCATCCCTCCAAGTTCCGACATTAGGATATGTTCCTAGATAAGATGTTTCGACAAAGCCTAATGCAGTTAAATCCATTTTTTGAAGAGGTTAATCCCCTCTACGGACAGAGGCGATCCCTACTAGCCCAGATCGGGTCTAGCAACAATCAAACACGCTACAGTGCAGGTTCCTAATTGCAAATAAACCGACTTGCGATGAAGGCTTACCTGGAATCCAACGCTGTCGTTTGTAGAAGAGGTGATGCTCCCGTTCCTTTGCCCTGGCAGATCACAATCCTCACGATCTCTGTGACTGGACACCTGCACATGCAAGAAACAACACAAACGCAAGCATAAAATCCAGTATATACAACTATATGTCAGTCGAAGAGGACATAACTCATGAACATAATCAAGAACGAGAGTGGAACCATAACCAATAGTCGCTTATCATTAATGAGTCAAAGAAGAAAAACATAGCTTTTTCGAGGGCATTTCTCCTTTGCCAGTCGTCGAAAAACATGTCTTGAGTTAAAGCCCGTGATGGGACAAGCTCTCTCTCTCATTGATACTTGACATTAGTCTCAAGTTTATTTGCCTTATGTGAATCAAGAAGGCTCTGTAGCATAAGGGTGTGAAAGCTTTGGAACTAGCTTGCAAAGGAGATGAGCAAGCTTTTGCAGATGGAGTAGTGGGAGCTAGATCCCTATAATTATGGGATTGGCCCTATCATCAAGGAAGCTTCCATGAGAGGTGGCAAACCACTTCCTCTCTATGGAAATCCGTAGCCAAACCTCCCAACTCAAGATAGATATCAGTCCAGGAATTTGTTAGCATGAAACTTCCACCATTTATTTTTTAAAAACACCTCTTAATATGGTTGGCGCAAGTGTGGCTCTATGACAGAGTGCCAATTGGCGCGCCCTCTTTGGAGGATTTGCCCCCTTGGCGCGAGGGCTGAACTGTGGAACCGTGCCAATGGAAAAAGAGCTATTTTTAGGGTTTTTTGCAGGGAGATTTCTCCAGGGTAATGGAAGCTCATCTTCAGAGGGATGCAATCAAAGTATTTTCAAGTCTTGTCTCTGCTCACAGGTCATGGAATAAGCCATCCAATGTGCAGGATGGGGAATGGAAAGGACGGTGAAAAATTACTGTGTAACAGATGCCCCCTAAAGCATGAGGCCCGAGAGAGAGAGGGGGGTGAAATGCTTTACGAGAACATGCCGACTGAAAACACTGCCATCGAAAAACCTGCGGAGCGACGTACAACTGATGTCTCAGATACATGATATATATGGGTGGTATGGGCACAGCCATCCATAAAATAGTATGCAATAATCAAGATCCAAGGTATGGATGCAGCCATCCAGTGAGGATCGATAAATAGACTCAAGTATGGTCGCAACCATCCAATCAGTGAGTCATGTAAACAATCATAATAATCCACAATATCACAGCCTGGATTACAATAGACACAATCCAGGGTCTTGCGCTCCATCTCGACCCGACCAAAGTACAAGTTCAAGCATGCGAGTATGTGAGCTGAAGTCAAACATGCAAGAACATCATATGATTACCAGCCAATGATGAAAGTTGTTAACAGACGCGAGAGGAACCATCAATAATGACAATGGCCCTCAAGGTACTATAGGTACAATCTACGGCATGTGAATCAATGAGCTAGCATCAAACACCCGTAGAATCACTTGATCGGAGGCCAATGATGAAAACCTCACGTCGAATGCGACGAACCTGCCATTGAGGCATGCAGGCACCAAGGTACCATAAGGGAGTCTCTAGATCAGCTTCCTGGATAATGAGTTGAAGTCGACAGGAAGTGACCTTGATCAAAGGTGGGCCATAATGTTTCCCACATCATCGACACGAGACAGAGGAACATAATTTTTTTGTGAATCATGATCATATGAGAATCAGAGGAAGGTTGATACTTTGCAGAGGTCAACTTCTCTTGAACATATAACGGCACGACAGTGGATTTGGCAGCATTTGACATCAACGGATCAGAGGTCATGGTGACAAGGCAAAGAACAGATGAGAGGTCAAAAGGGATTACCCAAACCCATGGAGGCAAGTGAGAAAACAAGATGAGATGTCCCCAACCCGACACGAATGCAGACAGGTGCCATGTTCAAGAGCTACATACTGCCGACACGACAATGATGCTGGTTCCATTTTTCCCCCAACCATTTCTGGCGGGTACCCCAATTATTTTTTATAACAAGCTTGAATGGGATAGCATATGCTTGTGATATAAGTCCATCCTAGTACATTTAACGAGCCCTAGGAAGGAGGAACTTGGAGAACGTCATTTCGACTGAATCCAATGTCATCAGGGTTTAACGAGTCTGACAAAGGAAGAACTCGGCGTCTTTTCATATTTAGAGAGTTTGAAAAGACAGCAGAAAAGTAAACTCCAGTGGTCCCTTTTCGTAGATATTTCCTCGGACCCGAAAAGGTAGAAAACAATATCCGAGAAAACCTCCTAGTCGCGATAGGCTAGGGTATTCCTTTTTCGTAAATAATCCATCCCAGCCCAAAAAAGGGGTAAACGTATACTGGGTAGATGTTGATTCATGTCCATTTTAACGAGATCGAAACGACAAGGGCCTCGGCAATCTTTTCATGTTTAGAAATTCAGAAAAGAGCTGAAAGATGACTCCAAAGTGACATTTTCGTGTATTTACCGAGTCCGAAAAAGTATAAAATACAACTCGTTTCACTGTTTAAGTCGCGTAAAAAACATGTTGCTGCACAAAAAGCAAGTGTAAAACCCATTTTTGACAAAATATATTAAAATATTCAGAAAAAGAACTTTCAAAACCTATTTTGAGTTATAAATATGTCAAATGGTAAAAATAAAATTACTTTTCACTATTTACCTCACTGAAGAGAAGCAGTGGTCCATTTTGTGTGCGAACTTCTGACAGTGATTGCGACCGATCCGGGCTACCATCCAGATTCCCGTCAGTTCCAGGTATTTCAATCTGTTTTTCATAATTTTTTTATTGCATATTAGACTTCTGTGAGGAATTTTTGAATTTTTAGGGCTCCGCCCATTTGCACTAGTATCCGGCACGGACCCGTGCCAATGGTATTATATTTCCAAACGGCCCGCGCCAACTGGTGCGACTGTTAGGAAAATAGTCGCGCCAGCGGCGCAATTCAATTTTCCGTTTGAAATTTCCATACAATGAATGAATTGCATGAATTTTTAAGGATATCAAAGGTCTAATTAAAGTTTTTTGACCATGCAAATGCAGGCAACCGATCAAAATGGTCATTGAGTGGAAAGAGAGGGAGCACGAGGAAGAGGATGAATAAGCCATAGAGAATGAGACTTGCATGAATGCCCTCAAGAACTGTGGGCTTAAGAAGTTCTTCCTGACACCTTGTTTACGAGCTCAACCTGAGCTCCTGCAGTACTTGATCAGCATATGGGACGAACATGAACAAGTGTTCAAGTTGCGGGACCAAGTACTAGAACTGGAGGTCTTTGAAGTATACTTCATAACCGGACTATCGCGCAGAGGTCCGGTGCCCATATTGACAGGGAGTAGACCGTCTGGTGAGAAGATGGAACAAGTGATGGCACGAGTGTGCCCAGGGGCACGACTGGGATCAGGAAGTGGAAAGGTAGACATCCATACTATTCCTAATCTAGCACTCAGGGTAGTGCTTCATACCATCACGCGGGTCGCAGGATCGCAGGCACCGCATGAGGCAACAAAGGCCCAACTCTTACTGGCCTCAGAGTGCATGAGTCCCCTATTGTTTGACTGGGCTACAACAGAGATAATAAATATCAAGAGACAGCTTACGAAGTGTGAGCAGGCCAAACTAAAACAGTTTGGCTACGGTTCTATCTTGGTATCGTTCATTCTGGAACGATTACCAATCTTCCAGGGCCAAGGGGCCATAGTAGCTGAGTCGATTCCACGAGAGCCAAGAATGGCTCGCTTGGCAGCACTAATGCCCAGAGCTAGAGGAGGCCAAAAGATGTCCTAGAGGCTGGAGTTTTTTGGGTGGTTGCGGCGTCAGTTGATCGTAGTGGAAGACTAGCCATATGCAGGAACCGATTTCACCGGAGACCCAGATCTCCCACTACCAGAGGGAGATGATTGGGACGATGAGTTGGGTATGATCGCTTCTCTTTTTGATTTTTATGTTTTATGATTTTTTTTTTAATACATGTCCATCCTGACACATTTTATATGTATGCAGACGTGGGCCCAAAGAGACCAGCCGGTATGTCTCCTATCGCGCGGAGGACTCTTCCCACACCTGATCCTCAGGTAGAGGGTGCAGAGGGGGGGGAGTTGATCCAGAATCTCGAGGGTATTTCCCGAGGGATCCCAAACTATGCTCGGCTGGCAGATGTACCGATGGCGTACCAAAGACATACGGTGGGAGTGCCTAGTCGCCTCCACCGACTTCTGAGACGCTTAGTGCGTGCAGTCACTTGTTATCATGAGCACCATGCGGATTAGACTCCTAGGGCTTTTATCACGCATATTTTTTGAGAGACATGTTGTCTCCGGATGTATTAAGACGAATATGTATATTTTTTTATTTTATGTGATGCACACTATGTAAACACTCGATATCTATATATATACATATCTATTTCTGGATGGATCTTTCTTTACATGTGATGATGATTTACAAATTGTGCAAATGTCTATCTAGAACCAAATTAGCTACTGCATCAGTTAATGTATTCATATGCCTGGGTATATGTTGATATGTAATATAGTCAAAATCTCTTTCCAGTAAATGAATACATAGATACAGACGTAAGATGGATGGGTTTCTGACTGAATAATGACCATTAAGCTGTAATACTACAAGTTGCGAGTCTAGATACACAAGTAATTCACGGATACCAAGGTTTACAGCCTCAGTTAATAATTCTAACACAGAACTATATTCCGCGATGTTATTTGTAGTACGTCCTAGACACACACCTTGCAGGTTCACCAACTCACCAGCAAGATTGTAGATTACCCAGGGTGTCGAAGATAGATTCCTGGTACTGCGAGAGGCATCATCTGCGAAACCAACAAATGGATGAATGGACATCTGCACAATCAGGAAGACCCGATCAGCAGAAAGATGTTTACATTGCACACCACACCACACATGCACACAAATGAAAAAAAAATACACACCTATGTACACTAAAGATGGGCATGCCCCCTAGCATGGTGTCTCAATTCGAGGTGCATGCCCCCCAAGCTTCAGTCCATAGGAAATGGAGTGAAGGTTGAAAACAAAAGAGATTTGAACTAAATCTATCAAAACTCGAATTGAACATGCTCGTGTTTCATTATTTTAAAGAGGTTGACACACTTAAAAGAACCATCCTCGTAGTAGCTTGTTTCATTGTCTTAGGAGCTTGACACAAGTGGAGGAACTATGCTTCGACGAGCTCCAAGGAGGAGGCTCAGGAGGGAGATGATCTTGTATGTTCTCAACGATCCCCGGTTTAACGGAGATGTTGATCGGGATGGTTTGAGTGATATTACTCAGGTTTCCCTCCAAAAGAACCTCGTGTGTCAAAATGGGCGTTTGGAGAGGAGGAGTAGGAACCTGAGATGCATAACGCTCTAGACAATTTGACATTGCCCCCAAGCTAGGCATGAAAGAAAAACGATGATGTCCATCACTCCAAGGTAGCTCCTCCAGAGACATTGTTTCAACAATGGCCTCATCGGAAGGAAAAAATATCTTTGAGAGGATCAGGTGTATCGGCCTGACCGAGACAGGGGGATTGAGAATAGATGTTGAGAGCCATGCTCAAAGGAGCATGCTGAGGAGGTGGAGGATCAGATGCAGCAACAATTTCATAATAGATAATTTCTACTGGAGTCAAAGGAATTGATTCTCCAAACTCAAACACCTGCTCAGGCGTAGGGATGAGCCAGGGGTCATCAGACTTGGAAATCATGTTAACTTGAGCGGTGTGCGGTGGCGGCGTGGGAAAAATACCCATTAGGACTAGGTCTTTGAAGAGACCGGGTCCTACACTGTTAGGGGGATTTGGGATCTGATCCATGTATGGAACGTTGTTCTCGGAGGTAGAGGTGAAGAAGGACAACTGATCCACCGTGATGATTTTTCCCTCGTGAGGGAACTTAAGAAGTCAAAAGACGGTGGACGGCACGCATAGCATGGCATGAGTCCAGCTGCGGCCAAGAAATATATTGTAGTTGAGCTTGGCATCCACTACTTCTACTTCTACGTTGACAGTCTTCCCTTGTAAAGTGATTGCTAAACTCTTGAGAACACCCAGGAGTTTGGATTCCCGACCATCAAATGCCTCTAGGGCATTGGGAGATGACGAAAGGACTGGAGAGCCAATGGCCTTCCAGCAAGCAGATGACATGACGCAGCTAGAGGCACCTTCATCCACAATAGCCCTATGGATGTTAAGACCGTTGATCCCGACTTGAATAACAAGAGCGATCTGATGTGGAAGTCGGGGGGTAAAATTCTCTAAGTCGAAGGTGAGAAGGCTCGAATCGGTGGGATGAATGCCACCTATTGTAGACAATAACGCCTTCTGTTGCAAAGGACAACTCCGAAGAACTTCTAGTGCAGACATAGCAGAAGGGGCCTGTGCCAAATCCTCAACAATACTGTAGTGTTGAGCGGCATGGACATTCGGATTATAAGAAGATCTTCGTAAAACACCTTTCGAAGGTGGCTTCACAACAGGTTCAAGGGTAGGCCTCTCGATTTCCAATGAACCGAAGACAGGTGGGGGAGGCGGTCCATCCGCAACTGCCTTCCCAGGTGCCTACTGTGATTCGTTGTAATCCTTCGAGCGTGTAGCAATAGAAGTGGGTGCCGTACCATTCATCATAAAAACTTGGGACCCAAATGGTGCAGATGGTGATGGCTGTTCAACCATCTGGGTCTGCTGGGACGGGAATGGTTCTTTAAGAACTGTCGAAGTTCCTTTAGAGCCTTTGAGAAGTTGACTAACCTCAGATCGTCGTGGACAATCTTTGGTATAATGGTCTCCTTCATAAATGAGGCAGGGATACTTCGGTCTACGTTGAGAACCATCCTCAGTATGAGATTTGGATTCTGGCTTTGGGGCGTCGGATTTGGATTTACCTTTGCCCTTCTTTTTCCCTTTGGAGGCTTTCTCCGTAGGATTGGCCTGAACAGCGTTCACCTTTGCAATTTTTCTAGAATCAGTAGGGGCGGCAGGAGCAGAATTATTGGATGAGTTAGACTTCTGCTTCCCATTCGAAGATTTCTTCGAATTTTGAGACACGGAACCAATGACACCATCCACTGCAGGGGTAGGTGGAGCCTTAGAGGTTCCGGACCATGGAGCATCAGACAAGATATCATAAAGCGTGCCGGACTGAGAATATACAAGATCTAGATATTGGGCATGCGCAATGGCTTGTTCCTCCGTCACACACGCTCCCATCGTAATATCTTGGGTGATTTTGTTCACGAAGGAGGTGGTGAACCAGTGAGTTAGTATCTGATCAGGTATATGAAACTTGATCAGTCTATGACGGCACCGCCACTCATGAATGTGATCAGAAATGTGAGTGGCTTTGTCCTGCTTCAAAGAAGTCAGGAGGTGCGTCCTAGCTTCATAGCGAACCGGTAATTGAAAGTGCATCAAAAAAGCCATGGCTAAGGAATTGAAATCTTGGAAGATACCACGGGATAACTCGATGTACCACTTAGCAGCAGCTCCAATCAAAGTGCGCTAGAAGAGGCGCAGACGAATGGAATCATCGACCCAAGAGTTAGACGAACACCAAAGATGATACGTCATCACATGCACTTGGGGGTCCTCCCCAGCTTTACCCTCAAACTTGGGGCAATCACCTGGTATCTTGGTAGGAACCGGAGGCCAATAAGGATTATGCAAAATCGGATCATTGGTCAATTTTGAAACATCCGGCAACTCCAAGGTGGCCAGGAATGGCAATGGCGGATTGACCGGCATGCCAGGCCCGAGATGAGGACCAGTACATGTACTCCACGCTGGTTGGGAATATCCTTGCCCCCATGGGTTCTGTCCTGTAGGATTTTGACTGTAGGGGGTGTAGGTGGTATAACTAGACTGATTTGGCTGCTGGTAACCAGTGTGTGGGGCTTGATAACCAGAGTACGGACCCTGATTATATTTCGGCCCTGTGTAAGCAGCATTTGGATTTGGCTGCTGAGTATAGGTAGAACTGGGTTGATGAGGATAATACTGAGAGCCTCGGGGCTAGTTATAATTCGGTTGAGATTGACCATGTGGATAATAACCGCCTTGAGGATGAGTCGGCTGCTGATAGGTGGAACCCTGCGGAGACTGATAACTAGGGCGCAGCTGTGGATTTGGATGCGGCATCGAATAAATCGACTGCTAGGCAGGGTTAATGGAATGAGCAAGCTGCCTTGAGTGAACAGGTTGACCCGGATAGACAGGATGCGCCGGTTGCGCAGGTTGACCTGGCTGTAAAGGAGCCCCAGGTTGTGCCGGATGAATCGGTTGGCCTGGAGGCGGAACACCAAGTTGTATCGGATGGGCCGGTTGGCCTGGAGGTAGAACACCAGGTTGTACCAGATGAACCGGTTGGCCTGGTGGAGGAATAGAGCCTAGTGGTTGCTGGTAACCGGTTTGACCTGGAGCAGGACCATAGGATGGTCCCGGCTGATACGCAACGTTGGAAACAATAGGATACTGCAATTGCATGGGTTGAGAAGGCTGGATTTGCCCCCCAAGACCATAGACCAGTCCCGGTTGGTACCCCGACTGATGCTGCATAGGTTGACCGGAAGGGTTGTAGTACTGTCCTTGCGGACCGTACAATGGCCCTTGCTGGCCCTCAGATAGCCTTGCACGGGCTGCCCTTGTGGGTCATAAGGATAGCCAAGTTGGCCTTGGAAAGGTTTCCCTTGCAGGTTATAAGCCTGGTTATAAGGTAAACCTTGAGCATGGAGGTGAGCCTCAGGAGCGGGTAGACATAAAATGTCCCCATGCTCATCATACTGACCTGGAAAAGCATACACGGGTGTACCATCCTGTGCATAGTGTGAAAAATAAGAGCGGTTGGGATCTTGGGAGGATGGTCCAACCTCGGGGTTCGGCTGTTGTAGGGACAACCGATACTCCTCCGGAGAGATGTTCTCCGGTATAGCAGTCGCTAAATAAACGTCTTCAGGAGGCGGCACAGCCCTTACGAAGGGTGTCGTGATAGCAGGTGCAGATTCAGCCACATAGACAGTGGGTTGAATGGGTACAGAAGTGACGGGTGTCTGAGGAGACACCCCCGGTGAAGGAGTAGTCGGCCTCAGAGAAGGATCTGACATTCCCATAGAGGCTGCGGCGGAAATGATCTGACCCAAGGATCTATACCCTGGTGGTAATGAGGGACTGGATGCTAACATGACAGCTGGTTCAGAGTTGTCTCCTGGAAATAATCTTCGTGGGAAGAGTTGATAGTCTTCACCAGACATTGGGATTTCCTCACCAAAATCACTCATGTTTGAACCTGCCGCTAGATCTTGCAATAGACGGCGAGGACTAGGAGGAAAAACAGTAGCTATAAAAGGTGAACCCGATGTGAGAGAAAGGAAATCAGATCCTAATATCAATTTAGACCAAGGGTCAGAAAAGGGCCAATTGAACTCAACCGGTCCCCCAAAGGGTTGCTCAGCAGGAACTGGTCCCCCGTCAGGAAACTCGGAAACAATGGGCTGCTGTGGTTCAGTAGAGGATTGGGAAACCTCTGATGAATCATCCGTATAAGGACTACCAGTAGACGAAACCGAGGGTTCCGCCACTGTGGCAGAAACGAAAAGAGAAAAAGATCAAACACACACACGGGCTGAAAAAGAGTCAAGACACATGAGAAAATGGTCAACAAGCAAAATCTAATAGGGCGTGTGATCGTGGGTGATTAATTTTTTACCACATTGAAAAATAATAAACTTCACCATTTCATGTTTTAAGAGTCGAGAAACGGTCAAAAAGGTGACTCTATCTCTTTCAGATTTGACACAAGTGTGAAAGGACAAGCGCTTAGTGATCCTTTCAAATTTAGGGAGTCAGAAAAGATCAAATGACTACTCAGGAATACTAGGCAAAAGGGTGTACCAAATAACCGTGAACTGCAATATACACCTTGGTTTCAATAATGAAAGAGAAATCAACCAAGGACTTTCCGTACATGCAGGAAATCTCCCTGAATGCTGTGTCCGATGTATCACGGGTATAGGGCGGAAGACTCGGCTTCCTAAGGATAAAGGATTGAAACCTAGTGGGGTCTCCCTTTATATACGCGACGGTACGGGGATCACAAGTCCGTACTAGCGCTATTTAAAGCCAAGAGGCGAACGACAGCTACTAGGTTTTAAGACGCCGGAACACGTCTCTAGCCTAGACCTCTAAATGTGTTTCATTAGATTTCAATGCTGCCTTAGTGTAAATTGAGTAAATTTTAAAGTTTATCTTCAATTACATTTCAGTTTTCAGGCCTTAACGAATGTGATGTCTCAAAAATCTCCTAAATGCAAAACTACATGCCACACTATCTCATTTCGTTCAATGAAAGCTAGCTACAGAAGAGTTAAGAGCTTTTTACACAAACAAAATGATCGAAAGACAATCAGTGATATCTCTAATGCAGCTAATGAAACTAAAATCTTTTCCTTCAAAGTCACTAATTACTAATAACATCGAAAAGATTTTAATTTGCACTAATCAACCAAAAGCAAAAGAGATTTTTTTTTTTATTTTCAATGTTTGATAGCAAGATGCACTAAACAAACCGAAACAAATGAAAAGCAATTTGAGAAATGATAATAAGAGAGCAAAAACAAGCAGATTTTACTCAATGGCACAACAATCAGATCTCAAACCGACCAAAAGTCTCTCAAAACCAAGAAAAGTACCAAAGACACTAATGAGCCATGTGATCTAGGCCCAAAATGAAGCAAAGCGAAATTCGAATGAAAACGAAATCAGTCACTCAAAAAGCGCAATAAAATGATAAACAACCGTCAAACGAATGCAAGGAAGCAATCCCAAAGTCGACTGAACGAACGAAAACCAAAAACTCCCAAGGAAGGATCGACTCACAAAAGCACCTAGATGCCCTAGGGCTCGAATGCAAAATTGAAAGAAATAGGCAAACAACCAAAGGATGGAGGTTACAACTAGTCAAACTAAGCTCCAGTGCACTCAAACAGTTGAAAAAACAATGATCAAAATCACAAGTCAGTCCCCGAAAGCATAAAACACAGCAAACCCTAATAGCTCACAGGATTCGCGTGATTGTGAGCTTGAAATTAGCGCCAGAAAGGCAATGGCGCGGGTGATACACAAGAAACCTGCGCCAATGGGCGCGACTGTCACACTTAAAAGCGCGCCAGCTGAGTTTACTATGGGAAAATGAAAAACAAGCAATCTCAGACACAGACAAGTGATGACAAGGCCAAAACAAAGCCAAACAAACAGAAAAAACCAGTCCAAAGAGCTGACCAAGCAAGCAAGGCCAAGAAATCGACTGGAAAGAGAAGACAATACTCCAAGTTGTTCAGTTCGTAAACTAAAACGGAGATGGACTGAAGCAGCGTTGATCTACTCCGCTAATGCAGAGCAAAAGAATTTCGAAGGCTATCTAGCTGTACTTCAGGCTCCATCTATAGCTTACAAATCAAACAACAAGCTGAGTCCCCAGTGGAGTCGCCAAATTGTTGAAGAGGTTAATCCCCTCTGCGGACAGAGGCGATCCCTACTAGCCCAAATTGGGTCTAGCAACAATCAAACACGTTACAGTGCAGGTTCCTAATTGCAAATAAACCGACTTGTGATGAAGGCTTACCTGGAATCCAACGATGTCGTTTGTAGAAGAGGTGGTGCTCCCATTCCTTTTCCCTGGCAGATCACAATCCTCACGACCTCCGTGACCGGACACCTGCACATGCAAGAAACAACACAAACACAAGCTTAAAATCTAGTATATACAACTATATGTCAGTCGAAGAGGACATAACTCGTGAACATAATCAAGAACGAGAGTGGAACCATAACCAATAGTCACTTATCATTAATGAGTCAAAAGAAGAATACAACCATAGCTTCGACGCAACATTCTCCTTTGGTAGGTCATCAGCAAAACATGTCTCAATAAAGCTTGTCAAGGATGGGACAAGCCTCTCTCTCCAGATACTTGACAATAGTCTCCTTGCTTGGATTTGGCCTTAAGGGAATCAAGAAGGCTCTTGTAGCATAAGGGTGTGAAAGCTCTTGGGAACTAGCTTGCAAAGGAGATGAGAAAGCTTTTATAGATGGAGGAAGGGGAGTTGGGATCCCTATAATTATGGGATTGGACCTATCATCAAGGAAGCTTCCATGAGAGGTGGCAAACCACTTCCTCTCTATGGAAATCCGTAGCCAAACCTCCCAACTCAAGATAGATATCAGTCCAGGAATTTGTTAGGACGAAACTTCCGCCATTTATTTTTAAAAACACCTCTTAATATGGTTGGCGCGGGTGCGGCTCTATGACAGAGCGCCAATTGGCGCACCCTCTTTGGAGGATTTGCCCCCTTGGTGCGAGGGCTGAACTGTGGAACCGCGCCAATGGAAAAAGAGCTATTTTTAGGGTTTTTTGCAGGGAGATGTCTTCAGGGCAATGAAAGCTCATCTTCAAAGGGATGCAATGAAAGTATTTTCAAGTCTTGTCTCTACTCACAGGTCACAGAATAAGCCCTCCAATGTGCGGGATGGGGAATGGCAGGGACGGTGACAAATTGCTGTGTAACACCATTGAAGCAGTAGTTTTATGGATAGGGGACAGACTGGAGATGGAGAGTATCGTGCCCTAAATTCCTGCTCAAATACTGAATGTAGTCCACTAAAGCTTAACAAAGACAGACCTTGTCCTATTCTATTAGCTATTAGCGACATATATAAGATGGATTTTGGGATGGATGGGGTGTCCAATCGATTATCTAGGGCAGTTTTTTACCTTGATTACAGGCGTTGTGCTTTTATTCGACCTAGGCTATTACAAAGGCTAAGAACAGGGATGCTTGGAAAGAATCTGGATGAGGTGGTTACTTTGGATATATAGGATCTTGAACTAAATCTGCAGCTACCACTGCTGCAAGTGCTTTTGCTGGATCCCCTACCATCATCAATAGTGTGCGCAGGTGGCCCATTTTCTGTTAACAGCGAATAATATACCGCTTATGAGGGCGGCGGAAACATAATAGATAGGCTAATCTGGAACAACAGGCGGCTAACCAGTAGGTGAGGAGCTAGGTGGCCAAACAAAACAATCTGCAGGTCATAAAAATCTATTAAGTTCTATCTGAAAGCACAACCAGCATGAATAATACTACACAAACCATTGAAAGCACTGATCCTTTAGCTTGACTCTTGAGCCTTATCCCTAGATGGACCCTGATCCCTGTCGCTTTATTATATCCCACTTTCTTTACCCTTGAGCCTTGGACCAGGAAGGGAAGAGTTACCCTTGCTTTACACCGCTCAAATCTTGACTTATCCTTCGAACCTTTAGGATTTATGTTATAAATCTATTGCCCCGTTATACTGACCTACAAAGGATACTATTACAGAGACTCCTTATGGAAACCTTTTCCTCTACGCTCAGACTTATGAAACTATGTTCCTCATCAAACTTATCCCTTGATGCTTGCTTTGATTGATATTCCTTCTCCATGAGGGAGGGAGGTTTGAGCCCTATCTCTTGAGAGACAGCCACGATGAAATGACAGAAAGACACTGATGGATGGAGTTGAGCGAGAAGTTGAACACCGTGAAACCAGTGATGGAATAAAATAAAATAAGTGGACCCATGAAGGAAGGAAGGACAGAAGATACAGTGACATAAATGGATGGAAACTGGACTACGAGTTCAATACGAATGAGTTGTTCAGCAAGAGACCAGGTCAACACTACAACCTGGTGAACCACAACCTATGGTTAATTAGTGTCGTACTTGAGTGAGAGCTGAGTGCGTGAATAAATATACAGGCTAGCTTTATATATGTTGCATGGTTGGTTCAGGGCGAGTTCCGGTACAGGATGGTTAGGTGAGGAGTTTGGCAGACCAGTTTCATCAGGACATTGCTTGCTTTTGTTACCTTCCCATTATGGTTGATCCTATCGCTTGCCCATTAGGAGGGTGCTAGCGATATTTCTTCATCCATCCACAAAAGATGAAACAACGCCACTTTAAGCAGGACCTGGCAGAAAGAAAGAGTGTGTATGGTTAGGTGTGTGTATGGTTAGGTCTTATCTCAGACAAGACGGTTAGGTTAGTCAAGAACAGACTGAATCAGTACGAGTTACAGTTATAAACTAAGATTGATTGATTGCTACCTTCCCATGAGGACCTACGAGGGTGGGTTCAAGAGAGAGAACAAATCACCTAGTAATTGAGTAATGAATCAGTTGAGAACCTTTGATCAAATGTACCAAACCTGTAGTTGAGTGAGAAAATAAACAAGTGGGTGAGCGAGAAATGAGTGCATGAAGGTTAGCTTTATATATGTTGCATGGGTGGGTGTTTCAGGGAGGGCAGGTACCAGTACGGGTCTGCTTAAGAGAGTCAGGACGGGAGTCGAAAGAAAGGGCATTGCTTTTTCACCTACCAGAAATACCCTTCTATGTTGAAGCCCTAGAACATGAGGTCTTCTAAGTTACCAGTTTACAGTTATGAGTTACCTGTTAGAGCCACAAATATCAGACCTTTGAGGCAACACCAAAATATGGAATGGGATAGAGTATCTATCATCCAGGAACACTAAAGTAGCTGTAAAGTATTCTCTATTGAAGAAACTTTACTCTTTCACCTGCTCGAACTAGACCTGGAGCCCCAAGAATCCACATAGTGAAGTGAGGGAGTCAACATTTTTTCCCTTGAAGTGCCAGATGGGATGAGCTTTGGGATTGGCATTGGCTTATTTGTAGGATAGGGAATGAGTCAAGACTGATTATTGGTATTGATCCTTGGGTTGGCTGTGGAGAAGTTGTCAAAATTTCTAATGACATAATTGAGGTCCTACACAATGAGGGTCTATTCTTTCTACATTAGGTGGCACATTCAGATTTCACCACAATCTAGAGGAATGAATGGAAACAAGATGAGGTTCTAGGATTAGAAGGAAGAGATGATGAAGAATGGAAAATGTATGTATACACCCTTAGATCAAGTCATGCTAGGATCAGGGATGATGAGGATGAGCTCATTTGGGGGGAAACCCCTGCTAGTGGGGCCCCTACCTCAAAATATAGGGTGAGTCACTTCCAATAAGAAGGAATTCCTTTCCCTTCTTAGGTTGGGCAAGCGCTTTGCACCTTTCCCTGAGAAGCACAAGACCTCCGAACCTTTAATAAATCCAATAAGTAATGAAAGAAAGGCATGCCCAATAAAATTAAGAAGAATAGAAGTACTCTTTCTGGCCTATCCCACCTTTGGGATGGGGAACTATGGGATCCCCTCTGCCTACTTTCAAATTAAGTAATTTAGGTAGGCCTTAGAATAGAATTAAGTACTATGAAAGAAAGTGATTGGTTTAATTAGAAATATAACTCTATATATAAGAAAGAGTGGCTAGTTGTAGGGGCTTAATAGAAGTGATTGGAAAGTGTTAGATTGACTTTGGGTGTTAGAACTCTATATATCCCCTCTCTACCAACTTCTCCTGATACGACTTCAGTGGTTATATGGTTCCCTACCACGATTCTTCTTGTCGTTTATGACTGCTACTTCGACTAGCCTTTGGTATTTACTTGGATGTATCCATGTTTTCATTGATCCAGTTTAGGTCGATCCTCTCAATTATTATTCATGCTATGCGTGCTCCTGATCTGGCTTGTGTTCTAGACAAGCATACTATGGATCGTTCCAGGGCCAGGTAATCATAGGAGTAAGGCTTCTCGTCTTGTGACATATCTTAGTGAGAGTGAATTTTCTCTTGCTTCAGCACTTGTGAGGGGTGGGAGTGAATCTTCTTTTTCACATCCTGCTACACCTGCTACTGAATATCTGCCTAGTTATCTAGAAGTTTCAGAGCCACTATCCTGTACAAATTTTGTTTCGAAGCCACATCCTGTTGGATATCAAGTGTCTATAGATCCAAATAAATATGAAGTGATAAAGCCATAGCCCCGCTCTGTAGCTTCATATTTTATTACTAAAACCCTTAATTAGGTCAACTAGATCTGCTACTACTAGCGCTTAAGGTAGATCAACTGCGAACCCTGCTGCTTTGACTTGGTCAACTACTCGATTAATTGGATCTACAACTAGCTATTGATTCGTAATTGTGAGGTTTCTAAATAGAAAAGATGCTTGGATTCTACCCAGCGTATTCACTGCTTCTTGATCCATGGCCACTGATGCGTTTACCCTAAAAACTGATTCTTGAATAGGATCTAAAGCTACGAGGTACACTAGCCTACGGGCTACAAGCTCTGGATCAATTTTGTAAACTCAATATTGAAATGGATATGCTACAAGAGCTTCTCATGAGAAATTAAATAAGAGGCTATGCTACCTTGACTCTCGGTAATGGGTTTCAATCTAAAATATGCTAGAAGGTATAAGCGGATATTTGAGTTTTTGTTGCACACTTAATAATAACTTGCGGTAAATTGATAATCATAGAGCGACCGGTATCTACCCCCTCAGAATTATTGCCCGCTTACGCCAAGCCCTTCTCCTTCTTCGGTAATGCGCCGGTAATAGAAAAGAATCCTAATTTTCACCCACCTAATATTGATCTGCCTATCAGAGACAAGTGCTTCTCTAAGCATCTAGAGATCAGGCAATAGTCGAATGCATTTG
The DNA here is from genome assembly GCA_034641835.2 of Pinus albicaulis. Taxonomy (NCBI): domain Eukaryota; kingdom Viridiplantae; phylum Streptophyta; class Pinopsida; order Pinales; family Pinaceae; genus Pinus; species Pinus albicaulis. The sequence continues at coordinate 1,102,481,133 of CM076584.1, forward strand.
GATGGAAAAAGTGCCCCTGCAAAATTGAGTTTCCACCATACCTGTATTGTTGGTATCGGCACGTGATGTTAGGACTTGACATTTCATTCTCCACCTCGATGCCAAAGAAGTATAGGTAAGAGCCTCCACTCATAACCCTGTATGTTCACTGGTAGACCCATTCCTTCTATAGTTGGAAAAAACTGTGATTTTCTTGTCTTTTACTTCAAGCTGCTTTGTTTATTAAATTGGTGCTTTCACGTAACTAATGTGTTCTTTGTTTCTTTATTCGTTGATGCTTCCTCTTCTATTGCTACTGGTAGTGGTGCTTTAATAATTCTCGATCCGGAACCTAGATACTACCTATGCCCATCATGCTATTAGGTTAACAACCAACTATGGAGCTTTGCTCTATTCCTACCCCTGCTCTCTCTGCTGATGAAGTCATCGAATCTAATCATGCATGTCACCCCCTCCTCCTACCGAAGCCAAATAAGCATCCCTTGACAAAGCAGCCGAAGACGAGTATGAGTGCAGAACAAGGAGCCCACAACCCTCGCAGTCGAAGAAGACGAAGCCGCCTCATAGAAAAGGAGGGGAGAAAGCACGCTAAAATGGCTTACTAAGAATAGAGGCTTCGCTCGTCACCTGCTTGATTTGATGGATGGAAGGAATAAAATGAAATGCTTGCGCACACCAATTTAACTATTGAAAATGTGAGTTCGATAACAACCTCCTCATGCTTTCACTATTGCTTGATAACGTGGAGCTTGATAACATGGATGCTGTCGCTGGATGGATGGGGTCAATTAGCCGAGAAAGAGTTAGTTTCCCTTTAGGAGATAGTATTTAACTACCGGATAGTTTGCGATTAGGGTCATCAGAGAACCTCGTTGGATGATGGGATGGACAGGCTTTAGACTGACTGCCAGGAAGGAGATATGCCTAGATAGGGCCAGCCAGAATATGCTTTTAATACACTTGCCTTTAGGAATAATCTTAGGAAGAGACTACTATAGAACCAAGATTGGGATTGGATGGAATGAAACAACAACCTTAGCTTTGACTGTGACCCTAAAATCTGGAGTGGAGGCCTAGTCTTTCCACCCGGAATACCTGGAAGAGAAGTAGGTAGAGTATGGTAGATATAGAACCCTCACCATATGAATAGTGACTGACTCCGTCCCTTTACTTACGAGCATCCACTAGATACGTTACTTACGACTCCCTTCAACCAACCGGGAGTGCCTTACCTTATGCCAAGAAGTATTAAATGGGTATGACACCCTTTCCCATGGCGAACTCATCCACCAGAAGACCTTCTGTTAGACCTATACCACTTGGATGAATGAAGAATCTTTTCAAGGGGAGGTTTTAGCTTAGGAAGAATGGGGTAGGAAGATGATGAAGCTTAGAGGGTAGGGAAGAGAGGCTTCTACCTCTCATCCATTTAGCTTAGAAGAGAAGGTATATTATGAAGATTTACCTAGCCTCATGCCCCTTCTTTCTCCTATGCCTGGGCGGAACTACACGCCTGTAAATGAATGTGAGTTCACCTTGCCTACTTCACTCAACCTCTTTTGCTGCCCCTATCTATCTCTTTCTTACCGTTTTAGATCTTCTCTATGCCCATCCTCCCATCTCTTTCTCTATACCCGTCTCCCTATCTACATCCACTAACATCACCATCTCTCTAGCTCTATACCGAGCTTATGGAACCAATCAATCACTTAACCAAGCTCACTCAATCCATCCAGCAAGGAGGAATCAGGAAAACTCTCCTTCAATCAATCATTCATCCAATCAATTCATCAATCCATCATTCATTCATTCATTCATTCATTCAAGCAAGCAGTCTATCCATATTACACATTCAAACTAGCCTTGTGATACCCTTCTACCCATCTCACCATCCATACCATCCAACCCATCCAATGAAGTGAACCATCGAAATCAATTTATGGCCATCATTGCATTGGATCACACACCATGGATGTTCAGTGCGGTTGGCCAAATTAGTGAGATGGACTAGTTGGCTGACCTATTACAACCTTGTCGAGCAAGTCAATGCTCTTCCTATCAATTCCCTATCCTTTCCTCTACATTCATCCCTCCCTATAAAGCCAGTCGCCATGTTCCCATGCACACACCACTCACCAAATCCAAGCCGTAAATAGAGCACAAGCCACTAACTATAGGAAGTCGTTGTTCACATAATGAACTGAAGCTTCGTTCACTTAAGACATTCACTGAAGAGTCGTTGTTAAGCCACTCACTCACTGCATGAGGCCCTGATAGCATTATATAAGTGAATATACACACAAGAAGCTAAGCACCACCCACCTTCCTTCCTTATAGCATCTTACTAAATAATCCCCTCCTTTCATAATCATATTTGGATTGAAAGCATTTAGTATAAGCATAGAGCGCATCAACACCTGGCTTCAACTATTGGCTAGTGTAAATGCTAACTGACTATGAGTGTCACTGACCTTCAATCGAGACTCCTGGCAAGTACTCCTGGAAACTATTGGCGGCCATAGTCAAACATTGAGCATTACCAATTATAGAAACATTGTTAACTATGGTTGGTTGTATTCAACCATGTTATACCATGGTCAACAAGAATTAACCATGATAAATAATAGTCAAATGTGATTAACCATAGTAAACCATAATCACCATGGGCCACCAAAGTGAAACAAAGTCAACATGAAATAATAGTCAAACATGATTAACCATAGTTAACCATGGTCAACCACAATCACCATGGCCACCAAAGTGAACCAAAGTCAACATGAAATAATAATCAAACATGATTAACCATAGTTAACCATGGTCAACCATAATCAGCATGGTCCATCAGAAGTCAACATGAAATATCCCTTTACCATAGCAATGCCACATAACATTGATGAACACATAAATTCAATAAAGTCAGCAAAGACTAATGTTTAAATATGACATAATTTGTGAGTAAGATAACCATGTTTAGCTATAATCAACATGGTCAGGAATAGTTAGCCAATTTGTGAGTAAGCTAGCCATGTTTAGCTATAGTCAACATGGTCAACAATAATTAGCCATAGTTAATAACAACAATGACACAGTTTACCATTTTCAACCATTAACAAATATAGTCAACCATAGTCAACCATATTTACACATATTCAAATATACACAACCATAATACAATACATATTTTTCTATTTTCTTAAACTATCATTAAAGATTATAACCTCAAATTATCACTATTACTTTGGTCAAATTACTATAATAAATTGTCCATATTAAAATATTGTTGAAATTTCTCTACATCAAATTGTACTCTATAAAACCTAAAACAAAATCTTGGAGCTCCCTCTACATTGTACAATAAAATTCTACTCTATAAAACGTTTTACTGGCTTTATTGGTTATCATTCCAATATGAAGAAAACATGTGAGTGTTGGCTTTACATAATTTTGCATTTCTTTTGATTTTAACTAAACAAGAAAATATTAATATTTTGTTGGGTTCTCATTTCTCCTTTCGGAACAATTACTAATCTAATCTTGTCTCACAAATTCAAGCGGCTCTATTCAATTTGTAACATGCAGGGAGTGTATTTAATTTAAATATTATCTAATTGATTATTGGATTAATTTTTTTTATTTAATTTAATTTTAAATAATTTCAATATAAAATCTATCATTCACATATATATTTCACATATAATAAAATTATTCAGCTAAAAACACCAACAACAATACTAAAATATAAATTTATATTTTAGTATCCTAAGAAACTAGGGGCGACAGTAATCTATCTGCCTTCCGAACTAATAATTGACAAAGAGTCCGACAACAATCTATCCGCATTTCAAACTAGTAATTGACGAAGAATCGCACCCAGAGAAAATTGAGTCGGATAGCTGGATTTGTGAAGGGGCAGATGACGTGGAAACAGCTCCTTTTCCAAATGCATCCCCGCTAAAGCTGATATTAACAAAAGCAGGCTTCGTGGGATTCGGTATAGCCACTGAATTGCTGGACAGCATGAGAACAACATCCGGCATTGCTGGGCGATCTGACGCATCATTCTGCACGCATAGAAGACCCACACGAATGCATCTCAATGCTTGTTCCTGAGGGCAACATTCAACTATTGTCGGATCGATCATATCTAGCAGATTTCCAGCATTGCACAATCTCCATCCCTGCATTCATATAAATTCGAAAACATAGGATTAGAGTCCCTCCCAAAATTTAAAGTTAGTTTTCTGTGAAGCTGGTTTAAGCCAAGCCAATTGATTCATAAAAATATTCCAGCTCACCCATTCTAAAAGGTTTTTCATTTCCTGAGGAAGGTGGATTTCTGTGTTCCTTCTCCCGCTCACAACCTCGAGAAGAACAACACCGAAACTGTAAACATCTGCTTTTACAGATAGTTGCCCAAACATTGCATACTCTGGAGCCATGTAACCACTGGCAATAAAGTAAACCCAAAAAACCTGTGAGAAATGCCTAATCATAATACATTGATTTCCTAACATCTATGCGATAAATAACCTTCACTCTTCTTTTTAATTATTCAAAACAGCTGCTTACTATGTCCCAGCAACTCTGGTTTGAACATGAGTCTCATCATTAGTAAAAAGTCTGGCCAATCCAAAGTCTGCTATCTTGGGATTCAGCTTGTCGTCCAGCAGAATGTTGTTCACTTTAACATCTCGATGAATAATGCGCAGTTGTGAATCCTCGTGAAGATAAAGAAGGCCGCGTGCTATTCCGGTTATGATGTTATAGCGTTTTCCCCAATCAAGAACACTGCGTTTTTCTGGGTCTGTTAAACATCCAAATGTCAACATTTCTCCATCATTACAGTCCAAAACATAGACAGTCATTTAAACAGAAAAAGAAATTTAAGGATTACTTACTGAAGAGGAAGGTGTCAAGGCTTTTATTTGGCATGTACTCATAAACAAGCAACCTTTCTGATCCGTCCACGCAACAACCAAGTAGCTGTACAAGATTTCTGTGCTGAATTTTGGCAACAATATTTACTTCATTCATAAATTCCCCTGTTCCTTGGGCAGATCTTAAGGACAGCTTTTTCACTGCTATTTCTGTGCCATAGGAAGTTATACCCTGAAACGCACAATAAATATTACATCATTGTCAGATTATGGCAATTCATCTCAACATTTCGTCATAAATTACAAACTCTATATAATTCCAATGCACTCTGCATCGTACCTTGTATACAGGACCAAAGCCTCCCTCTCCAAGCTTATTATCTTCATGAAAATCCCCTGTTGCTTCTCTCAATGTTTCCAAGCTAAACACTATTTGAGAATTGAACAACGATCCTGATCCTGTGAGGCCATCACGCCCTCCTGGAACTGATAAAATTATATATATACACAAGGGAGAGAACACAAATTAGTAAAAATTGATCATTTGAAGTTAAAACATCATAAACAAATACAAGTTTTATAAACATGGGACGCAGTAAATGTATTTTTAGATCATGTATGACAAACTATTTTTTATAAAGTGGGTAATTTTAAGCCAGAGAGCAGTTTTAATAATTAAGGGCGGGTGTTTTTTTTAATATATAACTCTTTGCTGGCTGCCATTAAGAAATACAAACTAACTTATCACTATTATACCATCTTCACAGTTTAAAATGAATTATATTGAAAAAATAATAATAATAAAAATGAATTATTATTATTTTCATCGAAAAAGACATACCTCCTTCCGTGGTTTGTGTGATCGGGACTGAACTCTCTAGAGGGACGGATCTCTTTTTGTTTATTTTGTTTAACAATATGAACAGGCATACCACAAAGATGAGCAATCCGCCTCCAATAGACCCGCAAAGAATGGGTACATTTCTCGAAGATTTTCCTGTAGCGTAAACATTAATTTATCTCTCTGAGAAATCTGGGCACTCAAGTGGTTCTCAAACCCAGATAATCAGAACTTCAACAATAAAGGCTAGGCAGCAATGTAAAAGAAATAAAATTTAATTAAACATTACTGTGATGCACTGTAGCGTTGCTGGGCGCAAATAATGTCGAGAATGGGTATGTCTCAAACCGAATTCTGCAACTTCCTAACAACGCTTCGCCCCCTTCTTTTACCATAATAGGATACAGCTTTTTGAGCGCTATTAACAAACAGGTTTGGCACTGTTCCACGGACAAATCTCTCCAACATTCAACCAACCCGAAAACCCTGTGCGTATCAGAGGAAGCAGAGGTAACAGATACTGCAGCGAACCCCTTTCTTGCCGGATCGGAAATTTGACCAATGAGAGGACGAAGTAGATGCATGACGTCATTCTGAAAACCAGCCGGATTTTCCTTCACAGTCTGGGGATTGGGGAGAATAGCAATGACATGGGCATCTAAGTCTGAAAAGAAACTGAAATTATCATAACGCAAGAAACACACATCGAACCACACTCGGCCGCCTATGTCGTTCTCGCAAAGCTGTTGAAGAGCGATGTTCGCTTCCTGTGAACAGGTAGAACATTGTTGTGGCGATGCGTCTTTTCTGCACTGGATAAGGCCGTACACCTTCTCTTCTGGTTTCTGCCCATGCCAAGAGGTGTTAAACCCCGTCTTTGCTACACTGTTAACCAGATCATGCATAACAGTGTTCAAATTGCTCTCAAACCTACTTCCATGAGCATATTCAGTAACGTTGTTGCAATCGGAAGCTCGTAACTCCGACATTCCCAAAGGAAAACTAATGAATAGCAAGCAGTTAAGAAAATGGACTTTAATGTAGCCATTAAACCTCCCCATATAACCAAATACTGATTCTTTCAAAGCCAAGCCCCGCCTGTTTAGGGAATTTCGCCAATAGAGTATTCTGTTCATATTAGCGAGTGATCTATTATATCTGAATGAATGAAGCAGTGTACAAGGTCGGTTTGTTAGCGTGACGACGACGGGAAATGTGGAACCTACCACGTGAATCCCGGATTTTGCGGACCCTCGCGAGAGGCAATAACAAAAAAATTAAACATCCGTACACGATAGAATTCGTCGAATATTAATTATGTCGGGACTGCGCAAATTATTAACATTTTATGTAGGTCGGGACGGCACAAAGTATTAACAAAAATAGAATTTCGCACATGTTAACTTCACAATATAAAAATTCGCACATATTAATTATGGATTATTATTGGTTTTCATTTAATTATGGCCTCATTGTATATTGAATATCATTTTATTCTCACTCAATTGACTTTATCATTTTATTCTCATTCAATTGACTTATTGAACCAACAAATTTTGGAGGGCTGGACCATTCCAATAAGAACCACACCCACCCTTCACAAAATGCAGCTCTAAACGCTTTTCTCCTGTAGATCAGATGTCATGAAATATCACACATATCATTGGCGTCCGTGGCAAACAATTCAGATATATATACAAAACCCAACGGCCTCTACCTATGGGCGTTCACCAGGCTACTGTGCTAGTTATACATAAATATATATATTTTTAGAGCCTTTAAATTAATTTATATTTTTTATTTTATATATTTATATATTTTTTTATTTTGAGGAGAGAGGTTAATTTACATTCAATATGAAGATGTAAAAATTGGTTCATCTATTCATGTTTCTTTAAAATAAAAAAATAAAAATAAAAAATATGTTTTAGATAGAAAATTTATGCTTAATAAAATTTAAAAAAAATGAATATGTTGTAAAGTAATTATATATCTTTACAGAAAAAAAATATAAGCTTTTATGATTAAAATTTTTATTTGGTCATATACATTTTATTTAGCATTAAAAAATACAATTTAAACAATAAAAAATAACACATGATAATTTACACGTGAAAAGCATTAATCTTTCTTAACATAGATTTATGCTAATATAATATCTATATATAAATATTTACAAAATAAATATAAATTGAATAAATAAAATTAATACATATAATTAAAAATATATCACTAAATATATTATTATTATATTTAATAAATTTATTATTTATTTATATATAAAAGAATTAGTTTAAACACTCTAAAACATATCAAATTCTTTGATATTGTTACAAGTTACTGTTTTCATATATTAAACTTTTAACTTTTTTTAACCGAACACTTGTAATCCAAGCCTATGATTTACCCATTTTAATATCTATTAAATATTTTATAATTTTAATTAATTGAAAACTTTTATAAATTTTCTTCTCTGACATAATGGCTTTTGACTTTCATAAAGGATTTTTATTCATATAACCGTTACATATCTACACAATCAGATCGTTGACTGCTCCGGACGATGATGAAATGTTGGCTTTTGCTTTTATAAGGATTTTTTTATTTATATCAGCATCCGATCCTTGACTCTTTAGAACCATAGATTCTATTATAATATTTTATAGTTTAGGTTGAAGAAACATATTTTTTTCATTTATATTTTATACAGTAATAATATTAAATGTGAGATGTGGTCCTATTAATGTGTGAGGTGGTCCTTTTATGTGAGGTTTTTTTTTGGGTTTTAGAAGTTAAAAGGGATTTAGTCATAATCTATTTGGATAGATTCATACGTTATTGACAAAGAAAACAAAGGGTCATCATGATAAAATAAATATTAATTAAATAAAATTGTGGTAAAAAGTCAATTTAGGGGAATAAAGTGAACTATAGTATTATCCATGATTTTCTTACCAGGAAATTAGTATTAAAAAAGAGTATATGTGAACAATTATTGGTGAATTTATTGAGGAGTTGTAGTAGCTTGTAAAGGGAAGTAGAAACTCTTTTTTGGTTTCTAGTTCTCATGTTGAAATATAAACTCTAGCTAATGGAATTTGTTTTGGTGCTTGCAAAGCCACCCTAGCCAATTATTTTATTTCAAGATTGATTTTACATAAACAAAATTGAAAACATTAAGAGTGAGCCAAAATTGGCATTGAGAAGACCAATTTTTAAGAGGTCGAGTTCTACCAATCGAAGTACATTTTAGAGGGCAACAATTTTACCCCTAAAGGAGGTTGATTTCCTATCTCTCAAGGAGAAAATTGAATCTTGTGTGGTGGATGATTTGGAGGAAAAATAATTGCATCAAAAGAGATGCATTATTATCCACTGAGGGGTTGAATTTATTGCATTGGAAGAGAGTCAAATTCATTGGTTTTGCAAGAGGTTGATTTATTATTTGACAAGGGTCAACTTTTTCTGATTGTTAAGCTAAGTCACCATTTCCATAAGAAAAATAGAATAGTGTGAAAGGGACGAATTATACCAATCAAGGAAGAAAAAATTATCAGTATTGAGTTACTAATTTGTTGATGACAGGATCCTTGTAGGAGGCTTACTTATGTATCTACCAAGAGGCCAAGTTATAGTCACTTGATGAAGAATAATATATGGTTTTTTTAGAGGCCAAATTGTCATATTTATCGGGGTTGAGTTATCGGTGCCAAGTGGAGGACGGGTTATTGATCAAGGGAGGAAGATTGTTATTCTTTAGGATTTCAATTCATATTGGCAGAGGAGCTAAGCTTCTAGGCTCAATTGCTTGATGAAGAAGGCCATATTGACTAGCCAAAAAATTGAGTGAATGGACCGAGTTGACACAACAATTATTGGAGAGAATTTCCAAAGTATTTCTACTAGGTTCTATCTTATAATTTTTGTAAAACTCCTCCAAATATTTCCATTCAATAAAATAGTATTGGAGCTACAACATTTCATTTTTGGGTTGCACATTTTTATTTAAAGATTGGATATTTCCATTGTGTAAATTTTATGGAATTTTCTAAATAAAATTTCATGCCCCAAATTTTTGAAGAAAATTCTTGATAAATCATAATAAGGTTTATTACCATGGTATCAAATCTGGTTTTCCTTCCATCTTGAAAGGATTAAGAGTTTATGATTCCATGAGATTATAGGTACATAACTTACTGAAAGAAGAAATAGGAGGGAGAAAGAAAATAAAAGATGGGGTATCATGAGGATCAACCTTGTGAAAGTTTCGAACACATCTTGAAAGTTTTAGCCAAAGGGAAATAGGATCTACTCTAGGAATTGAGTTGAGCGTTATATGTCATTTTGTCGCATCTTGTCAATATTCCTACAAATTGGATCAATAAACATCCATGAACACCTTGTCATTGTCCCCACCAAAATCCCTAGGCATGACTCTCCCTAATACCCAAGTTTTTAGACTTAACTGCTTCATTTCCATGCTTTTTAGGCCCAACACACCCTACATAATTGATCAGTTTCATTGTTGTGCAGTCTCTCCTTATCTAGGGTTCCACTACAGTGCACCCTGCATAACTGTGGGGGTGCGTTGAATCTAGAAATTCGGGAAAAGTAAAAAGAATCATGAAGCTTCCTCTTCCAGAAGGTTCCAAGAGTTGTTTCAACCATTTATCTTGGATAAGAACTTTGAATTCTATCTTATCCTACCTTAGATATTTCACCACTTATCCCTTGATCTCATCCTCCCATCAAGAGTGGATCTCAAGCTTAGATTGGTAAATGGATAAGAATTTCTAACCTATCATCCTCTCTTATATATTTACTGCCATCCACAAGCTACATGATGTATTGTAGAGATTTATTAGCCTCATTTTGTTGCCTTAAATCTAAGGAGAGTTATGATTCCATGCATTGAGGTGACATAAGAGATGTGCTTTGCGGCAAGGAAGGACAAGTCGATTTTGGGAGTTTCTCTACATGATCAGCTCCTATATTTGGTTGTGACTCTCTCCTATATTTGGTTGTAACTCTCTCCATTTATACTAATACAATGAGTACATTTTTTTCCTATATATGATGTTGATTTTCATATGTTTCAATGTTTTATTGATCATTAAATGAAGTGATTGGATAATGATACATAGATATCATAGATGTTTGGCTTGTTGTGTTTGTATGTGTAGGTCTAATTATATAGATCAGAGCTAGGATTGGAGTGTACAAGCCTATATGAGAGCGAATCTTGCGATGGATTCCAAGTAGGCCTCATCTCGTTGTTCAATTACTTTAAGGGAAACATTATATTCTTTGTCCTTTTTTTCTTCTAGACCAAGCCACCAGGTCTAGGGAAGACACTTATGTCTGCAGTCGTAGATTCTGCATAACAAACTAGCAACTCCACTTGGGACCATTTCATTCCCTTGGTTTCCTTGTCCTTATTACTTGTTTTTCCTCTTGTTCAGACTTTCATTGTCTCATTCAGTCATGAATTGACCTTAGGAATACATTTCATTGAGCTTAAGTTGCATTTTGTGGGTCATAACTTAGCATTCCTTGTTCAATGCTCCCCCTAGTCTAGAGACAGAGCGTTGTAGTGCACCTAGCCTTCTCTATGAATGTGTTGTAGTGCACCCCAACCCTCTCTATACCTGCGTTGCGGAGCACTAGTGCCCTTCCAACACCCGTGCTCACACATGTTTCATGCATAAATTTTCCTTTTTTCTTTTATTTTCTCTTTATTCATCCTTGTTCTAGTTGTACCTCCTCGTGTCTCCAAGTGTATTTTCTTCTCTCAGAAGCATCCATCTTGGTTTATTTTGGTTTTGTGTTCCTTTGATGAGAATTTATTTAGATTTTAATTTGTTCTTGCTATTAGGTCATTAGAAAAATGATTTGTTTGATCATTTAGTGCTTGAAATAATTTTTGTTTTAGTCATAATTCTGAATAGTTCCTTTTATCAGTGATTAGACATGCATCTTGGTTTTCTCTCATTTCAAAATTAAATGAAATTGAAAAGAAAAATATCTTTACATTGGCATATAGGATTTTGTTTGTGAATTTGAATTGGAATAGTTGCATTTAAGGATACTTAGGTGATACATCGAACACAACATTCGTAGAGATTTCCTTCTTGTATGTAAATCCTTGGTTCACCAAGGTGGTATATTGCAGTTCACAGTTACTTGGTAAACCCTTTTTACTAATTACCCCTATTTTTTTTAATTTTGTGTCTCTAATTTCTAAAATAAATTAATTGACCTCATAATAAAATACTCACCTTGGAACCACAGCTTTGTAGATCTTAGGTTGACACTAATGGTGACAGTTCGTGAGTCTACTAATCAAGGAAACTCCTCTAACAAGAATCCTGGTCCTTTTCCTCCTTTTGGAAATATTGGTGCTCCTTATATCACAACGTTGTCCCTTCCTGGATTTACGATTTTTTTTTTAGTTTGGTTGTTTTTGACTCCTATGGTTCTGAATGTCCAAACTACTCCTCAACCAAGTATTCCTCTACCTGAAAAAGTTGATTATAGTGTTGACCCTTTTCCTTCTTCGCATGTTCGATCTCCTTCCTCTTCTTCCTCTTCGTCTAGTGAAAGCCTCAAAGTTAGTAACCAGGTGGACAAGAATAAGAAGAAAAGGAAGATTAAGAAGAAGAAAAATAAGCAAGGGGGGAACCAGGCAACCATTTCTAGCTATGCAACTAGTATGGAGAAACCTTCCTGTAGGTTTTAACCCTGTACATAAATTATCTGCAAACGAATCTTAAAAACATAAAATAAACAATAGCGAGAGGATAAAACATAAAACATATATACACAGCTATTTTCCCCTGGATCCAAGATCGAGACTACCAAATTGATTTTTCATTATATTCCTTTTAGTGTTACAACACATATATATACATGCCTAGGCATTCATAAACCCTAATCTATTAACCCTGGATTAGAACATAATCGTAGTTCCCTTGATCGGATCTACAAAATACCAGGGGCCGAAAACCATCATGCCCCAAAACCATGGGCGGGTCCACCCACCAAAAAAATAGGGTCCAATTTTTTTTTCTCGGGGCACTGCCCCAGACCCCAAACATGGGGGGATACCACCCCCCTTATGACCCCCCCCTGTAACTAATCGTGTAAAGAATATAACACATACCCAACATTATCCCACTTGTTCTTTTCTTTCCGCAGGGGGCCACATGAGAGCTTAGTCATTAGTCTAGCTCTGTAACACCCATTGTTTCTCTACACCAAGAGAACTTTTGAGTGCTCATAGACTTCGTCAATGCATCTGCAACATTCTTCAAAGTCTCCACCTTTAGCAGAAACACCCTTTTATCCTCAACCATATCTCTCACAAAAGTGATATTGAACATCAATGTGCTTTGCCTTTGAATGATAAGCATGGTTCTTACTGAATAAAATTTCACTTTGGCTATCACAGTCTATCCTTATAGCTCACTGCAACAACCCCATACTTGAACACAATCTCTGCAACAAAATTGCTTCCTTGCTTGTAGGATTGGATGCCATGTATTCTACCTCTGTAGTTGAAAGAGCCACTAAAAACTGTCTTTTACTCATCTAACTGACTACACCTCCAAATAGGATAAACACATACCCACTTTTATATCTTCTTTGGTCCAGATGTCTAACCCATTCTGCATCAACAAAACCATGGATGTCTAAAAATATGTCCAATCCTGGTCTTCCCTGGTAGCACAATGTTGGGAAAAATAATGAGAGGGGGGGTGGGGGTGAATCAGTATTTAGTGCAGACAATAAAATTTTTTTACTTTTTCCTTTAAAAACCCATACGCTACTTTCCTGAAGCCAACTCGCGTATATACGCGGATATCCTTTACAGAACTCGTGTATGTCTAGAGATCTAATTATGCATTTAATTCTTAACTTAGATCATTGCATTATTCATTCATCAGATGTTTTAGAAAACAGTAAACAGGTGCAGAAAGAATAGAATAATCATCACACATAAGCAACACACATGAACACCAGGATTTTAGGTGGAAACCCAATTCGGGAGAAAACCACCACTGCCGTTGTCTCAGTCTTCAATATTTATTATAAAGAAAACAAGTTACAACCATGTACTGGAGCAGACTCATACCAGCACGCAGGCACCCACCTGTAGAAGGCTACAACCTTCTCTCGTTTACCAGCCTCTCCTGGAAGGGAGCTACAACCCCCTGCTTCTCGTTTACCAGCCTCACCTGGAAGGGAGCTACAACCCCCTGACTGAAGGCTACGGCCCTCAGCACCTCTATGGACCACGTTTCATCAATTTTCAAACTGGATCAAATAGATTCAACACAACCCTTCACTTATCAACAAACATACTTTGACCATTGCTTCCAACAGAACAGTGAAACCACTGTAATCAGAATATCAGAGATAACCCAGACTTCAGAATAGATATGCAGAAACACATTCAACTTTGAGCAACCATTATATCAGATACCATATGCGCTTTTATTTAATCAAACCCGCGTATATACGCGCTTTTCATGAAGCGAACCCGCGTATACATCTGTGCATTTTTCAAAATAACCCTAACTGTCCATACGCACCTTTGTTTAAATAGATCCGCGTATACACGCACTTTTTATGAAATGAACCTGCGTATAGATCTATAAAAGATAATCTTTGCAGAACAAACCAGATCTATGAACTTACCCAGTTTTCTTCAATTTCTTCAACTGATTTGCGCCAGGTCTTCAATACTTCTTTTCAGATCATCCTAGAGATTCATCATTTCCAGATCTGGAGATTTTGAACCTTCATCATATTCATAGGTGCATCATAGATTTAGATCTATCGATTAAGAACAGAGTTCAACCATACAGATAAACTTCAGAGTGAAGTATTCATTAAAGCCCAAACACTTGCACACCCTTGCACAATGATCTTCTTTTCCTTATATAGATTATCCTTTTTCAATACCATGAGCCAAAACCACACCACTTCCGATGGTATTCCTGGACGGGATCAAATAGATAATCCAGCGCTCAATACAATGGGTCAATACCATGGTAAAGTCCCTTGGTTTTGTCAATTTAGAGCGCAATTAGGCATACGCGACTTGGAACGTACTTTTCCGCGTACATACGCGACTTCTCCTCAACAGACCCGCCTATGCTTTGTGACATACCTTGTTTAACATTATTCATCAAGCAGGTTCCAACAATCTCCCCCTTACTTCAGCTTCATCAAATAGGTTTCCATAAACTTTATCAAGTAGGTTGCCATCAAGGACAACACCATATTGCCAACAATCTCCCCCTTTGGACTTGATGGCAACCATGATGGTGTTTGATCATCACAACAGATAGATTCATTAAGTATAATGATATTCTCCCCTGTTCAAACACCATGTCACTCTCCCCCTTTGACATCAAGGGCAAAGGGCGGATCAAAACCAACACAAGGTTGTTTTCTCCTCATGTAGATAGAAGAGCGTTGTAGATTTGATGTGCACTGAAGTTACCATGCTCCCCCTGAGTTCATGCTGAATCTTCAAACATATTTCCTTCCTATCACCAAGGACTCATACTTACATCAAAGATAAAACCAAGTGGATTTACGAATGAGACTCAAATACCCAACCAAGTGGGTTTACACAATTTGACTCAACTACCCAACCAAGAGGGTTTACAAATTTTGACTCAAGTACCCAACCAAGTGGGTTTACACAATTTGATCAAGTCCTTACATGACTGAATATTACAATTTTACATCAAAGGTCTCAACATAACCTTTTCATCAAATTACAAATATGACTTTTTATAACCAAGACCAAAAAGACCTCAAGAGAGAGATCATATTTCAAAACCATCATAATGCCAACAATGCATTACATTCAACAATGCTAATGCTCCCCCTTAGCTTGTGCATCCTGAACACTTTCAACAGCAAATCATCAAGGCATCTTTACCCAATATCAGAGAATGAAACAGAAATATAAGAACTGGGACACCACCAGAGACACCAAACATCATCAGAGATACCAAACATCACCACAATTTGTGCTGAAGAATGCTGACCCAACCAAAATTTGTTAGCTACCAACCATACGCGGTTTTCTGTGTATGAACTCGCGTATATACGCGACTGTCTTTCAGGAAACCTGCGTATCCAATTTAATCTTCTGAATTTTAATCAGATGGAAGTCCTGCATGGGAATTCTTTCCCGACTTAAATACCGAGGATATTCGAATGCTTCCACAGGCGGTTTGGTAAATATATCGGGAACTTGTTCTTTGGAGGGAACATACTCCAACTTCACCTTTTGTTCAAGCACTTGTTCACGTAAGAAATGATACTTGATGGGAATGTGCTTGGTCTTGGAATGCATAACAAGATTCTTTGAGATACTAATGGCGCTTGTATTATCACACATAATGGAGATAGGAGGTGAACATTTAATTTGAATGTCTTGTAAGGTTTGCATCATCCAAAGAAGTTGAGTGCAACAAGATGCAGCAGCCACATATTATGCTTCTGATGTAGATAAGGCAATAGAGCTTTGCTTCTTGCTGAAACAAGATACTAATCGAGGCCCCATATAGAATGCACCACCACTAGTTCTTTTCTGATCATCAACATTTCCAACCCAATCTGCATCAGTGTAAGTATGAAGAGTGAGATTAGCATTCTTTGGATACCATAGTCCAAAGTCTTAAGTTCCTTGTAGATATTTGAATATTATTTTGACAGCCTGAAGATGAGACTCTTTTGGATTAGCTTGGAATCGTCCAACAATCCCAACAACATGCATAATGTTCGGTCTAGTCCCAGTGAGATAAAGTAGACTTCCTATCATAGATCTGTATTATGGTTGACTCACCGTGGGGGAATCATCATGAGAACTAAGATTACATCTGGTTACCATTGGTGTACTTACAGGTTTGCACTCTTTCATACCATACTTCTTCAAAATTTTCTTAAGATATTTTGTTTGTGATAAGAATATGCCATCTGTTTCTTGTTGCACTTGCAAGCCAAGAAAGAATGTTAGTTTCCCAAGTAAATACATTTCAAATTCTTGCTGCATATCAGAGGCAAATTTCTGACTCATAGACTCTTCATTACTTCCAAAAATGATATCATCAACTTATACAACCACAATAAATAGTTTATCATTCTCAGTTTTTGTGTATAAGTTGCTATCAGCAGACCCCTTTGAAAATCCTTGTTGATGAAGATATTTTTCAAGATGATAATACCATGCCCTTGGAGCTTTTTTGAGACCATATAGAGCCTTTTTAAGTCTACAAACGAGATTTTCATCATTTCCCAAAATAAATCCTTCTGGTTGTTCTATATAAACTTCTTCTTCTAGATCACCATTGCGAAATGCAGATTTAACATCCATTTGATAAACTTTGATTTGTTGAAAACTTGAAAAGGCAAGAAGCATTCTTATTGCTTCAAGTCTAGCTATAGGAGCAAAAGTTTCTTCAAAGTCTATACCTTCTTGTTGAGTGTACCCCTTGCAAACAAGTCTAGCTTTGTTTCTCACAACATCCCCATTCTCATTTAACTTGTTTTTGAATATCCATTTAGTTCCAATGACATTTTTGTTATGAGGTCTTGGTACTAATTCCCAAGTGTGATTCTTTTCAATTTTATCAAGCTCTTCATTCATGGCTTGAACCCAGCATTCATCTTTGCTAGCTTGATTGACATTGTGTGGTTCAATAGTGGATAAAAATGCCAGATAGGTAGAGGATCCCACAAGAGTCCTTCTTGTTTGTATACCTGATCCCTTATCTCCCAAAATTTGAGATTCTGGATGATTCTTTTGAACAAATCTGGATGGAGCTTTTTCAGATAAATCATCTTCAGGTGGTTCACTGTCTATATCATTGCTATTTGATGTAGAAGGATATAAGTCACCATCGTCTTCATTTGTTGTTTGTTTTTCTTCTTTTGGGGCTGCAGGAGACTCATCAATAACAACATCAATACATTCAACAATATTTCGAAGTCTTTTATTGTAACATTTATATGCTCTAGTCGTAGAGGAGTAATCAAGAAGTATTCCTTCATCTGCTCTAGGTTCAAACTTGCCAAGTTTTTCATCATTATTTTTGATAAAGCATTTACTTCCAAAAACTCTAAAATGCTTCACAGAGGGAGAATTACCATACCAGAGTTCATATGGAGTTTTGTCACTATTTACTCGAACATGTGCCTTGTTAAGAATATTTGCTGCTGTGTGAGCTGCTTCTCCCCAAAAAATGTCAGGTGTTCCGGAATCATCAAGCATAGCTCTAGCCATTTGTTGAATTGTTCTATTCATTCTTTCTACTACGCCATTTTGTTGTGGAGTGCCTGCTACAGAAAACTGTCTTTTATGCCATGTTGTTCACAAAATTCAAAGAATTCATTTGATGTATATTCTCCTCCTCGATCAGATCTAAGACACTTGATTTTTAGATCTAATTCATTTTCAACCAGCGCTTTGAAGATCTGAAAATTTTCAAATGCTTCATCTTTGTGTTTGATCAACCCAATCCAACACATTCTAGAGAAATCATCGATGAATAAGATATAGTATTCTTCACCACGTGGTGACTTTTTCCTCATAGGTCCACATATGTCAGTATGAATGAGTTCAAGAGGCTTACTTGACGATCCTTCCTTGGCATTGAATTGCACTCTGGTTTGCTTACCGAATTGACAAGATTTGCATATGATACTTTCAGGTAGAGAAATATTGGGAAGACCACGAACAACATTAAGTTTTCTTGATTTGTTGATTTGAGAGAAGCTTAGATGCCCCAACCTTCTATGCCATAGCCAGTTTTCTGAAGATTTACTCAAGTAACATTGTTCTTTGCAGTTCTTCAATACATACAGGTTGCTTGGAGTTCTTTTCCCTTTTATAATTGTTTTACCTGTATCAAGATCACGAACCACACATTCTTTTGAACTAAAGACAACTTCAGTTCCTTGATCACACATTTGACTTACACTTAGCAGGTTATGCCTTAAGCCATCCACATACATGACATCATTAGCCTTCACCTTTTCCTTTAGAAACACAGACCCTTTTCCTTTAATTACAACAGGATTATCATTTCCAAATGTAACTTTCTTTTCCTTTTCTAGAGCACTATATGCAAGAAGTTTGTGTTTGTCACCTGTCATGTGTCTTGAGCATCCACTATCAATGTACCATTGATTTTCTTCACCTTTTGTGAATAATGCTATGACACAATTTTCAACCTGTAATTCCTTCTTTTTCCATACTTTGGATCTTGAAGGACAATGCTCTTTTGGCTGAACTTTGCTCCTGCATTCAGATTCTTCATGTCCAAAGTTATTGCAATAAGCACATTCAACTTCATTTAGAAGAGGAGAAAAGTTGTTATAGGTATTATTCTCAAATTCAATCCTTTTCTTTCTTGCTTCTCTAGTCATGATAGTTTTATATGCAACACATTGAACAACTTTATGACCAAAATTGTGACATGAGAAACATTGTCCATTGAAGAAGAAATTTATGCGATCATGAAATATTCTACTTGGATTTACCTGTTGATTGGTGTTTCTTTGAGAGATATTCTTGTTAGTATTCTTTGAATTGAGATGATCATACTTTACCTGCAATGATTCTTTATTCCTTTGTTGAGTGGCAGAATTTTGTAAACCAGCTGTAATTTCTTTTAGACAATTTGGTGCTGAAGCTTGAGAGGATTCTCCAGTATATCCAAGACCTGTTTTTATAAGAGGAGAACGTTGTACCTTGATAATGTCATCTAAGGTTTTAGATCCTTTAGCAAATCTAAGATTCAAAGTTTTTACTTCTCAGAATCTTTTCTTAGACTTACCACTTCACATTCTAATTTCTCAATGTGTTTCTTTGCTTCTTCAACCTGCTTTTCCAGAGTTTCTATGGTTATTTTCCTTTCTTCTAAGAGTATTTTACTTTCTTTTAAGCGTATTTTGAGTTGATTGTTTTCTTCAAGAAAGTCATTGTCCTCTAGAGCATCCACAAAAATATCCTTTTATTCTCTAGATTCAAATGCCATGAGAAGTCTAAGTTCGCATTCTTCTTCACTATCAGATAGCCCATCACTGTCTTCATGAATATAATAACTTTTTCTAGTGTTAAACCAATTCTTATTCCTTCTTGACTTCCTTCCCTTTTGCAGGTGTTTCTTTATGAGGACACTTAGCAGCATAATGACCAATTCTTCTTGTTACACAGTAATTTGTCACCGTCCCTACCATTCCCCATCCCGCACATTGGAGGGTTCATTCCGTGACCTGTGAGCAGAGACAAGACTTGAAAATACTTTCATTGCATCCCTTTGAAGATGAGCTTCCATTTCTCTGAAGACATCTCCCTGCAAAAACCCCTAAAAATAGCTCTTTTTCCATTGGCGTAGTTCCACAGTTCAGCCCTCACGCCAAGGAGGCAAATCCTCCAAAGAGGGCGCACCAATTGGCGCTCTATCATAGAGCCTCACCCGCGCCAACCAGATTAAGAGATTTAAAAAAAAAATAAAAGGCAGAATTTTCGTCCTAACAAATTCCTGGACTGATTTCTATCTTGAGTTGGGAGGTTTTGGCTACGGATCTCCATAGAGAGGAAGAGGTTTGCCACCTCTCATGGAAGCTTCCTTGATGATAGGGCCAATCCCATAATTATAGGGATCCCAACTCCCCTTCCTCCTTCTATAAAAGCTTGCTCTTCTCCATGGCAAGCTAATCTCCAAGTTCCCAAGAGCTTTTACATCCTTATGCTGCAAGAGCCTTCTTGATTCCCTTAAGGCCAAATCCAAGCAAGGAGACTATTGCCAAGTATCCGGAGAGAGAGGCTTGTCCCATCCCTGACAGGCTTTATCGAGACATGTTTTGCTGACGACCCGCCAAAGGAGAGTGCTGCGTCGAAGCTATGGTTGTATTCTTCTTTTGACTCATTAATGATAAGCGACTATTGGTTATGGTTCCACTCTTGTTCTTGATTATGTTCATGAGTTATGTCCTCTTTGACTGACATATAGTTGTATATAATGGATTTTATGC
This sequence comes from Pinus albicaulis, assembly GCA_034641835.2. Taxonomy (NCBI): domain Eukaryota; kingdom Viridiplantae; phylum Streptophyta; class Pinopsida; order Pinales; family Pinaceae; genus Pinus; species Pinus albicaulis. The sequence goes on from CM076584.1 coordinate 1,102,501,914, forward strand.
TTGTGTTTGTGTTGTTTCTTGCACGTGCAGGTGTCTGGTCACGGAGATTGTGAGGATTGTGATCTGCCAAGGCAAAGGAATGGGAGCACCACCTCTTCTACAAACAACATCGTTGGATTCCAGGTAAGCCTTCATCGCAAGTCAGTTTATTTACAATTAGGAACCTGCACTGTAGCATGTTTGATTGTTGCTAGACCTGATCTGGGCTAGTAGGGATCGCCTCTGTCCGCAGAGGGGATTTACCTCTCCAACAATTTGGTGACTCCCCTGGGGATCGTTGGCTTGTTATTTGATTTGTAAGCTATAGACGGAGCCTGAAGTACAGCCAGATAGCCTTCGAAATGCTTTTGCTCTGCATTAGCAGAGTAGATCAATGTTGCTTCAGTCCATCTTTGGTTTAGTTTACGGACTGAACAACTTGGAGTATTGTCTTGTCTTTTTGGTCGATTCTTGATCCTCCTTGCTTGATCAGCTCTTTTGGGCTGGTTCTTTCTATGAATTTGGGTCTTTGATAGCTTGAACATCACTGTTCTGATCTTAGATTTTTTATTTTTTATTTTGGCATAGCAAACTTGACTGGCGCGCCTTTTAGCATGACAGTCGCGCCAATTGGTGCCAGTTGTCCATTTATTACCTGCGCCAATCTTGATATGGCGCTAGTTTCAGCCTGACAGTCGCGCCAGTGCTGGGGACTGCTTGGGTTGGCTCTGTTTTGAGCTTTCTGAGCTTGATCTATGTGTTTAGCTTTGCCTCACTTTGAGCCTAGATTACATGGTTCATTTGAGTCTTGGAGATTCTGCTGGAAGTGGTGAGTCTAGTCTTGGTTGGGAGAAATTCTTTGTTTTTTTCATTTTCAGGCATTGGCGCTTGTTGTCAGTTAGCAACCCGCGCTAATTGTCCATTGGCGCTAGTTGTCAATGTACAAGTCGAGCCAATTTCAGGCTGTGTGAAAATTGAGATTTTTTCCCTAAATCCTTCACCAGTGTGTCTTTCCCTTTCGGTCTTTTCCTTGTATGAGCATAGATTACATTGCTCATTGTTTGGGATGTCTTCTTGCTATGATTGCTTGATGTAAAAGGGAATGAATGCCTTGTTTTGATCTCTTGCTTTGGAAGTCCTCTTTGTGTTTGACCTCATATGTCTTGTCGCCTTTTGAGGGATTTCGTTACAAAGTGTTTAAAACAACGATTGCATTCTTAGTGTTTGTTTACATCTCTTTTGCATTCATCCTTCATTAAGAAGATTTGCGTTTATTTAGTTTTCGTCTCAAAGTGTCCTTTTTGTTAAAATGCATTAGATCACATTGCATTGAAAAGTATTTTTGAGATCCATCATTGAACTTAGATTACATTGTTTAATGATCGAAAACTAGAATTCGCTTTGATTGCATTCTCTTTTATTAAAAGCATGCATTAAGTAGATTCTCATTTCATCGAAAAATGCATTGAGTGCATTCTTATCATTTGAAAAGGAAAAGGAAATTGTGCATAGATTACAATTGCATAGTTTTCGAAAAAGAGGATTTTGCATAGATTACATTGCATTATTCGCATCGTTGAATGTTTGAAATTACTTTTGGATAGTGAAAGTCATCTAATTTGGAAAGATTTTGTTTGCAGTGTTGTTGTTTGTTGCATCATTGTTTGAAACTCTTCCTTTAACTAGATAACATTCATCGAATTGAAAAGTTTTCTTTTCTCATATAGCTGCATATAGGAGATTGTCATATGACATGCGGTAGGGCCTAAAAATTGAAACGTAATTGAAGATAAACTTTAAAATTTACTCAATTTACACTAAGGCAGCATTGAAATCTAACGAAACACATTTAGAGGTCTAGGCTAGAGACGTGTTACGGCGTCTTAAAACCTAGTAGCTGTCGTTTGCCTCTTGGCTTCAGACAACACTAGTGTGGACTTGTGCTCCCCATACCGTCGCGTATATAAAGGGAGACCCCACTAGGTTTCAACCCTTTATCCATAGGAAGCCGAGTCTGCCGCCCTATACCCGTTATACACCGGACACAGCATTCGGGGAGATTGCCTGCATGTACGTTAAGTCCTTGGTTGATTTCTCTTTCATTTTGAAACCAAGGTGTATATTGCAGTTCACGGTTATTTGGTACACCCTTTGCCTAGTATTCCTGAGAAGTCATTTTGATCTTATCTGACTCTTTAAATTTGAAAGGATCACCAAGCACTTGTCCTTTCATGCTTGTGTCAAATTTGAAAGAGATAGAGTCATCTTTCATCCGTTTCTCGACTCTTAAAACATGAAACAGTGAAGTTTCTAAGTTTCAATGTGGTAAAATAAATCGCCTGCGACCACACGCCCTGTTAGAATTTGCTTGTTGGCTGTTTGATTGTGTGCCTTGGTTTTTAGCCTGTGTGCGGTTTTGAGTTGTTGATGGCAACTTTTCCAGAGTTCACCAACCAAGGAATCCCCTCCGATGGGAATCCTGGTCCTTTTCCTCCTTTTGGAAATGTTGGTGCTCCTTATATGGCAACGTTGTCCCTTCCTGGGTTAACTGTTGGGTTTCTTGTTTGGTTGTTCTCAACCTTTGTGGTCCCAAATGTCCTGACTACTGTTCAATCAGTTCCTTTGCCTGAACAACATAATGTTGATTCTAAGGTGGACCTCTCCCCTTCTTTGCCTATTTCCGTGTCCTCCTCTTCTACTTTGCCTGGTGAAAGTCTCGATTCGAGTAACCAGGTGGCTAAGAAGAAGAAGAAGAAGGAAAAGAAGAAGAAGTCTGATAAAGGAGAGGTTAGCTCTGTGGCTATTGCGCCTAAGAAGCCTTCCATCGATAAACCTCCCAACCCTCCGCAGAAAGTCAAGTTTCCTTGCATGTTGTGCACAGGGAACCATCTTCTTTGAGACTGCCTTGGCATTCCCAAGGTGCTCGAAGTATGGTCCAATGGTCGTCTGCCGTTGCCTTTGGCTTTCGGGAGTCAAGTTGGGGGCACGTCTTCAACTGATGTTGGTAAGGCTCCTAAGAAGCAGGGTAAGATTACCAATCCCTATAAGTTGTGTGAAGGGCACCATGCCATTCACCTTTGTCCTTATATGGATGAAGCCAAGCGGGTCTTGGACAACTCAACTATTTCTACACCATGCCTCCTGGCTAGTTATAAACGGCTTTCTTTGAGTCCTCCACCAGTTGATCCTATGATTGGTCAAGAGTCATCCTTGGTCAATCCCACTCCCCCGGAAATTCAAATTCAGGAATCCGTTCTCGACCAACCATTGTTCATGGGATCGGTTGAACTGGCCCTGTCTACGATGCACTAGGTCTTTTCCGTTGAGAGTGGACCTCACACCCGCCATGTCCTTCTGTTTTCTTTAGATTCCTCAGACTCGAAGAAAAATTCTCTTGTCCCCATACCTGAAGAAGTTGTTCCTCCGCCTCCTGTGATGGAGGTCCCGGAGGATACTCCTCCCGCCTTCGAGGTGGAGGTCGTGGAGGATGCTTCTTCTTCGATCGTAACACCAGGGGAAGACCATCTCGATTCGATTGTAGCCCCTCCAAGTAGTTTGGTCGCTTCCTTCGATTGGAGTCGATTTGCAGGATATCGCCTTCCATCTTATGTGCCTTTCGAGATCACAGTACAGCCTTTTGGTCTGGTCATACCCAACACCATTATAGATGAAGGAGCGTCTATTAGTGTTCTATCCTCAACTACTTGGAAAGCTTTCGGTTCACCACCGCTTGCGCCCGTTACGCAGAATCTGTTGGCATTTAACAGAAGAACGATTCAACCGTTAGGGATCCTTCCAAGGTTACCTGTTATGTTGGGAGGTAAAACCGTCCATATGGACGTGATGGTTGTTCCAGGCCCCTTGGATTTCAATCTGCTCTTGGGGCGTGATTACACCTATGCCATGGGAGCGCTTGTCTCCTCCCTTTTTCATGTGGTCTATTTTCCACATGAAGGACAGATCATGACCATTGATCAGCTTTCGTTCTTTGGTCCTGATGTGGCAGCTGGCTCACCATCATCCCTTCCTGGTTTTTATCCACTCGTTATATCTGCCCCACCGCAGATCAACTATGTGGCTGCCTACCCCGTGCTTGTACCCAGTGATTGTGCCATTGTGCATCAGGTGTTGGGGGCATTGGGTCCTGACTTCCAGGATGTTTTCCTTCCATCGGGAGTGGAACTCTTGGAAGCGATGACTTCTTGTTCATTATGATGAGGTCTGTTGGAGCATGGTTCTTTCCTGTGTCAAGCTCATTAAAAAATGAAACCAAGTCATTGGAGCAGAGTTCCTTGTATTATGTCAAGCTCCTTAAAAAATGAAACAAGGTTGTAAGGAGCATAGCTCCTTGTCTTGTGTCAAGCTCCTTAAAAAATGAAACAAGGGTGTCTGAGGATAGTTCTTTTAATGTGTCAACCTCGTTAAAACAATGAAACATGTTCCCGTTCAATTCGAGTCTTTGTTTAGATCTCGTAAAATCCCAGTCGAGTCTTTCTCTTGATCTCGTAACTTGAACCTTCAATCCATATAGCTTTCATATGGATTGAAGCTTGGGGGGCATGTACCTCGAATTGAGTCACCATGCTGGGGGCATGCTTACTATTTCAAGCATAGTTTGTTTCCGTTTCAAGCTTGTGTAAAAATGAAACCAGTTTCAAGCATAGTTTATCTTTGTTTCAAGCTTGTGTAAAAATGAAACGAACTCCAAGCAGAGTTTCTTGATTTCAAGATTGTGTAAAAATGAAACCATTCCCATTTTACCTCTTGTGATTTCCGTTTTATCAGCCTTTTTTGCCAGATGAGCCTTGGTTTTCTCATTCCATCGTCACTATCTGCTTGGCCGATCATATGCCTTCACTTGGTTGTTTTACCCGTTCCTGAGGAACCGCTTTGATGAGTGGTCTTGTTAGCCAACCTCTCAACCTTTACTTGTTCTGAGCAGTTCCACCATTACCGGAACCAGTTGCTGCCCTTTATACCACTTGTTCCTCCAGGAGGAGTCATCTTTCAGCTCTTTTCTGACTCTCTAAATATGAAAAGATTGCCGAGTCCCTTGTCATTTCGATCTCGTTAAAGTGGCTGCGAAACGACATCTACCCAATATACGTTTACCCCTTTTTCAGGCTGGGATAGATTATTTACGAAAAAGGAATACCCTAGCCTATCGCGACTAGGAGGTTTTCTCAGATATTGTTTTCTACCTTTTCAGGTCTGAGGAACTATTTACGAAAAGGGACCTCTGGAGTTTACTTTTTAGATGTCTTTTCAAACTCTCTAAACATGAAAAGACACTGAGTTCTTCCTTTGTCAGGCTCATTAAACCCTGATGACATCGGATTCAGTCGTAATGACGCTACTCGAGTCTTTCCTTCCTAGGGCTCGTTTAACGTACTAGGATGGGCTTATATGACAAGCATATGGTATCCTCTTCAAGCTTTTGTAAAAATAAAGAGATACTCGCCGAAATGGTGGGGAAAATGGAACTAGCATCATTGTTGTGTCGGCAGTATGTCACTCTTGAACATGGCACCTGTCTGCATTCGTGTCAGGTTGGGGACATCTCATATCATTTTATCACTTGCTTCTGTGGGTTTGGGTAATTCCTTTTGACCTCTCATCTGCTCTTGCCTTGTCACTATGACCTCTGATCTTTTGATGTCAAATACTGCCAAGTCCACTGTCGTGCCGTTTATATGTTCAAGAGAAGTTGACCTCTGCAAATATTAACCTTCCTCTGATTCTCATATGATCCTGATTCACAAAAACATCATGTTCCTCTGTCTCGTGTCGATGATGTGGGAGACATTAGGGCCCACCTTCGATCAAGGTCATTTCCTGTCGACTTCAACTCATTATCCAGGAAGCTGATCTAGAGACTCCCTTGTGGTACCTTGGAGCGTGCATGCCTCAATGGTAGGTTCGTCGCATTCGACGTGAGGTTTTCATCATTGGCCTCCGATCGAGTGATTCTATGGGTGTTCGACGCCATCTCATTGATTCGCATGCCGTAGATTGTACCTGTAGTACCTTGAGGGCCATTGTCATTATTGGTGGTTCCTCTCGCATCTGTTAACAACTTTCATCATTGGCTGGTAATCAGACGATGTTCTTGCATGTTCGACTTCAGCTCACACATTCGCATGCTTGAACTTGTACTTTTTTCGGGTCGAGATGGAGCGCAAGACCCTGGATTGTGTCTGTTGTAATCCAGGCTGCGATATTGTGGATTATTATTTACATGACTCACTGATTGGATGGCTGCGACCATACCTGAGTCTATTTATCGATCCTCATTGGATGGCTGCGTCCATGCCTTGGATCTAGATTATTGTACACTCTGTTATGGATGGCTGCGCCCATACCATGCATATATATCATGTATCTGAGACATCAGTTGTACTTCGCTCCGCAGGTTTTCCGATGGCGGTGTTTTCAGTCGGCATGTTCTCGTAAAGCATTTCACCCCTCTCTCTCTCTCGGGCCTCATGCTTTAGGGGGCATCTGTTACACAGCAATTTGTCACCGTCCCTACAATTCCCATCCCGCACATTGGAGGGCTCATTCCATGACCTGTGAGCAGAGACAAGACTTGAAAATACTTTCATTGCATCCCTCTGAAGATGAGCTTTAATTGCCCTGAAAACATCTCCCTGCAAAAAACCCTAAAAATAGCTCTTTTTCCATTGGCGCGGTTCCACAGTTCAGCCCTCGCGCCAAGGGGACAAATCCTCCAAAGAGGGCGTGCCAATTGGCGCTCTGTCATAGAGCCGCACCCGCACCAACCATATTAAGAGGTGTTTTTTAAAAATAAAAGGTGGAAGTTTCGTCCTAACAAATTCCTGGACTGATATCTATCTTGAGTTGGGAGGTTTGGCTACGGATTTCCATAGAGAGGAAGTGGTTTTCCACCTCTCATGGAAGCTTCCTTGATGATAGGGCCAATCCCATAATTATAGGGATCCCAACTCCCCTTCCTCCTTCTATAAAAGCTTGCTCTTCTCCATGGCAAGCTAATCTCCAAGTTCCCAAGAGCTTTCACACCCTTATGCTGCAAGAGGCTTCTTGATTCCTTAAGGCCAAATCCAAGCAAGGAGACTATTGTCAAGTATTCGGAGAGAGAGGCTTGTCCCATCCTTGACAGGCTTATCGAGACATGTTTTGCTGACCACCCGCCAAAGGAGAGTGCTGTGTCGAAGCTATGGTTGTATTCTTCTTTTGACTCATTAATTATAAGCGACTATTGGTTATGGTTCCACTCTTGTTCTTGATTATGTTCATGAGTTATGTCCTCTTCGACTGACATATAGTTGTATATACTGGATTTTATGCTTGCGTTTGTGTTTTTTCTTGCATGTGCAGGTGTCCGGTCATGAAGATCGTGAGGATTGTGATCTGCCAAGGCAAAGGAATGGGAGCACCACCTCTTCTACAAATGACAGCGTTGGATTCCAGGTAAGCCTTCATTGCAAGTCGGTTTATTTACAATTAGGAACCTGCACTGTAGCGTGTTTGATTGTTGCTAGACCCGATCCTCACAGGGATCGCTCAATCTCTGTAGGGATTTACCTCTCCAACACCTACACTAAAACATTTGAAAGGAAGCTTACCTCCGAATCGTCCTCGTGCTGCTGGGAGTTTCTTTACAAAAATTTGGTTTCATCTTCTCTTTCGAGATATATCCTGATCCTTCGGGTTCTTGTACTTCTTTCCCTTTTGTAGAAGTTTGGAAGATAACCTTGACTTCGCATGGTCCTCCTCTTCTCATTTCATGCGTTATATGCCATGAAGTTGTACCATAGTAAGATTTTGAAGATCCTGTTTTTCTTCAAGAGCAGAAACTTTTGACTCAAATTTTGCTGTTAGTGATCTTAAAATTTTCTCAACCAAAGTAGATTCGGTTATTGTTTCTCCCAGATTTTTCATATGATTTACAACATCATTAACACGTAAAAAGAAACTGGCAATACTCTCATCACTATGCATCTTCAAATTTTCATATTCAATTCTGAGAGTTTGGAGTTTTGCACTTTTTACCTTTACATCACCTTCATAACTTAGAAAGATTTTGTCCCACATTTCCTTTGCTGTATTTAGCTGCATGACTTTGAAAAATTCAGATTCAGTCAAACTTTTTGTTATAGCATTGACCGCCTTTGCATTTGATCCATAATTCTTCTTTTCATTTGGATCTATTGGTATTGTAGCTGGATATTGATATCCTTGTACAACAATGGCCCATACATATGTTCCTATAGACTGAAGATAGGACCTCATCCTTGTTTTCCAGAAGATTAAATTGCTTCCATTAAAGACCGGAGGCTTGATAGATGCTATTCCATCTTGATTGCTCATCTTGCTTTATCTTCCTTCTAGCGGCTAATATTTTTCAGAAGGACCTGCTCTGATACCAATTATTGGGAAAAATACTAAGAGGGGGGGGTGAATCAGTATTTAGTGTAGACAATAAAATTTTTTTACTTTTTCCTTTAAAAACCCATACGCTAATTTCCTAAAGCCAACTCACGTATATATGCGGATATCCTTTACAGAACTCACGTATGTCCAGAGATCTAATTATCCATTTAATTCTTAACTTAGATCATTGCATTAGTCATTCATCATATGTTTTAGAAAACAGTAAACAGGTGCAGAAAGAACAGAATAATCATCACACGTAAGCAACACACATGAACACCAGGATTTTAGGTGGAAACCCAATTCGGGAGAAAACCACCGCTTCCGTCATCTCAGTCTTCAATATTTATTATAAAGAAAACAAGTTACAACCATGTACTAACACAGACTCATACTAGCACACAGGCACCCACCTGCAGAAGGCTACAACCTTCTCTCGTTTACCAGCCTCTCTTGGAAGGGAGCTACAACCCCCTGCTTCTCGTTTACCAGCCTCACCTGGAAGGGAGCTACAACCCCCTGACTGAAGGCTATGACCCTCATCACCTCTATGGACCATGTTTCATCAATTTTCAAAGTAGATCAAATAGCTTCAACACAACCCTTCACTTATCAACAAACATACTTTGACCATTGCTTCCAACAGAACAGTGAAACCACTATAATCAGAATATCAGAGATAACCCAGACTTCAGAATAGATATGTAGAAACGCATTCAACTTTGAGCAATCATTAGATAAGATACCATACGCGCTTTTATTTAATCAGACCCGCATATATACACGCTTTTCATGAAGCGAACCCGCGTATACATCTGTGCATTTTTCAAAACAACCCTAACTGTCCATACGCGCCTTTGTTTAAACAGATCTGCCTATACACGTGATTTTTATGAAATGAACCTGCGTATAGATCTATAAAACATAATCTTTACAGAACAGACCAGATCTATGAACTTACCCAAATTTCTTCAATTTCTTCAACTGATTTGCGCCAGGTCTTCAATACTTCTTTTCAGATCATCCTAGAGATTCATCATTTCCAGATCTACAGATTTTGAACCTTCATCATATTCATAGGTGCATCATAGATTCAGATCTATCGATTAAGAACAGAGTTCAACCATATAGATAAACTTCAGAGTGAAGTATTCATTAAAGCCCAGACACTTGCACACCCTTGCACAATGATCTTCTTCTCCTTATATAGATTATCCTTTTTCAATACCATGAGCCAAAACCACACCACTTCCGATGGTATTCCTGGACGGGATCAAATAGATAATCCAGCGCTCAATACAATGGGTCAATACCATGGTAAAGTCCCTTGGTTTTATCAATTTAGAGTGCAATTAGGCATACTCGACTTGGAACGTACTTTTCCGCGTACATATGCGACTTCTCCTCAATAGACCCGCGTATGCTTTGTGACATACCTTGTTTAACATTATTCATCAAGCAGGTTCCAACAATCTCCCGCTTACTTCAGCTTCATCAAATAGGTTGCCATCAACTTTATCAAGTAAGTTTCCATCAAGGACAACACCATATTGCCAACACACAAACCATAATCACTAGTGCCACACAGATATCTGAAAACTCGCTTCACTGTTGTCCAATGCTCCTTCCATGGTTTTGACATAAACCTGATCAATACTCCCACTGCATGTGCAATATCTGGTCTAGTACAGATGATTGCCTACATCAGGCTACCCACTGCACTTGCATATGGAACACGAGACATATCCTCCTCTTCTTCTTATGTCTAGGGACATTGTTCAGTAGATAGATTTACACCTATAGGAATAGGAACCTTCACCAGTTTACTATCCTACATACTGAACCTCTACAATATTGTCTCGACATACTTCCTCTAGTTTAACAAAAGTTTCCTCTTTGCCTGACCTCTCTTAATTTCCATGCCCAAAATATAGTTTGTAGCACCAAGATCCTTCATGTCAAATTTGGAGAACAATTGGGTCTTCAAATACTGGATAATTTCTTTGTGATTTCCAATCAGCAACATATCATCCACATACAAGACCAAATAAATAACATGGTCACAAATTAATTTAAAATACACAGAGTGATCCTCTTTGCTTCTGGTGAAGCCAAGTCCCCATATATAGGTATCAAATTCCTGATACCACATCCTTGGTGACAGTTTTAACCCATACATAGACGTTTTCAACCTGCATACTAGTTATTTCTTACCCTTCACCATAAAGCCTTCAGGTTGCTTCATGTAGATCTCCTCTTCCAGATCCTCGTGAAGAAATTTTGTCTTCACATCCATTGGTTCTACCTCAAAATAAAATGCAGCAGCAACATATAAAAGTAATCTAATAGAAGTAACCTTGGCAACAGGAGAAAAAATATCACCAAAATCAATTCCCGACACCTGGGAATAACCTTTTTCTATCAATCGAGCTTTGTATTTCTCCACCTTGCCTTCTACATTCATCTTCTTCTTAAACACCCATTTTCTCCCAATGGGATTCCTTCCAGCCGACAACTCCACCAAATTCCATGCCTCATTTTTGTGCAAGGATGCCATTTCATCAACCATGGCCTCCTTCCATAGTTTTCCATCCTTTGAATCTGCTACCTCCCTGACTGTTTCAGGATCATCATTAGTTATAATTAAAAAAAACTTTGAACAGAAAGCAGATGGATGATATATTTCTAGTTGCCTTCTTTCCCAAACTGATCTTCTCACAACTGGAGTTTGTGGCTCTTCCTCTTCTGAATCTTCTTCTATTGTAGAGTCTAATTCTTCCTCCTTTAGCTCAAACTCTATCTTCTCAGGTTCCTTTGGTAGGACTTCATGATTAACAACATCTTTCATCTCTCTAAACACCACATCTTGGCTGTACACAAACCTCCTTGTTTCTGGGTTCCAAAGCTTGTAACCTTTTAAACCGTCCTTATACCCAATAAAGATGCCCCTTTCAGATTTATTATCCAACTCGGTCCTTTTCTCCTTTGGAACATGTACATATGCATCACACCAAATACCCTTAGATGTGAAAGAGAAGGTTTCTTACCAGTCCATACCTCATGTGGAGTCTTATTCTCCAATACTGATGAAGGTGATCAGTTAACCAGGTAACATGTAGTCTCCACTACTTCTGCCCAGAATTTGTGTCCTAACCCTATACCACTAAGCATGTTTCTTGCCTTTTCCATCAGTGTTTTGTTCATTATTTTTGCAACTCTGTTTTGCTGAGGTGTGTATGGATTCCTCTTTTGCCATGTTATACCAAACTTCTTACAGAATTCTTCAAATTCCTTCTTGCAAAACTCTCCACCATTATCTGTCCTTAGTACCTTTATCTTCTTCTCTGCCTAGTTTTCCACCAGAGTCTTAAATTCTTTAAATCTGTCAAAGAATTCAAATTTCTTCCTTAAGAAATAAATCCATATATTCCTTGAGAAGTTATCTATGAATGAAACATAGTACATAGAATTTCCCAGTGATGGAATTGACACAGGTCCAAACACATCACTGTGAACAAGCTCTAATATCTTGTTCACCCTCTTAGCACCAGAAGGAAAACTCACCTGATTCTGCTTCCCATATACACAATGTTCATAGAAATTGAAATCCAGAGAGAAATTAGACATACCTTCTACCATACCATTTCCATGCAGTATCTGTTGGACATTGGATAAACCAACACTCCCCGTGTGTTTCATGACATGGACTAACTGCCTCTCATGGATCCTTATCTCTGGTGATGCGATCGTTGAATAATGCCTGTGGGTTTTTGTCTAACGAAAATCGTGATTCCCAACAAGTGGTATCAGAGCGTAGGTCATGAGTTCGATACACACCCAACTCGCATTGGGGGGGGAGATTGTTGGACATTGGATAAACCAACACTCCCCGTGTGTTTCGTGACATGGACTAACCGCCTCTCGTGGATCCTTATCTTTGGAAATGTGATCATTGACTAAAACCTGCAGGTTTTGGTCTAACAACAATCATGATTCCCAACAGTATCTGAAGGCCCTTCTCCCAAATATGTACAAGCCTTTGATGCCATAGCATGGAATTTTCTTGAGAGACTGCTAGGCTTCCCGCTCCACTTTCAGGAACCACATAACTCTTGCACCCATCAATAACAGTGCTACCCTAAAGCTTGTACAGAGTTCTAATCCGAACTCCCCGCATTAATACCGGTGCTCCCCAAACCATCTTGTAGGTATCTTTATCAAACACTATTTTTACACCTGCATCATCCATATTTCATACACAAATCAGATTTCTGGCTAGTGCGGGAATATGCAGAACACCATGTAGTGTTCTAATCCTTTCACCTTGTAGCTTTAGCTTGAATTTTCCACGTCTAACGATTTTGGCCTTCCTATCATCCCCTAAGAGGACATCACCACCATCATACCTCTCATACTCATAAAACCACTCCCTATGGGGATTGAAGTGAAAGGATGCACCTGAGTCAATCAACCATGCGTCATGATCTACATGTGTATTTGAAGAAGAAGACAAATACACATCCCCACCTTCATCCGAGGTGGTTTTTCCTCTGTAGAAGGAGCATCATCAGATCCCTTTCCTTTTTGAGGAGCTTTAGATCTGCTTTTCTTTTTGTAGTTCCCTTCCTTTCCGCATTGACATCACACCTTTAAAAACTTTCCCAAAGATTTAGATCTCCATTTAGATTTAGATATCCCACTCGAAACATTATTATTGTTTCTATTATGGGATCTTCCTCGTACAAATAAGGAATCTCAATTCTAGCCCTCCATATTTCTCTATCTCATTTCCTCCGACAATAAGGCTAAGACAATTTCATCAAAATTCAATGTATTTGTATTGCTACCTATTGCAATAACCATAATGTTCCATGAATCTGGTAGAGAACAAAACAAAATAATGCAATTATCTTCATTTGAGATTTTAATATCAAAAGATGACAACTGACTTACCATAGTATTGAAGGCGCTTAGATGCTCTGTCACTGAATCTCCATCCTTCATCCTCAGGTTATACAGTTTTTTCCAAAGGAACAATTTATTCACCGGAGACTTAGATTGGTAAAAAGTCCCTAGCTTGTCCCACAAATCCTTCACCACAGCTTCCCCAGATACATTCAACAATACCGAATCTAAGACACACAACCGTATTGTGCTCTTTGCCTTCCGATCCAACTTCTTCTACTCTTCATCTATCATTTTTTTTGGTTTAGTACCCAGATCTACCGATATCGACTGATATTTATCAACCAGAAGATCCTCCTTATTGAGCTTCCACAACTCAAAAATCTAACCATTAAATTTCTCGATCTATATCTTTCCACTACTCATCATCTTCTTTCACCGCAGGAATCGATCCCTCATATCTCCCATTGAACAGTGTCTACCATAGGCCTGAGCAAAAAACCCCTCAGCAGCAAAAGCCTCCCCTTGAAATCGAAACAACTCAGATACCAAATGTAGGTTTTAACCCTATACAAAAATTATTTGCAAATGATTCTTAAAAAAAGAAAATAAACAATAGCGAGAGGATAAAACATAAAACAAATATACACAGATATTTTCCCCTGGATCCCAAATCAGGACTACCAGCTTGATTTTTCATTATATTCATTTTTAGTGTTACAACACATATATGTACATACTGAAGCATTCATAAACCCCAATACATTAACCTTGGATTAGAACATAACCGTATTTCCCTTGACCAGATCTACAAAATACCAAGGGTCGAAAACCATCATGCCTCAAAACCCTGTGCAAACCCATGCATAAAACCATAGCCACGTGTGATTAATCATAGAACGAATATAACACATACCCAACACTTCCAATAATCCCCGAAAAGTTAAATTCCCTTGCAAGTTATTTTAGGGTGACCACCTTCTTAGATATTTCCCTGGTATTCCATAAGTATTAGAAGTATGGTTTAGAAGCTCACATTAGCCTTTATCATCATCTTATGGAGATCATGCTCGTGATAAAACTTCTACTACTGATGGTAAGGTTCATGGGAAAAATGGAAAATTTAAGCATACCTGCAGGTTATGTGAAGGGAATCATCCTATTCACCTTTGTCCTTATATGGATGAAGACTCAAAACTATTAATTACTTATTAATTACTAAAAAATGTGAGACTCCAGAGGATTCTTGGTGCAGAAACTCGAAGACTCAAAAGTACACCTAGGAACCTTAGTCCTAGGATGCAAAATGATGCACAAGTTCTGCCCTAAGGTAGTCCCCGCACATGTCATCGCACCAGCATGATAGTGCAAGAAGGGGTTGAGCTACAATTGGTCCCAATACCTCTGTGAGGAGTTTTTGTAGAATGTGCACGAGGCGTAGGATGAAGGGAAGAATTTTTGTTAGTCATGGTTACTTTTGTTAATTTCTTTGGTGGGATCAGAGATGCCAAAGGGCACAGTCCTCTTAGAGGTAGAACTTGGTGTGTGTGAATGGGTGCGCTACGCCAATCTGTGGGATTCACTAGACCAGAAGAGAGTCAAAGAGAATAGTATATTCTGGGTTTTGTTTGAGGGAGTTTTGGTAGAAAATATACACTCGTGGCCCTAATTTTCCCCAGATGCTTATGATAAGTACAACGCTATTGCATATTTCCAAGTTACCATGCACCATGTGCAGATCCAGGCGCAAAACGACTTTGTACGGTACAATATTCCCTATATGGTAACCGAGGTGGAAATTGACCAGGTCATTGTGACCTAGCCAGAAGCATGGAAGGTTGGGCTCGACTCCACCCAACTCGTCACAGCCTCAACGTCCGACAAGGAGACAACAAATTCTAGAAAGGAAAAAGAAGCCAAGAAGCGCATTGGAAAAGATGCAGAGAAGGATGCAGAAAAGGAGGCTCACAAAGACACAGAGAAAGAGCCTGGCGAAGAAGTTGCGTTAGATCTTGGAGGAACAAATGACCTTGATGGTACTGGAGCTAAGTCTCCCCGAGGTGTTAAGCACATCACAAATTCCCTCAAGGGCCTGCACAAGAAGAGGAAAGGTTCGAAGGTCAGAGGAACAACAGATGTTACACTAACTGAAGATGACCTTGATAAGATCGCATATGTGATTGCATAGTCCTCAGAGGATAGGTGGAATGCACTAGAATAACAGTACAAGGCTATTGTAGAATCATTATAGACTGGATTACAGGTGTTGTAGCTAAAGAAAAATAACATTCAAGCGAGTGTGAATCAAGCGAGCAAGAGCACTAGCATGATCCTCGGCATATTATATAGTAGGATATGCCCCTTCCTTGGAGCAGCAGTTATAGTAGACTAACCTGAATGGCGTGCACAGGTGCAAACCTGCCCAGAAGTTGGAATATATTTATCGATGCTACCTAGTGGCAAGTTTCATGCCATTAAAACAATCATCACGGATGAGTTGTAGTGTAGGGAGGCACGCGTGCACCAACAACTTACGGAGGCTGAGAAGAAGATCGCAGCAAAGAAAAAAGAGTCTCTCCAAGCTCAGACATCGTAGTAGGCAGCAGTAGCACAACGTGTAGAATTGGAGACTTTGATTGATAGACTTCGTGGTGACCTACTAGAGGTTTCTATCCATACCTTGGCTGCACCCCAAGATAAAGTTTAAAGTCTAGTAGCAACTTTGAAGGCCTCCATGTCCAAAGTGTAGGCTGTAAAGGTAGAATTTGAGCAACAAATCACGGAGTTTCAGGCCAAGCTTCAACTGGAAACTCTGCTAGGAGTGTGAGCACAGTGTGCAACCTTGGTCAAAGAAGCTTCAACAAGTATTTTCGCAACAGTTGAAAAGGTAACCGAGCTACTGGAGATAGCTATGGGCCTGTGGACATCCATGCAGATGGATCACACCAAGGAGCAAGCGTTTGATGACCTTCTGGAGGCACTACCTACATTTGTACCTGCTCAGCGGATGACCTAGTTGCAAACAAGTCAGATATTACGCGATGAGGTCGAGGAATTGTGAAGAAATAAGTACATCGTGACAGACCATATGAAGTCATGGGTAGAGGAAGTGATGAAGTTGTCACAAGATCTGGAAGTTTTCGTGAATAACTTGAACCAAAAATATCAGAGAATCAATCTCATTGCAGAACGACTGACTTATTAGAAATTGGTGGGTATAGCACAGAGTGGAGCCGATCAAAGCATGGGAATCCTTGCACCCTTCATTGCTTTCATCGAAGAATTCAAGACAAAGATGAAGACCCTAGTACCTATGTGACTTGGGATGAGTCACAAGATTGTGTTGGGGGACTATTGGAGCAAGGTCCCTTAGGACCAAATTTTTGGGTAATTAATAAGTAATTTTTGTAGTTTTGAGTCATGCGCACTAAGAAATGCACAAGTCAAGGGGATTTGGGGTGGGTCAAAGCCCCTTCATGAGTTGTAATGGGTTAAAGGGTAAAAATAAGAGTCACAAACCATATTTTGCGGACCTTAGGTTGAGTGTAGGCTAAGATATAAATAGGAGTCTAAATCGAGTCAGATAAGACAATTTTGAAGTAAGTTTTGATATGATTATGATGTTTTGAACGTTGAAGAAAATCTGTAAGTGTTTTTGTGTGAAAGGCTCCTACTAGCTGTGTGCGTGGAGACGTTAGTCTGGCTGTGTGCGGTCCTCGCTGGCTATGTACGCGGGTGAATCTGAAGTATTGTAAATTTTTTTATGACTATTGATGCATAAATAAGTGTTTTGGACAATTCTGAGTACTAAATGCATCTATGATATGTTTCTGTGATCTTCTTTCTTATGATTTATTTTATCGGTGATTGAATCGGTTGCGTATATGTTTTACTGTTTAATTTGAGTGTTAGATGCATAGATTTATTAGTGTAAGACTTAATATCACTTTATTAAGACTGTTAAAGGATTGTGAAGCCATTATATGTGCACACGCACGGTAGCCTATGTAAATTGACCTAGACCTGTTTATGGTTAGATTTTCTAGAGCGAAGGAAAATCCACTATTATTATAAATATAAGGACACCCACATCATTTAATTCTCTCTCAAGGTGTGGAAACCTGGTTCCAGTAACCGCCCATACTTCTTTAGGTGAGACTTTGACCTACGCAAGTAGGTCACTACCGAAAGGGCCAGTAGTAAGAGGGTTTTGTTGGTTAATCTTAACTCTGAACCTAGGGCAGGATCCCTGAAGCCAATAGTGTTTGAAGTGCTTAATGACTCATTTTGTAGCAGAAATTATACACTTTCCAACCATACCACTTTCAGCCCAAAAATCATCTGGGAAGGCATCCAAACACCCTCTCAAAGACCACGCCATGCTTCTGCTGAGAGCTTGCTCCGCTTATGTAATTTTTAGTGACCAACTTAAAACTTGGATTTTGAACAAATGGAAAACTATTTTTGAAAATGAGAGGAGGTTGTTATTAATAACATATATACCAAAGAAAAAAAAATCTCTCCATTTTGCAAACAACGCTATGGTTAGAGAGCTATTGCTCCAGCTTTGAGTCATATTTTTGGGAAATTTTTGGTCATGTTGGCAATTTCTGGAAATTCCTCACTACCAAAAGCGCAGTGCCTTGGTGTTGCGCTTTTCCTTGAGGGCTCCAAATCATAAAAATTCTATATTCCTAGATAGATTTTAACCTTCATATATCAGCCATCTATTTTTTGTGCCATTTCAGCCTTCTAGATGGAAGAAAAATGCCAAAAACATGCCAAAAATCCACTTTCTGCCACTGTTTTCACCCTAGCACTGCGATTTTAGAGTGACCTTTGGAGAATCCATTTTTCTCAACCTTTGAGAGGCCATGTTTCTAGCTTAAGCACTCTATGGAAAACTAGACATCCTAAGATTTCCAATGATACCTTCAGATTACAATTTGGAGCACTGGAAGTGACTCAGAGCTTCCATCCAATTTGGCAATGCACTTTTTGCAAATGGCATTGCAGTTTTCTCAGAATTTCCTGCGCTTTTCCCTGGAGCTCAAAATTTCAAGTTTTATCTATCAAAATCAAATCCTAAAGATACAAGTTGTCTTTTTTTTTAGTTGAGATGATGTAAATGAATGTAATTATGTTGGTAAACGTCAAGTTGAGGTAGATTCATGCTCATAAATGCTTGTAAAGTCAAAGTGAATTAGTTGGTCTAAATAGAGGGTTTGTTTTTAACTTCCCTACATTTAGGTTTGGTTAGAGATTTTCATTTAAACTGTTCCTATCATGAGGGATTCGACCACTCAGAGGGGGAAAATATGTTTTTGGTCTATATATGTCCTAATAAAATTCAGAGAAAAGGCTGGAAATTAGAGAGTAGAAGGCTTGGAGCTTTGTGTACAGTTTATATTCACAGAAATATAAGGCCAGTTGCAGCTTTTATATACAGATTCATGTGGTATGATTTTGTGACAATATTTTCCTTATGTAAATCAATTTTACGAATGATTAGTTCTCCTTATTTCTGTATAATTTCTTCCAATGATCTTCCTATAAGTTGTTAAACATAATTCTCAAGTTTATGCTCAGTTTTGGTAGGAATTTAATGTTTTTGTTATTCATATTCTGATAAATGAACTCATGCTTCCCATGCTCATTTTGAACCTATACTTTTCCACCCTACACTACAATTGACAACCTCAAAGTGTCATAGAACATACCTTCCATGCCCCTTTATATCCTTGCAACTGAAATCTTTTAGATCTAACCTAGTTTCCTTGGCCTCTCCTCCTCATCAGTTAAAACCCTAAATTTCAAAACCCTAGAGATCAATACCTAGCCTAATATATTTTTAGCCTCTTCAGTCAGCTTATTGGCTATATTATCACACAAAGAGCCTTCTCTAATTTGGTAGGGATAGCTACTAAATCTTAAGTGGTTCGAGTTTACCTCCTTTGGTTTCCATTCTCAACCTTGGGACACTATGGAGGATAACATTTTTGGCATCGTTGCCGAGGAATGATGGATAAATATTCCCTAGGTGAGAATGAAAAAGATCAGATCTGATTGATGATGGTGGAAAATGGTCAGATACATATCAAGGCTGAAACATTCACCCAATGACTCCAATCAACTTCAATTAAATCCAAATATTCTAGTGGAAATAGGATCCAGAAATCAGGGTCTCATTGGTAATTTCACTAGCCTAAGAATCAGTAGCAGAAGAATCACGGTTCTATTGTCTCAAGATGGGTTCAACTGCTAAAAGATATGATATTATGAATTGAGCTCATATTCTTGGTTTTCTGAATTGAATACCTTGCATAGATTGGAAAACATATCTTCCTAGGTTCAAAGATGAAAATGATGACAATGCTCCTATACATTTGATTAAATTTCATATGCATATACATAGTCTAGGTTTTCAGTTTCCTAAGGATTGTTTGATGAAGATGTTCATGGAAACCTTAGAGGATGATGCCAGGTCATGGTATGAGGGATTGTCTACTGCCAGTCTATATTCACTTAAATATTTTCATGTAGCATTTTGTGAAAATTATAAGCAACATTATCCTTCCTTATTGCCGATAGATAATTTCTGTGGAAATTTTGAGCACCTTTTTCAGTTCATAGGTATTGATATTGATGATGAGGATTTAATGATTGATGATATTAAAGAGGCTTTCTTTGAGTTTTATCTACATCAAGAAGAAAGGTCATAAATTAGTTATGAAAATTTGCAGCCAGTAGATGTTTATCCTTTGACTATAAATGAAATTGAGCAGGATTTCAATAATGATAATCTTATTCCATCTTCTAATTTCAACAATAATGAACAACGAGTTTTCTCTCTTGAGATTGATGACATGTTAGAAACAGAGGCTAAAGATTATTAGAGAGGTTACCAGAATGAAATTAGCTTAGTGTAGAGGCAACATAATTTGAGAAACAAAAACGTGCCTATCACTAAGTCTGAAGAGGTCAAATTATCCAAAGGATACTAAGCCCCAAGAAATGACCTCTATAATTCAGTAGTTTCAAAATCACCAACAAAGGCATGAAGAGGGTCATTCACTTGTTTTTTCAGATTTTTATTTCTCTGGGTGTTTATTTCAAGATTAGGTTTGTGAAGACGAAGATGAGGTTTCTAATGAAATGAATGAACAAGGATCTATAGATATTATGGTAGAGAATAAACATCAAAAATTGCAAGTAGATTATGAAGAGGAGAGCTGCAGTAAAAAAAATTGTTTTAGAGCCTCTTGCATATGATGATTTTCCTCCAGAGATAGAATTAGAGTTGCTCATACTTGAGAAATTTATAGCCAACACTCAGCTAAAAAAAATTCATACTTCCCTATGTCTTCCTATGGATCAACAACTAAGTTTTCTTTCAGGTCTAAGTGAAGTGACTTGTTTGTGTTTTTGTTTGATCTCAAGACAAGGAAACTGTTCAAATTATTGAGGATCCTTTTACTAATTTGCTACAGTTAACATGGAAGATGTATTTTCTTGTATTTATGGATCAGAAGCATGTTTTCAGTGGACAATTTGAGTTGCTTAATTTTTTTTTTCTCCCTACTCAAGGAAAATGTGAGCATGATTCAAGTAAGTAGCCATTTGTTGGATTGGTTACACTAGAAGAATCATTTCACACACACACACACACACACACACACACACATATATATATATATATATATATATATATAGATATCTTCAATAGACAGGTCTCTATCATCAGGATTTGAAGCCCTCAAATCTCGATGGTCTGTTGCCATAATAAGTTCAGTTAGTAGTCAATTTCAGTTTTTCAAGTCATTTCAGTGTGTCAAGTAATTTTAGTTTCGAGTCTTTTCTTTCATTTTTTACTCCATTGCCAAATGCATGAGGCTACCTGGTCTACAGTGTTCTTGACACCTCCTAAAGGAGCTTCCATCCACAGCTGGAGCCAATGTTAGTGTCTGTCAGTCTTGTCAATCACCAGTGATCAAATTGTGCTCTTTCAAGTTGTAGATAGGTTTCTAGGTCAAATTTTATAGTTTCGAATGAATTCTCAAATAAAATCTAATCATTGGTTGGTGTGTCTAGGTCACTGCTACTCCCTTCACCTAATATGAGTCTTCATCTCTCATCATGGTCATGTATTCATTCGAGTGTCTTAGGTCATGAAAAAGATATTATGTCATCCTTTAGGTCATGGTCTAGGTTTTGACATGACATGTCATCATAATTTCATTCATTTAAAAGCAATAAAGATTCATGTTCATCATTTGAGTCGTCATAAAGGGAGTTAGAAGCTTAGGAACAAAATGAATAAAGGTAAAGGTAACATATCATTTAAAATAATATCATGCTGCAGTCACATCACATCATTTCTCAAAAATATCAATGATCTCACCTCCATAACTCCTCCTTTCATCAATTTTCTCACAAAAAGTAATTAAATTACCCTCTCCTAGGGTTTTGTTGCACTTTTGGTCTCCTAGTTTTTTTCTTTTGATGCTATGGTAAAGCCCCTGCATTATATGATCAAAAACCTCATTCATACTCCATCCGTATCCCCTAACCTTTTCCCATGCCAGTTCCCCTCATTTCCCTCACTTTCCCATAAACCCTAGCTTATTGTTACACTTTTGACACTTTGCTAGGCTAGGACTGTATTTTTCACTTTTATACCCCTTCCCCTTACTCATTTCCCAAAATTACACCTCCCTACACTCCCTAACATCTATCCCTACCCCCAAAAATTTCCCCTATAATTTATACAACTGCTAACCCATTCATTTACCTCCATCTATAAGACTGTCCCAAATCCCCTATTTTCCAAAAACTAAACCCTAATTCTTCCTCCTAGTGAGATAGGGTTTCAACATGGAAGGAGAGACCACACACACTGACAATAAGAAGTATAAAGGAGGGAAGATAATTAGGTATGAGCCCACCCAATTCCAAGAAATCATAGCTTCACCTTTCCTCAAGAAGTATTTCCAAGATGTGGGCTCCCTAGGGTTTGCATTGCACACAGGGACAATTCTACTTCAAAATTAGTTTCTGAAGTAAGGAAGATGAATTTGAAAAAAGTGAAATAGATTTTTCTCCATAATAGACCAAGGAAAAAAACCTTGTTATGTTTATATACATGTGTTATGATTTGAGAGAAGTTCCCAAATTATAGTTGCTATAGGAGGTTTCCTGCACTTTTGGACAACTGGACTTCAAGTTAGTTTTACAGGGGTTTTGAGAAGGTGTTTGAAATTCTTAATGACTCCATTATGTATTCGACATAATAAGATTTCCAACCATACCACTTGAAGCAAAAAAATCATCTCGGAAGGCCTCCAAACACCCTCTCAAAGACCACGTTTCACTTCTATTGAGGGTTTGCTGCACTTATGCAATTTTTAGTGACCAACTTCAAACTTGGATTTTGAACAAATGGAAATTTATTGTTGAAAAATGGAGGAGGTTTTTGTTTATAACATACCAAATAATAAAAAAATATCTTAGTTGTGCAAAAAAAATTATGGTTAGAGAGATAATTCTCCACATTTGAGCCCCATGTTTGGGAAAGTTCTGGTCATTTTGGCAATTTTTGGAAATTCCTCACTGCACAAAGCACAATGCCTTGGTGTTGCGATTTTCCTAGAGGGATCCAAATAAAAAAAATTCTATATGCATGGATAGCTTGTGACCTACACATATCATCCATCTATTTTTATTCCATTTCAGCCTTCTGGTTGGAAGAAAAATGCCAAAAACATGCCAAAAAACCACTTCCATTGTTTTCACCCTAGCGCTGCGCTTTTTTAGAGACCTTGGGATAATCTTGTTTTCTGAGCCTTGGAGAGGAAATTTTGGTAGCTTAAGGACTCTATGGAAAACTAGGAATCCTAATATTTCCAATTATACCTTTAGATCAGAATTTGGAGCAATGGTAGTCACTCAAAATTTCCCTCCAAGTTGGTGCTGCACTTTTCCATATGGCACTGCGCTTTTCTCAGAATTTGCTACACTTTTCCCTGGAGATCAAAATTTCGAGTTTTTTCAGTCAAAGTTAAATCCTAATGATGTAATTTGTCTTGATTTGAGTTTAGATTATGTAAATGAATGTAATTATGCTAGTAAAGATCAAATTTAGGTATATTCATGCTCATAAATGGTTGTAAAGTCAAAGTGAATCAGTTGGTCTAAATAGCGGGTTTGTTTCTAACTTCCCTAGATTTAGGTTTGGTTAGAGATTATCATGTAAAATTTTCCTATCATGAGGGATTCAAACCCTGAGAGGGGGAAATTTTTTTTTTGGTCTATATCTAGCCAAATAAAAGTCAGAGAAAAGGTTGGACATTAGAGAGTAGAAGGATTGGATCTTTGTGTACAGTTTATTTTCGCAGAAATAAAAGGCTAGTTGCATCTATTATATAGGGATTCATGTGGTATGATTTTGTGACAATTTTTTCCTATTTTAAGTCACTTTTATGAATAATTAGTTCTCCTTCTTTCCATATATTTTATTTCAATTATCTTCCTATAAGTTGTTAAAAATAATTCTCAAGTTTATGCTCTGTTTTGGTAGGGATTTCATGTTTTTTTTAATTCATCTTCTGATAAATGAACTCATGCTTGCCATGCTCATTTTGAACCTATTAGCACTGGTATTTACATCCCACCCATCCTGCCTTATTTTGCTTTACTTTCACCTCATCTCCGTCATTATCATTGACCTCGCTTTGTTTCTTAACCATTTTTCCCAAGGGTGCCCAAGTCATCATTGTTCACAAGCACTAAACCCTAATTTCCTCTCCCACTGAGTTAGGGTTTGCTATGGAAATGATACATTTGAGCAGAGGAGCCATAAGGTAGGTCATATCAGTAAGTATGAGGTCATTTCAGCTCATAAACATCATGTCTCCATCATTTTTTGAGAAATCATTCCAGAAGTCAAGTCATTTTCCACTCACAGGGCTAATTTTTCTTAAAACTATTTTTCTGACCAAAAAAAGATTAATTTGACAAAAGTGAGAGATGTTGTTGTCCATTATAGGCCAAGGAAGAAAAACCTCCTTCAGGTTTTACACAGGTATCATGGTTTTTGATAAATGTCAAAACTACAGGTGCTACAAGAAGTTTGCTGCATTTTCAGAGTGACCTTGGGAAAATCAAGTTTTCTCCTAGATGGAGTGTCCAAATGACTTTCTTGATGAGTCAAATGATAAATAGACAGAGATAAATTTCCAATGATCTATCTTGATATCAATTTGGAGTTGAAGAAGGCTTTGAAAATTTTTCTGCAACAACACTCTACATTTCTGCACCCTCATTCTGCAATTTTTGACCAGTCTTGGGAGAAATGCAGTTTGACGGTGAAAATGACCTTCATTTGAAAACTGAAGAAAAATATAGAAACTAGACTTGAAGGGATTTCCAAAAAGCTATCTTGGAACCAATTTGGACACCAAAAAGTCAATCGACAACAACCTACAATTTGGGGGTAAAATGGCACCGCGCGTATAACAATTGATTAATTTTTTTATGTTTTTCTACAAACTTTAATTTTACCTTGGGGAATCATGTTTTTACCTCATGTAATTGATGATATAAATATAATTATCATGTTTTTACTATTATCTAGGGTAAATACATTAGGTAAATCAACTAAATGAGGTGTAATTAATCAGTTCATAAAAGTTAGGGATGAGTAACTTTGCCCACCCTACCCTCTAGGTTTCAGTTTAGATTTTAGTGGATTAGCTCCTCCTCTCATGGATTCAACCCCTAAGGTTGGGAGAGGTTGTTTGAGGCCTATATTTTACATTTTAACTCATTTTTAGAGGTGGTTTTGATGTTGGCTTCAGTTTGAAAGTTTGTGTATTGATCAAGAAACATTTTGGCTTGGATATTAATGACAAATTGCAGCTATTTCTTTGGGATTCATGTGGTATGAATGTTTTAAATAGTTTCTTCTCTATGATAATTTGTATTAATGTACTGTAAGCTCATAAACCATTTTCATATCTATGACATGCTTAATTTCAAGTTGAAAGGCAGTATTCATGTTTTTTCATGCTTTTTTTTGGGAAATTTTGCATAATTTGTCCATTTTCTTCAGTTTAGAAAGAATTCATCTCATATGCTCTTCCTAGATCCTCACCGGTCTATTCATCTCACCAAAGTCACCTTTAAGTGTTAAACCTTCCTACCTACCTTGGCCCATCGAATGGATTGCAATTTCATCTCATTGGCCCTAATCTAGTCCCCTTGACCTAATCCTTGTTTCAGTGAGCCTAACCCCAAAAAAAAAACAAACAAACCCCTGCATTTCATACCTAGGCTAAAACCCTAATTTATCCAGCCCTCCTGGGTGTGAACCTTTGGAAAGAGCCCTCTTCGGCTTTATAGGGCTATCTATCAAGTCAAAAGCTTGGTTTGTGGTTACCTTTGTTGGGATTCCTTCCTCAGCCTTGGGAATCTAGTAGAGTGATAACAGAACCTCTAATAGAACCTACACTAAAATTGACAACCTCAAAGTGTCATAGAACATACCTACCATACCCCTTTGTTTCCCTACAACTGAAATATTTTAGATATGACCTAGTTTCCTGAGCCTCTCCTCCTAATCGAGCGAAAACCCTAAATTTCAAAACCCTAGAGCTCAATACCTAGCCTAACATACTTTTACCCTTGTCACTCACCTTTTTGGCTGTAAGATCACAAAGAGAGCCATATCTGATTTGGTAGGTGTTGGCTTGAGGGGTCCTGACCCAAGTTTAGAGTTAGCACATGACCAACAAAACCCTCTTACAACTAGCCCTTTCAGAAATGACCTGCTTGCGCAGGCCAAAGTCTCACCTGAAGTAGTATGGGGGTGTGATGGAACCAGGTTTCCACACCATGAGAGAGAATTAAATGAGTTGGGTGTCTTCAGATCCATCTTATTACAAAGATTGACTTGCGTACTAGAAACCCTAGGTTAATTAACACAGGTTATCCCTATGCATGCACATAGACAGTATATCCACAATCCCTTTAACCGTTATAACAATGTAATATCCATCTTTCACAATGATAGATCTATGCAATTGTCATTCATCAACAGTAAAACATGCATGCACCCGATCCAATCATAGTTAATAGAAATCATATGTACGAAACATGAATCATACACAAAGACATAACAAAAGGTAAATAAAAAATGCATTTGATACTAAGGTTTGCCAAAACAGATCTTTATTCATCATTTGTTCACGAAAACCCTTACAATTGT
Source organism: Pinus albicaulis (assembly GCA_034641835.2). NCBI lineage: Eukaryota > Viridiplantae > Streptophyta > Pinopsida > Pinales > Pinaceae > Pinus > Pinus albicaulis. Next base: position 1,102,528,477 of record CM076584.1, read on the forward strand.
TTAGATCTACCCGTGCACACACCCAACGGGGTCTGCACACAACTAGAATAATGTCTCCATGTACACAACCAACAAAATAATTTTAGGCACACAACTTACCACAGACTTACTTCAGATTTCTATCATCAACATACATACATATAAAAAACCAACTTATCTGACTCGATATATACTTCTACTTATACTTTAGCCTATGATAATACTATGGTCCTCAAACTATGGTTTGAGAACCTAGATTTAACCTTTAATCCATTAAAACTCATGAAGGGACTTTGACTCGCCCCAAATGTTGATCAGTGGTTGTCATTGATGTCAACCCAAGAAACACTAGGAGCTACCCTGATCCTGCATGGGAATTTTGACCTGAAAAATTACTCTATTTCAATTCAAGGATATTTCAGATGGTTTCTACTCGTCGATATGTTTCTGATGATATATGGCACGCCGCGTAATTCTTCACGGTTTGAGAGATATTCGTGTTTGAAGTTAGTAACCCCAGTTAATGGGATAAAACCCCATGGGGTTGTGGCATGACACTAATCATTGGTTGTGGTCATTTAATAGTCAATAATTAATAATTTTTTAAGCTTCTAAAGTCCCTCCAACGTTCGTTTGTTGAATACCCTCTCAACCTAAGCATTTATATAATTTGTGACCCTTATATCCTCCTCATGTAAGGATTTTGTTGCTAGGAATAGGTCATCATGGAATTTTCGCTAATTTTTTTTTCTATTAAGTTTCAAGTGATCACACAAAAAACCCATTTGGGTGAAATCTCGAGGAAGCTCGTATCCAAATTTCAGATCTTGGTTCGCTATAGTTTTGGAGATATGATCTGTGGAAGTTATGGTTTTTGAAGGCTTTTGAATTTCATCTCAAAGAGGTGACCTTGGTAAAATCGCCATAACTCTCTCTCTGAGAAGCGGATTGGTATTCTATAAAAAGTGGTAGATAATGCACAAAATTTAGTTTTATCTGTATCAATTTCATAGTCGAAGGAGGAAACAAGGACACGTGGCACACTGTACAAGTTTTCTCTACTGAACTAGTCCATAATTAGGTCATTGTGAGAGATTGGGCATAACTTTTCCTTGAAGAATCCAAATCAGGTCAGACTTATGCCATTGGAAAGAAGACTTAGAGGGACACTATAGGACCAAATATCACTTATTGGGGATCTGAAATCACAAAGATATATCAGATTCAATATTGAACTCCTAGAAGGCAAGAAAAAGCTAGATCATGTGTAGTCAAGGGCTGCAAAGGACCAGACTTTCTAGGGAAGAAAAGAAAAGAAAGGTGTAGAAAAATAATGTAGCAGAGGTGAGCTCTAGGTAAGTATCTTATGTATATGTATGTTCATCTCTTAATTTCAATAGGTTCTTTGTATTCTAATTTTTTGCATTTTGTTTACATATGCTCTACAAGATGAGGTAAGTTTTGCCACTATCATGTCATGGGTATTTCCTTGAAGGATTTTTGAAGGCATTTTATATTCATAAATATAAGAATCAATGCATGATCTAATTTTCTAATGAGTGAGAAAGGGTAGCATTACAAGAAAAATAATCAAGATGCAGAACACCAACAAGAAGTTCACCACATGAAGTCTTCAAGTGGGCAACACTGCATACAGTCATTGGAAAGGTATCATTGTACTGAGTCATTGTAAAAGGTGTAAAAGTTTCTATCTACCAAGAGTTGATGAGGAAGTTCTAGGAGGTCTACGATCATAATTAGGTGGTTGTGTCATAGTTGGGGTTATGGTCTAGTGTGTCTTCTTCTTCAACATCATTCTATATCATTGTAAAGTGGACCATTTTTGTTGGTACGGGAGTCCATTCTTCTATTATTCTTCTATAGGGTGGTAGGGTGGTTCTAAGCTAGTGCATGAAGTCACCAACAGGTTCAAGCCTGTGAAAATTTCAGAGTGGTAGGGTGGTGCTACGGTGAATTATAACTCATTGGGTGTTGGGGCATCTGTTCAGTTGACTACTGAAGAATCTTAGGTGTTGGAGCGTCCATCCAGTGGGAGCTGGAGAAGAATGCTTTTCTATATTCTAGGAAGTTGGACCTTTCTTTTCAATTGGAGTTGAAGATTAAAGAATTATTAGAAAAACATTCAGTTGGTTTTTGTCACGGAGGGGGTTTCCACCTTAAAAATGTGTGCATTTGTGTTCCTTTTGTTTACTGCTATCATTGTACAAAAACTAATAGTAATTTAAGATTAAATAATGCTCTGAAAGATTAAAATAATACTAATTAAAAGGAATACTGATTCACTCCCCTCTTAGTATTTCCAACAATTAGTATCAGAGCCCTTCAATAGCAGTTTAACAACTGGAAGGAGGTCATGGAGCATACCAAGAATGGTGTACCCCTGTTCAATGAAAATAATTATGCACTATGGAAAGGAAGAATGGAGGTCTATCTCTTGGCGCAAGGTTATGAAATATGGGACACTATTCAAAATGGCTTTACACCAATCGTAGATGAACAAGGTAAGAAGAATTTGGTAAATGATGTAAAAGCAAAGAATATTATTATCAGTGGACTTATTGAATCTTCTTATCATAAGATGTTTTGGGTTTTAAAACCGACAAAAATGTATGGGACAAGCTTGACAATATATATGCAGGTGACTCAAATGTCAAAGAAGAAAAGCTTCAAATCTACATAAAAATTTGAGCAACTCACAATGAAAGAAGATGACAACATTTTTGCATACTTCCAAAACATTGATGAAATAACCAACACTCTAGAAGGATTGGGAGAGCCTGTTGATGAGATGAATATTATATGAAATATTCTTAGAACGTTACCAGGAAGATTGAACCCAAAGGTACCAGTCTTAGAATACAGTACAAATCTGGAAAAAATCAGCAAAGAGGAATTACATGGAGTTCTCATAGCATATGAAATGAGACTTGATGAAGAAGAGGGTACTTCACATCTAGAAACTGTGTTTGTTGCATCTAAGAAAACCAATAAGGAAAAAAAACCTTCAAAGGAAAAGACCTACACCTGCAAATGTGAAGAACAGGAATATGATGAAGAAGGTATTTCAGATGGAGAATATGCTTGCTTTACAAGAAAACTAAAAATTGGTAAGAAAAATTTCAAAGGTAAACTTCTATTGATATGTTTCGGCTGTGGTGAGGTTGGGAATTTCATATAAAAATGTCCGAACAGAAGTGATGGCAACTCAAAAGGAATGAAAGGCTTTAATAAATTCAACAAGCAAGGCATAAAGGATTCATAAAGGAAATTTATCTGTAAAGAAGATAACTCATCATCCAATGAAGACAGTGACAATGAAGAAGAATCCAATGAGAGAGTATTTTTTATAGCCAAGCACAATAAACAAGAGGTATCAAATAACAAAGAAGAAGGGCTGACCATAGAAGAATTTTCTAAGGAGGCAATTAGGCTTATAAAAGAGCTCAAGGCTGAGAAGATCCATTCCAATAATCTTGAAGAACAATTTCAAGGTGTAAAATTGAAGTTGAAGAACACAAATGTATTTAAGAGTCACTTCAAAATAATTTTGAAGAAAGAAACCAAGAAAGGAAAGAATTAGAAGCCGAAGTACTCTCGTTGCATAAGGAAGTGAAGAAGGGAAAAATTGTCCAAAACTATGCCAACAAATCAAGGGCATTAGAACAACTCATCAACAATCAACGATCTTACAACGACAGAAATAGCCTCAGTTACAAAGAAGAAGAAGCAGGACCTTCTACAACAAAATAGAATGAGCCTATGAGATCTAACAGACATGTAGACTTCATTGGACAAGATTCAAAAGAATAGCCTTGGAAGGAAATTCCCCGACAAAGATTTCCATCTAGGCACCAACATATTTTTCATGGCTATTGTTATTCATGTGGAAAATTTGGTCATAAAGCGGTAGAATGTCGCACATACCCTAGGAACCAATACAATTCCAAGATATTTTTCAAATACAAACCTCTCAGGGCTCAAGGAAATATCAGTAGATTTTAATATTTAAGAAATAATATTGAATGTTATAAATGTTGAAACTTTGGACACATAGCGAGAGACTGAAGACTTGAAAATCCTCTAGAAGAATCTTCGAAGCCATAGAAGGAACAAACATGGAAGAAGAAGAAGACTGATAATTGTGCTCTCTCTCTCAAGGTTCAAAACAACAATATGTGTGGTATGTTGATAGCGGTTTCTCAATCCATATGACTTGAGATAGAAATAAATTTGTATCTCTAAAAGAGAAGAAGGATGGAACCGTGTCCTATGGAAATGATGGATCTTCAAATGTTATAGGATCATGTACCATTACTCTCGGAAGAAAATATGCTCTAGCCAAGAATTTTCTATTGGTTGAAAACATGAATCACAATCTGCTTAGTGTTGGACAAATGTGTGATCAAGGACACATAATTCTATTCAACTCCACAAAATGTGAAATCAGGAAAGGCATGTATGGTAAAATTGTGGCTACATCAAGTCAATCTCCAAACAACATATATGTTATGGATGAAGTAAATAAAGCAAGTCTACTAGATAAAGAAGATGAAAGCTGGTTATGGCACAAACAAATGGGTCACATAAAATTTGACAATTTTGTTAGGATATGAAAAAAGGAAGCAGTACGAGAAATGCCAAAAATCTCAAAACCTTCCAAAAACTATGTGAGGTTTGTCAGCACGGCAAGTAGACAAAAGTTGAATTTAAAACAAAAGACCACTTTGCATCACATCCATTGGAATTGATACATACTGATCTATGTGGTCTTGTGAGAACAAAAGGCTTATATGGAGAATTATATTTCATGTTAACGATAGATGACTATACCAGGATGACAGGTGTCAGATTCCTAAAGAAAAAATCTGAAGCATTTGAGTTCTTTAATATCTACAAGGAGTTGGTAAAAAATGAAACTAATTTTAAAATAAAGTGTCTAATATCAGATAATGGCGGAGAATTCACTTCCAAATTATTTCAGAAATATTGTGACAAAAATGGAATAAAAAGACATTTTTCAACAACACGAACACCTCAACAAAATGGAGTTGCTGAAAGAAAGAAAAAAACCATACAGGAAATGGGTAGAACAATGCTGAAGGACTCAAAATTGGATGAAAAATTCTAGGTTCAAACATTTGATATGACAGTCTTCATTATCAACTGAAGTCTTCTCAGAAATAATTGCAACAAGACCCTGAAGTCTTGTCAGAAATAATTTCAATAAGACCCCATATGAATTATGGAAAGGAAAATTGGCTAATGTAAAATATTTGAGAATCTTTGGAAGAAAATGTTATATCAAAAGAGAAGATCAAAAGTTGGGTAAGTTCGAATCATGTGTTGACGAAGGTATCTTTGTTGGTCACTCATGCTAAATAAAGGCCTGTAAATGATATAATCTAAGATGAAAAGAGGTAGTGGAGAGTATAAATGTTACATTTGACGAAGATGGTGTTCTAACAAACAATGATGAGGATCTAGAATCTTTGAAACTTGAGACAGAGGCTGAAAAAGACACAGAGAAAATTCTAGAACAAGAAGAAACTATCAACCAGGAAGAAGTAAATAATTATCATCAAGATATAGAGGACCAAAAACAAGAAGCTCCTCCAAAGAGAAAAAAAGGATGGATTCAAAAGAACCATCCATGAAATCAAATCATTGGTGACATAAATGAAGGTCGACAGCTACGTTCATCACAACAATCTCACATTGCTTTTCTAGCAACCTTTGAACCTAGTAGTTTTGAGGAAGCCATCCAGAATGAACATTGGGTAGCAGCTATGAATGAAGAATTGGATCAAATCGAGAAGAATAACACCTGGAAATTAGTTCCATGACCAAAAGATGAAAAATTCATTTGGACTAAATGGGCATTCAGGAACAAATTAAATGAAGATGGACAGGTTACCAGAAAAAAAGAAATATTGGTTTGCAAAGGCTATGCACAAGTGGAAGGAATTGATTTCGACGAAAAATTTGCACCAGTTTCCAGAATGGAAGCCATCTAGATATTTCTCGCCTATTCATGTTCAGGAAAAATCAAAGTCTACCAAATTGATGTTAAGTCAACATTTCTGAATGGAAAATTAGAAGAAGAAGCTTACATCGAACAACCTAAAGGTTTTCTATTATCTAAAAAAGAAGACTATGTTTGCAGGTTAAAGAAGGCTCTATATGGTCTCAAGCAGGCTCCCAGAGCATGGTATTCTCACCTTGCTGGATATCTATTGCAACAAGGGTTCAAGAAAGGTACCACTGCTAGAAATATTTATGTACAAATAGATAAAGATAACTTAACAATCATTGAGGTATATGTGGATGATATAATATTTGGTAGCAATGATGATCGACTAAGTAAGAAATTTGCTACAAAGATGCAAAGTGAGTTCGAGATTTCTTTACTTGGTGAGCGGATATACTTCTTAGGGCTTCAAATATCTTAGCAAGAGAAAGGAATATTTATATGTCAAGCCAAGAACATCAAGGAAATGCTCAAGAAATTCAAAATGGAAGATTGCAAACCCATCCTTACCCCGATGGTAACAGGTTGCAAATTGAGCATAGACGACTCATCTAAGGATGTGAATCATATGTTGTACATATATATGATTGGTAGTCTTCTATATGTAACAGCCTCTCGGCCAGATGTTATGCAAGCAGTTGGACAAGCAGAAAGATTCCAAGCAGCACCAAAATAATCGCATATTATTGTCATCAAAAGAATTCTTCGATATCTAAAGGGCACAACAGAATATGGCTTGTGGTATCCCAATGGTAAAAATATCATTATTCAAGCCTTTATAGATGCAGATTGGGCAGGAAGCATTGATGTTTGTAAGAGTACTAGTGGAGCAACATTTTATATAGGTGGTTGTCTCGTATCATGGTTGAGAAAAATAAAATCTCAATCTCATTATCTACAGCGGAAGCAGAATACATTGCAACAAGAGCTTGTTGTTCCCAAGTACTTTGGATGGAAAAAACTTTACAAGATCTTCACGTACAATTCAGTGAGCCTATTCCCATATTCTGTGACAACACCAGTGCCATCATCATCTCCAATAATTCTGTCATGCATTCAAAAACAAAACAAATTTTGATCAAATATCATTTTGTTAGAGAAAAACTCGCTGAAAAGAATATCAAACTTGAATATGTGGGTACAGAAGAGAAAATATTTGATATCTTCACTAAAACTTTACCTCGTGAAGCATTTAAATATCTTCACCATAAGCTTGGGATTCTCCCAAGTTCTCATTATATCTTCCTTATTCTGAAAATAAAGGGGGAGTGGAAGTGTGTATAGGTTCGCAGGATGGTTGTGTGTCAGTGGGGGTTACCCTTTTCCATTGATGTCAAAGGGGGAGAGAACGTTGTAGGAAGAGGTGTTATGATCGCCAGGGGGATTACCTATGTTGCCATCAATGCCAAAGGGGGAGATTGTTGATCAGTGGTTGTCATTGATGTCAAACCAAGCAGCACCAGGGGCTACCCTGACCTTTCATGGGAATTTGACTTGAAAACTTACTCTATTCTGAGTCAAGGATATTTGGGATGGTTTCTACTTGTCGAGATGTTTCCAATGTTATATGGAACGCCACGTAATATTAAGCTTTCACAGCAATATATCTATGCAATTATCATTCACCAACAGTAAAACAAGTACGCGCTCGATCCAATCACAGTTAAAAAAAATCATATGCAGGAAATAGGAATCATACGCAAAGACATAACACGAATTAAATCACAGATGCATTTGATACTTAGGTTTTCCAAAACAGATATTTATTCATCAATTTCTCATAGAAACCTTACAATTCTTTATATCTACCTGCACACACAACCAATGGGGTTCTCACACAACCAGACTAAGGTCTCCGTGCACACAGCCAGCAGGAGCCTGTCAGACATAAACACTAACCACAAACCTACTTCAGAGTTCTATCATCAGCATACATACATTAACTTGTATAAAAAACTAACTTATATGACTTTATCTAGACTTATACTTATAATTTAGCCTACGCTCATACTATGGTCCTCAAACCGTGGTTTGGGACCCCTGTATTTACCCTTTAACCCTTTACAACTCATGAAGGGACTTTGACCCACCCCAAATGTTGATTAGTGGTTGTCATTGATGTTAACCCAAGTAGCAATAGGGGCTACCCCGATATTGCATGGTAATTTTTACTTGAAAAATTACTTTGTTTCAAGTTAAGGATATTTGGGATGGTTTCATCTTGTCGATATGTTTCCAATGATATATAATACACCATGTAATTCTTCACAGTTTGAGAGATATTCGTGTTTGAATTTAGTAACCCCAGTTAGTGGGCTAAAACACCATGTTGTTATGGCATGACACTAATCATCGGTTGAGGTCATTGAATATTCAATAATTAATAATTTATTAAGTTCCTAAAATCCCTCCAACTTTCACTTGTTGAATACCCTCTCAACCTAAGCCTCTATATAAGTTGTGGCCCTCACATCCTCCTCATGTAAGGATTTTACTACTAAAAACAGGTCATCGTGGCATTTTCGCTATAGCTTTTGTTTTGTGAAGCTTCATATGCTGAAACAAAAACCCATTTGGGCGACATCCTGATGAAGCTCATGTCCAAATCTCAGATCTTGGTTCGCTATATTTTCAGATATATGATCTGTGGAAGTGAGGGTTTTTGGCAGCTTCCAAATTTCATCTCAAAGAGGTGATCTTGGGAAAATAATCATAACTCTCTCTCTGATAAGTGGATTGGAATTCTGTAAAAAGTGGTGGATAGTGCATGGAATTTTGTTTTCTACGTATCAATTTTAGAGCCAAAGGAGGAAAAAATGACATGTGGGGCATCGTAATTTTTCTCTACTGAACTAGTCCATAATTAGGTCATTGTGAGAGATTGGGCATAAATTTTCCTTGAAGAATCCAAATCGTGCCAGGCCTGTGGCATTGGAAAGAAGACTCAAAGGGCTACTACAGGACCAAATATCACATATTTGGGATCTGAAATCATATAGATACATCAGATTCAATATGAAGCTCCTAGAAGCCAAGAAAAAGCTAGATGATGTGCTGTCAAGGGATGCAAAGGACTAGACTTTCTAGGGTAGCAAAGCAAAGCAAGGTGCAACAAAGTGATGCAGTAGAGGTAAGCTCTAGGTATGTATCTTCTATATATGCATGTTCATCTCTTAATTTCATTAGGTTCTTTGTATTCTAATTTGTTGTTTTTTGTTTAGAATTGGCATATGCTCTACAGGATTAGGTAAGTTTTTCTATTATCATGTCATGGGTATTTCCTTGAAGACTTTTTACATGTATTATATATTCATCAAGATAAGAATAAACTCATGATCTAATGTTTTGAATAGTAAGAAGGGGTAGCATGACAAGAGAAGCTATCAAGGTGCAGAACAATAGCAAGAAGTTCACCACATGAAGTCTTCAAGTGGGCAACACTACATACGGTCATTATAAAGATATCATTGTAAAAGCATCATTTTAAAAGTTGTACAAGTGTCTATCTAACAAGAGTTGAAGAGGTAGTGTCGGGTGGTCTAGGATCATCATTAGGTGGTTGTGTCATAGTTGGGGTTATGGTCTAGTGTGTCTTCTTCTTCGACATCATTCTATAACATTATAAAGTGGAAAATTTTCCCTGGTACGATTCCACTATTATTTTATTCTTCTATAGGGTGGTAGGGTGGTGCTAGGTTGGTGCATGCAGTCACCAATAGGTTCAAGCCTATGAAAAATTCAGGGTGGTAGGGTGGTGCTAGGGTGAGTTGTAGCTCATTGGGTGTTGGGGCATCCGTTCAGTTGACTACTGAAGAATATCGGGTGTTGGAATGTCCATCGAGTGGGAGCTAGAGAATAATTTTTTTCTAGATTATAGGAAGTTGGATCTTTCTTTTCAATTGGAGTTGAAGATTAAAGAATTATTAGAAAATAATTTAGGTGGTTTTTACCCTAGAGGGGGTTTCCACCTTCAAAAATGTGTGCATTTGTGTGATCAGGAGCTCAAGTCCGAGCTATGGAAAAAGCTCAAAATTAAAAGTGTTAAAAATCACTTGCAACTTGAATGAACGGATAGGCCTCATTGATACAATCCTGTCACCACAAACGGCACTCAAATCCGACATCGTATGTGAAAGTTATGCAAGTTTGAAGTTTTCAATAAACTGCAAAAAACTGAGTTTGACTAGAGTTGACTTTGACTTCCGAATTATTAAAAAAGAATATTCCAAGGAATATTCTTGGAATATTCCCTAGAATATTCCATTTGAGCCAACTGGTTGTGGACAAGTGGCATCCGCGCATTGGTTGTTGGTTTGACTTTGGAGTATTTTAGCCAATCACGGGCTACCACGTGGCAGGCCCGAAGGCTGCCACGTGGCTCCCTGGCTGGTAGAAATTTTGGAGGTACAAAATTTTTGTGTCTCGGCAAGATTTAAACCCAAGAACTCGTCTCCGCAAGGCGCATGACTTACCGTTGTGCCACACACTTATGACTTGATATATATAGCGGAGAAGTTGTATTTATGGTTTAAATTCATTTGACATGACCACACCTTATGACCAGGCGCATGGCACTATTCAAACTTAACCGCCCAAAAACCACGGCCATGTGGCCAACAAACTGCACATTATATGCCACGGTTAGTTGTTACTACGATTAGTTCAAACATATATGTCAAACGGTTAAACCGGCGGACCAACACTCCACAAAATTAAATGCCATATCTAACTGTCTACCATTTCTAGAGCACGCCCACCAAATCAGGTAGAATTGCCAATTTTAGTGCGGCTATCTGTAGTTTCTCCACATTTGGTGGAGCTTGTTTAGGGCAGATTGGGAAAAATGTTGTTTTGGTCATAACTTCTCCAATATTGGACCAAATTGGACGAAATTTTGGTCAATTTTTGATTTCTTCAGCATTCTGGAGCCATTGGAATAGGTTTTAGAGCCATTAGAGTTGATCTTCTGCCCCTTTTTCTTCAGGGAAGAAATGAGAGCCATCAAGGCCAAGAGGGAGTTGGAGTTGTTTTGGGCTATGCTTAACCATTTGAGGTGAAACAAAAACCAATTTCGACCATTCTTAGCATTACAGAGCCATTGGGATAGGTTATAGATGTAGTAGAGGTGTTCTACAGCTATTTTAGCTTCAGGGAAGGTTGGAGTGCCACCAGGGCCATTAGGGAAATGGAGTTATCTGGAGTTGTACCTCACTGTTTGAGGTGATCCAAAAACCATTTTCAGCTATTTTCCACCGTTTGAACCTAATGAAAGAGGTTTTAGAACCGTTTGAGGACTTATACAACCCGAAAAACTTCAGAGGATTTCAAAGAGCCATGAGGGCCTTGTTGAAGAAGGCATTGTTTATGGTAATTCTTCACTGTTTAGTGAATATGGAAAGGAATTTTTAGCATTTTCATGTCTTCTGAATCTATATTTGCATTCATATTTTCCTATTGAGGCATTTTTAAACTTGTATTTCATTTGAGAGAATTATAATACAAGAGGACAAGCTCATTTTGGGAGGCTTGATCCAGCAAACGTAGCCTAGGAGGGGTGAAATGCTCACCAAACATTTGTGTCATGTTATGCTGAAGTTATCTTGTTGTGTATTTATTATTGAATATGTTAAACAAAAAATTAAATTAACTTTCCCTCACACATAAACTCATAAACAGTTACTAAAAACACTTTGTTTAATAAGCAAGACATGGAGAATTTTGCACACATTTAATTAAATGGAAATGGATACCTTGCACACATTTTCAAGTATTTCCATTTTCATATCAGATGGTATCAGAGCCAGGTTGAGAATTTGTTTTTGTGCAAAAGGTGTTAAAAAAGTGTAAAATATTGACTGTTTTATTGGTTGCAAAATGGTTGACTGTATGAGTTTGCTTGAGTTGAAAAGATAGCTATTGATAGCTAAGTCTTGGAAAGGAAAAAAGAGATGTAGGCTATTTCCTTACCCTAAAGTACCTCAATATTATCTTTAGAAAAAAAACCCACTTGATTAGTGTTTGCTAGAAAAGCTATTGGAGTTTTTGTTTTATGGCTGTAAAGACATATGGTTAAAAGCTTGTCATTTGTTTGAAAGCTTTGAGAAATTTTCTTTGAAAGTTCCATTTGTTAATTTGACCATTTACATAATGTCAAATTCTTCCACAAGTGAATTTTCCTCCTTCACAAGATTCTTCAGTGATGACATGAAGAATGAGTTCATTAAGGTGAAGGACATGGTGTAGATTTTGATTGAGGATCAAAGAGAAAGTGCTAAGCTTCATGCACAATTGTTAGCCATGAAGTAAGAGAAGGAATCAATTCTCCAAAGACTGCATGACATGGAGAAACAATTCCTTCAAGCTTAAGAAGCTTTGTCCAAGAAAATTCCTGAGAAAGAGGTAAACCATTCCAACTTGTCTTCAATTTCCCGAATTGAAAAGTGTGTTGGTTCTTTTGAAAAACATACAAGGGGTATAGGGTCCAAATTAATGTTTAAGATGGGCTATCATGAAGGAAAAGGTTTGGGAAAGCATGCACAAGGCATGGTTGACCCTATTTCGGTTGTGGAGCGACCCAAGAATGTTGGTCTTGGATATGAGCAGTTTAATGGCAAAGACTCCAAATCCTTGAATGCATGTGATGCAAATTTAAAGAGAACCTTTATTCCAAGTTCTAAAATGCATATATGTAAAAATTGTTTTAAGGATGATTGCCATTATTTTAAGCCTTCATTGAAGCAAGTAGAGGTTAAACATGCTGCTTATGGCAAACCTTCAAGTCAAAACAGTTTTCAAGACAAGAACTGTGATGTAAGTCTGAAAAAGAAAGTTGTAGCCTCTACTAGTTCATCATCTTTCAAAGACAAAAAGGATGGACATTCCATGCAGCAAAAGACGTATAATTATTCACATGATAAATTTGATTATGTTTCAGCAAAGAATGATAATTTTTCTTGTTCAAATGAGAGAAAGTTTTGTTGCACATTTTGTGGTGGATTTAACCATGTTGTTTGAAGATACTTGTTGAAAAAAAAACACACACAGGAAGCAGAAGAGGTAAAGAAAACTTTCTCAGAAAGTACTTAAGAGTTGCACATTTTTTCAAAATAAGGGACATGATGTCTCTCATTGTTGGACCTTGCATCAACAAGTCGTCCAAAGCACATGCAGCTAGATGACAAAAAGTTTGGTGCAAGTGGATATATGGATTCAATTATCGATGTGGAAATGGAAGATTCACATGTAGAAATGTTGTGGCAGGGAAAGATGCCATGGAGTTGGCTTGGTAGGAAGTGGATTAACTTATTAATGCAGTAAGTCATATTCATTTTATACATGCAAATTTCAGATTTTATATGCATGTATTTCAGTTGAAAATTTGATGCAAGATTGCATGTAAAAGCAGTTTCAGTTGAAGGAATTTATTTGTTGTTGTAAAATGTCGGCATGGAGGTTTAAAAGATGAGTATGATACTCACTTATATTGCAGGAATGTCTTTTAGTTCAACTCTTAGTCACCCACATGTTTTTGGGATGATGTAATTGTTGGTATTTGAAAAGAAGAGTTGAAGTTGCACATGTACATAGAGGTTGTGTGTGTAATTAGTGAACTGTATATAGTTCATTGTACATGATACATACACATGTTTGTAAAGATGTACCTTTTTTTTTATCTACTTGTGTTGATTGTGTGCACACTTGTTACAGATTTTGTGTGTCAATTATATAGAACATTTCAGGTCAACTTGTTGTTGATGTCGTATGTTGCACAAGGTGCCTTTGGTGTCGATTGGTGTTGAGAACGAAGTGTCGGCGCAAAGCGGTGCAAGATTCCATGAGATGGAAAGGCATGCAAGCAAAGAGGGCACAAATTTCAACAAGGGTCATTGCTAGTTTTAGAATGGAAGATTGGTATCGCGAGAAAACTTGGTCGGGATTCGACACAAGTACATGGCTCATTCAGCAAAAATTCGCCATGAAGACAGTTGGCAAGTCAGGAAAATTTTTGAAGGCTGAAGAGAAGAGGATGTTGTTATTCTCTCATTTACTATACATTTTAGTTTCAACATTTCAGTGAGCTTTTTGGGTCCAAAAGCTTCTCATTTCGGAGGTGTGATCAGGAGCTCAAGTCCGAGCTATGGAAAAATCTCAAAATTAAAAGTGTTCAAAATCACTTACAACCTGAATGACCAGATAGGCCTCATCAATACGATCCTGGTGCCATGAACGACACTTAAATCTGACATCATATGTGAAAGTTATGCAAGTTTGAAGTTTTTAGTAAACTGCAAAAAACTGAGTTTGACCAGAGTTGACTTTGACTTTGGAATTATTAAAAAAAGAATATTCCATTTGAGCCAACCGGTTTTGGACAAGTGGCATTCACACATTGGTTGTTGGTTTGACTTTGGAGTATTTTGGCCAATCACAAGATGCCACGTGGCAGGCTCGGAGGCCGCCACATGGCCCCTTGGCCGGTAGAAATTTTGGAGGTGAAAATTTTTTGTGTCTTAGTAGGATTTGAACTCGAGACCTTGTCTCCACAAGGCACATGACTTACCATTGTGCCACACACTTATGACTTGATATATATAGCGGAGAAGTTGTATTTATGGTTTAAATTCATTTTGGGCGGAGGTTAAAGGGCCTAGTCCTTAGGGCTAGCCCCCATTCGACATGACCACACCTTATGAATGGGGGTGCAGCATTGTTCAAACTTAACTTCCTGAAAACTACGGCCATGTGGCCAACAAACTCCACATTATATGCCACGGTTGGTTGTTACTACGGTTAGTTCAAACAGATATGTAAAACGGTTAAATCGGCGGGTTTAGTGCATGTGACCAGCACTCCCAAAAATTAAATGCCATATCTAAATGTTTTCCATTTCTGGAGTGCACCCACTAAATTAGGCAGAATTTCCAATTTTAGTGCGGCTATCTACTGTTTCTCCACATTTGGTGGAGCTTGTTTAGGGCAGATTGGGCAAAATGTTGTTTTGGTCATAACTTCTCCAATATTGGACCGAATTGGACGAAATTTTTGTTAATTTTGGATTTTTTCAGCATTTTGGAACCATTGGAATAGGTTGCAGAGCTAGTAGAGTTGATCTTTAGCCCCTTTTTCTTCAGGGAAGCAATGAGAGCCATGAGGGCCAAGAGGGAGTTGGAGCTGTTTTGGGCTATGCTTAACCATTTGAGGTGAACCAAAAACCAATTTCGACTATTCTCAGCATTATAGAGCCATTGGGATAGGTTTTAGATGCATTAGAGGTGTTCTCCAGCCATTTTATCTTCAAGGAAGCTTGGAGAGCAACTAGGGCCATTAGGGAAATGGAGTTATCTTGAGTTTTACCTCACTGTTTGAGGTGATCCAAAAACCATTTTCAGCTATTTTCCACCTTCTGAACCTAATGGAAGAGGTTTCAAAACTATTTGAGGACTTCTACAGCCTGAAAAACTTTAGAGGAGTTCAAAGAGCCATGAGGGCCTTATTGAAGAAGGCACTATTTATGGTAATTCTTCACTATTTAGTGAACATGGAAAGGCATTTTTACCATTTTCATGTATTCTAAATTTGTATTTGCATTTAGATTTTCCTATTGAGGCATTTTTAAACTTGTATTTCATTTGAGAGCATTATAATACAAGAGGACAAGCTCATTTTTGGAGGCTTGATCCAACAGACGTAGCCCATGAGGGGTGAACTGCTCACCAAACATTCGTGTCATGTTATGCTGAAGTTATCTTGCCTTGTATTTTTGATTTAATATGTTAAACAACAAATTAAATTAACTTTCCCTCACACATAAACTCATAAACAGTTAACAAAAACATTTTGTTTAATCAGCAAGACATGGAGAATTTTGCACACATTTAATTAAATGGAAATGGATATCTTTCACACATTTTCAAGTACTTCCATTTCCAAATCATTGTGTTCCTTTTGTTTACTGATATCATTGTACAAATACTGATAATAATTGAAGATTAACTAATGCTATAAAGGTTAATGATAATACTAATGGAAAGGAATACTGATTCACCCTGCCTCTTTATATTTCCAACACCAAATCCCCTTGACTCTTCATTTTTTAGTGCACATGACTCAAAACTACAAAAAATACTATTATTTAGCCCAAAATTGCGGTCCTAAGGGACCCTACTCCAACAGTCCCCAAACACAATCTTCTTACTTGTCCCAAGTCACAGAGGCATTGGGGTCTTCATTTTCGTCTTCAACTCATCGATGGTAGAGAAAAAGGGTGCAAGGATGCCCATGCTCTGATCAACAACACTTTGAGCCCTGTCCACCAGCTTCTGAGAGGTAAGCCCTTCTGCTGCAAGACTGATGCTCTAGTATGTTTGGCTCAGGTTCTTCATAGTGACATCGAGGTCCTACGATAGCTTCATTGCCTCATCAACCCATGACCTCATATGGGTGGTTAGAATGTGCCTCTTCCACCAAAGGTCTTCAATTTCATCATGCAGCACATGGATTGTCTGTAAACATGCCATTCTCTGAGCAGGCACAAGTGTGAGAAACGCCTCTTGAAGCTCATCGAATGTCTGCTCTTTTTCACCCATATCGGTATATACTGAAGTCCATAATCCCATGGCCACATCCAAGATTTTAGTGCCCTTGTTGACGATTGCTGCAATGTTGGTTGATGCCTCCTTTACCAAAGCAACATGCTGCACTCTCACTTCCGACGAAGTATTTTTCTAGAGCTTTTCTTGTAACTCCATAATATGTTGTTCAAAATAAGATTTTACTGCTTGGACTTCAGAGAGGGAGGCCTTCAGGGCAGATACTAGAATTTCAACCTTGTCCTGAGGCACAGTAGAGGCAAGGATGGAAACTTCAGGAAGGTCACCACAAAGGTGATCAATCAAACTTTCCAATTTGGTGCACTAGGCCACCGTTTCTTGCTGAGCTATATGTTCTTGCATAGACTCTTGTGTTCACGTTGCAATCTTATGTTTCTCCTCTGTGAGTTTTTGGTGGATGTGTGCCTCTCGACACTACAACTCTTTGGTGATGATGGTCTGAATGGTGTGCAACTTACCACTGGGCAGCATAGACAATTCAATTCCAACCTCTGGACACATTTTCACATGTGTGCGAAAATCCAACCATTCCAAAGTAAGTACAACTCCATGGAATGGGAAGGTTTGACTATCTTCTGTGCTGACGATGAGGCTAGTACTTGAGCTCACTTGATATGGCCTTGCCTGAGCAATGCTCACTTGAATACTATCTATCTTCAATTGAAGCACCTGCAACCTTGCCTACATTTCCTCCACCGTTGCTTTGTATTTCTCCTCCATTCCAGTCCATCGGTGTTTAGAGGCGGAGGTGACCGCATCAACAATATTATCTGGGTAATCCTCTGTAAGGGTGAGATCATCTGCGCCTCCTATCTTTGATCCCTTTTGGTTATTATACGCACCCTTGGGGGTCTCAGCTCCGCGCATGGTACCTTCGGGGGACTCAGCTCCGACACCATTCTTTCCATCTATGCCCTCGAGATCAACTTCCATCTTCGTCTTAGTTTCCTTATTTGCCTCTTTTTTAACGTCTTTCTTAGCTTCTTTCTCCTTGGGAGCACCAATTTTTTCTTTTCCAAACGTTGAGGCTGTGACAGGCTTGGCAAAGCCTAGGTCGATCTTCCATGCAACTGGTCAGGTCACAATTACCTAGTTAATCTCGTCCTCTGTTACCATGTAGGGCAAGTTGTGCCATACCTTATATTTGCACACATGTATCTCGACATTGTGCATACTCACCTGAAAGTATTCAATATCTTTGTATTTGTCATATGTGACTGGGGAAAACCGTAGGCACGAGTGAATTTCTGCGGCCAATTATCTTTCAAATAAAACCCAGAAGATCTTATTTTCCATCACTCGCTTTAGGTTTGTAGAGTCCCACAGGTTCGCGTAGCGCAACCCTTCAAATACACGAGGCTCTACATTTGGGAGGACTGCACTCTCTAGTGTTTCCCATAAAACCAGAGCAATTTGCAGGATCATCCATGAATAGCAGAACTTTTTCCCCTCCTCCTGACTGGTGAGTTCCTCCCCATTTGTAATGCGTGATAAGTGATCAGGTCCAGCATGCAATCTACTAGGCTTAACAATGATTTCAAAATCATATTCTTGAAATAGCAACAACCATCCATAAATATTCCCCCCCAACATAAGCTCGTTGACTAGGTACTTCAAAGAAGTGTGGTCAGTGAAAATCTTGAAGTGCCCTCCTAGAAGATAATGCCTATATTTCTGCAGAGCATAGAAAATATCCAAACCTTCCTTCTCTGTGGTTGAATAGTTGCGCTCTGCACTAGAGAGCTTCCTACTTGCAAAGGAAATGTGGTGATCAATATCTCCTTCTCGTGGTTGTGCTAAGACAACTCCAAGTGCAATATGAGATGCATCAACGTACTCATGGAAGACCTTGGACTAGTCAGGGAATATTAAAATAGGTGCAGTAACCATCTTTTCCTTCAGCAGCTCAAAGCTATTTTTGCATTCCTCATCCCATAAAAAGGACACATATTTCTTCAACATTTTTTCCATGCGTGCAGTGTGTTGGGCCGTAAATATGTCATTATTATTACCACTTTCTAACGTCTATTTCATTTATTTCTACCATTATTTATCACATTCTTTATCATAATTTATCATTTAATTCCATTTTATGATAATTTATGCTCTTATGGATAAGTAATGAATATTCTCCTTTATTTCTAATGAATTGATAATTATGATGCATGATTTTTTCAAATATGGCTTACTAATCTGTTATAACATCACTCACGTTTTTAGCCTCTAATATCTCTTCTAGATTGGAAATACGATCTCCAACTATTCTAACTCTGAAATTCGTTGGGATAAAAAGTGATGGTTTTGCATTGTCTATTTTGGACAAACGAAGATGAATATTGAAAATCCAAGAAATTGGTTTTGTGCAGAATGAACCAATTCAGTTTTTCTAGGAGTAGTTTTCCACAATTCGGCTCAGATTGAGAGAAACAGAAGGTTATCTAAAGGAAATTTTATTAGATTTGCTGTTGTGGCCATTTTCCAAATTATTCCAATTTCAATTTGAGATTCGACTTGTTCTAGCTAAGTCATGATATTTCAGATCTAATCTTGCTAATCAATTTTTTGTAGACAATCTCCAATTGTAATGATAAATCATTTTGTAATCAAGTTAGTTGTAATTTCCCTTTCCTCTCTGTGTATTTAAATGAAACCAGAGATCAAAGAGGGGGGGATTGGAAGGAACAAATGAACAATTTCTAGATGAACGAATGAACAATTACTGAATATGAGATAAATAATTGTTGAACTTGAGACAAAGCTAAGAGCTTCATTCTGATGTAATTATTTTAATCATATATTTCAATGAAGGAAGTTATCCATTGATTTCTAAATCTTTTACTTGTAATCTGATTTGAATTATTTCTCAAGGCAGAAAAGAGTCTTGGGTAGTTGGGCCCACTACCTTGGACGAGGTGCTTCCTTGAAAATCTAAAGTAGTTTAGTTGCGTGCTTGTTTATTTGAATTTCAATTGTTGTTATTTAAAGTAAATTTCCTTTCTTTAAAATCGATTTATTGTTTGCTGCATTTTCCAGATTTGTTAGTTCTTGAAATTGCTATATTTAATTTAATTTGCTGCTTTAGATTAGCATCTGAATTATGTTGAGTGCAATAGGTTAAATTTAAAATTCAACAATGTGTGATTTAATTCATTATTGATTCAATTCATGTGATTATCATAATTATTTCTTGTCATTTACTTTCTGGTTTGGAGATTTAGTATTTCTTTTCAAGTCTTACATTTCATTTTTTTTTGAATGAGATTCATAGTGTATAACATAATCATGTAGAACCGGTGTTAGATATTGGTATTTTATATGCATATATTTTTCCTATTGACTTGAAATAAAAAGATGTTCCTTGGTTGCTAATTAATGAATAGGTGATTAGTTATTTTTATTAAGCAATTAATTTTACCCAAAATTTTGGTGCCATTGCTGGGGAAGGCAATCAAATAGCCCTACCACACTAATATCTAGTTGTAGATACATACCTCATTCCAGGGAGAGTGTTTAGAAGTGATGTCTTTCTATTTTATTTTTTTTCCTTTTGCTGTGAAATAATTGGGTATTGAAAACGAGAGGTAAGAACCTGCATATTAGCAAGCAAAACGCTTGTTCTCCAGCCCACTTCTCAGCAATTGTGCAGTGGTTAAATAGGATGGGTGTTTTTTTTTCTATGAATGACTAAGTAAAAAAAGGTAGAAATTTGAAGAAATCTTATCATTTCACTTAAGTGGTGATGTAAGCACCACCCATTCCACTAACCAATTGACATGAACATTTGAAGGAGGAGCCTTAAAGCAATACATGAGGAACATCTTCTATAATGGTAAGAAATGGCACGCACTGCTACTTTTGAATTTCCTATCGGATATCTAGGAGGAGTGACAAAAATGAACATAATTCCCCCATCTTCTCTACCGAATTTTTATGGTTTGGAAAATGAGGATCCAGATACATTATTATTTGAGTTTGATGTACTTTGTAGAGCATATGGTTATGTACTAATGATAAAAGGTTGAAAGTGTTTCCTCTTACTCTAAAAGGAGCAGCTCTCTGATGGTTCATGAGCCTTGGTGGGAACTGCATTCAAACATGGGAGGACATGAAGAATATATTCTTGAAGAAGTACCAAAACTATTGCAAGGCCATTGAAGAAATTTTTAGTACGATACAAGGGGAAGATGAAAGCTTGGAGGACTATGTGGAGCGATTCAAATACAACCTTAAAAAATCAAAGCATAAGCATTTGGAAAAATAGATCTTAAAAAAACTCCTACTCAAAGGAATCAAAGATGGACTTTTAGAACTCTTAAATCTGATGGGAAAAGGTGATGTTTTTTCAGCTATCATACGATGATGTTTATGATTTATGCATAAGGTATTCAAGAGGAATCTCCAAGGCTCATAAGAATTCTAAATAATTGTATTATTTCACTTCCAAATATACTACGAGAACAGGAGATATAAGAGTTGAAATCAATGATTTATTTGAACATTTTAAAATTGATTTTATTAGCTCTCTAAATTCACCCTTGCATGTTTTGCAGGTGAAGAAAAATCAGGAAAAAATTAAAGAAGTGTTTTTTCCTGATTGCCAAAAGGAGCATCCCATGCATATTTTCTCTTTCTTACCTAGGATGAAAGAAACATATCAAAGAGATCGAGAAGCTACAAGTTCACAACCATGGAAACCATAGCCTACATGTATGGTTCAAAACACTTCCTATCCATTTTCTTACTTGCATAATCCATTATGGAATACTCCTGTGTTAGGGCAGTCATATCAATCTCAATATAACCCTCACCAATATTGTCCACAAGCTTGGCATGGTTCATCTTATGATTACACAAATACTCTTACAAATATTGTAGCACAAACATATCATCCATATTATTTTCTAGCTCTTCAACAACATCTTGCTTGCCTATCAAAATCATCCACACAACCCAATCAACTACATCATCAAAATCCTCCATGCCCTACACAATTTCCTGCTAAACTCTTTCCACACCCTCATAGTAATAAACCAGTACAACATGCTTACAATGATGAAATGCAAAATTTACCTATCCTTCCTACCCATTCTATCTCACATGCACCATTACAGAAAACTTATATTGAGATTGGGAAGGCTTCAAATCCAGAAATTGCAGAATTCATGGAAGAACTTCATGATATGAAAACCATGGGAAATCAAGAGATTCAAGGTTGTATTGAATATTGGTTTCACTCCATCATTTGTTTGCAACATCACTCCATACTTCAACAATTTTTGGCACCACCTTTTCAAGGGAAGTTGGTCTCTCATACCCTATTATTTATTAACATGTATTTTTCAAATTTGGGTATGTACATAATTGAGGCCTTATTTCAAAAATGGGTCCATTGGAATTACTCTTACACGTAAGTATATTTTATTTATCAAAGAAGAGTAGGTTAGTGTAGAAAATAGAATAAATAAGAACATAAATAAATAATTTTTTTATCTAAAAAAAAGGAAAAAAAAATTATTCAGAAACTAAATTAACCAATTTGGTTACTTTATAATATAATAAATAATAAGCTTAAAAATTAAACCAACTAATTAGTAAAATTAAATAAAAAAAATAAAAATAAAAATTGAATTAGAAATGTAATTATTAAAATTAATAATAATAAAATTTATTAAATTAGAAATGTAATTATTATAGTTAATAAAAATAATAGAAATACAGAAATACAAAACCTTGGTCGGCTCTTTTCAAGAAATTGATCTCTATTAATGGTCTGAAACCCTTCATTAAAATTATTCATTCTAAAGTCCTGATGATGGATCCCAGTTGGAATTCGAAACGTCGACACATGTTGCTCAATACTGTGGATAATCTGAGAAGCTTCTTAAAAAAAGTTGTAACACGTTGTGGAAATTAACATCAGTGATAAATGTATGAATTTATTTATTCATGTAGATGTATTATATTGCATATAATGTTTCTATAGACACTAATATTCATTTTTTTCACCAATTTGGAAAAATTGCTTGAATATCATATTTGTTTGGCTTGCGGGCTTGATAAAATTCTTGAAAACACAATCGGGACAGTCCTGTTTTGAGAGGAAAAAAGGGAATATTTTTAAAAACTGTTTCTATTCTAAGTAGCCCTTTATTTCTACATTCAAACCCAATTTTAATCACTCAATTTGGATTTGAAACGAAAAATTTATAACCAAAAGATTGACAGGGTGTCTAGTTGGCAGCGCAGGGATATAGATGGGACAGTCCGTTTTTGGAGGCCCAAATGACTAGATCTTGAAAAAAAATTTCTATGGTATATTCCCCTATTAATATGGTTTAGAAGGAAATTTGAATCACTCTATTCAATATCGTATGAGAAAGTTATGACCAAAATACTAACTGCCTATCGTAAATCAACATTCTCAAAACTCTATTTTTCTGGCTGTTCGCTAGCATATTTGACCCATTAATTATTATTTCCTTACAAACCTATTTCTATTCAAGATACACAAATTAATCTACTTTAATCTACAATTTTAATGATTTGAATTCGTCATCAAACGAAAATGTTATGCTTAAAATACCAACTATTGGTATAAGTTGGGAAATTGAAAATGACTTTGTTATGAAGGTTGTTCTAAGTAAATTTGACATATAATATCATGGAATTTTTATAACCTATTTTTATTGGTGATATATCTTTAAAAAAAATTTCATTTTGCTTTTGAATCACTAAAATTGGACGAAAAACAAAGAATTTGTGATTAAAGCACTGCTGGTTAGTATGGTTGGCCACCGCTCCCCCACAAGTAACAAATTAATTCTACTTTGTTTATTTTTCCCGTGGATTTGTTTTACAGAGTAGTTAATTGTTATTTTTTTTATATTTCTTAGATTAGGAGAGCTCTATCACCTATCTTATTCCATGATTTCAAATTTTATTGCAGGTAGATGCTCGTTTTTTTTTTGGCAGGTCTCGGGAGAATAAATGAGGTCAATTCATGATCGAGTGATTCTTGAAGGAAATGTTAATAACATCAGATATTTTCATCCAAACATCTATTAAGAAATCTGATTTCATATGATTTTGATTCTTTCTAGGTGTCGTAAGAGCTTGTTGCAAAATTTTCCCCACTATTGCTCACCAACATGAAGAAAACAACATGAATACCTTTTCATTACCTAATGGATTCACAACAGGAAAAATGAAGTATTGAGCATTCAAGTCATTTCCACCAAAGAATTTTCCAAAAGATCAATTTTTTTTCCATTCATTCACCATTGATAGATTTTTGTTCCTATAAACAGATTGGCATTCCCTTAGGAAACAACATTATTGCAACTGAAATCACAGTTGTTGTGACTTAATTTATTTATTTGTATACTCTTTTTAATAAAGTGTTGTTTCTTTTTTGATTTCTCTTATGTTTTTGTGTTTTAGGTTTTTCTTCCTTCAAAGTTGTGGTTGCCATTCCATTGACAAATGTGCAGTTGCTATAAATAAACAGTTTTTGTTCCGTCCAACGAACATTTGTTTTTTCATTGAATGAAGAGTTGTTGTTCCATTCCCGACTACAAATTTATTGTCCCGTCTTCGACTGCATAAATGCTGTTCGATCAAATGGACAACTGTGTTTCTTTTGTGTGTGCTTAATAATTGTTGTTCAATCAATTGAATAGCTACTGTTCAATTGAACATCGCATTTTTTTTGGTTTTCAATCAATTGGGCAACATTGGTGTGTTTTTTGTTATTCAATTAATTGAACAACACAATTTTTTTGGTTTGTTCTTTTATAGCGTTGGTGTGCTTTTTGTTGTTAAATCAATTGAACAACGTTGGTGTGTTTTTTTCTGTTCAATCAATTGAACAACACAATTTTTTGGTGTGTGTTTTTGCTGTTCAATCAATTGAACATCGTTGGTGTGTTTTTTGATGTTCAATCAATTGAATAACGCAATTTTTTGGTGTGTTTTTGTTGTTCAATCCTTTGAACAACACAATTTTTTGGTGTGTTTTTTGTTGTTCAATCAATTGAACAACCGCATTTTTGTAATAAGTAGTTTCTTGAATGAATTTTTACCTTTTTCTCATACATTTTGTCATGAAAATCATCTTGTGAATGAGGATTGTGCATCTAAGAAGGGCAAAAACAACTACACTAATAACAATTATGATCTTTTTATCTTTGATGGATATCTTTATTTTCAGATAGTGATATGACCTAACTATGTAATGGCTTAATGGAAATCTTTTTTTCAGACATATTATAAAGAATCATTATCTTAATACCATGCTAGGCTAACTTTTTACCCTATCAATGGTTAATATTCTAGGGTAGGGTGACTTAGGAATAAGTGTATAACTTTTATTTCCATTTATTTTCACTCCTCACACCATCCCTAACTCTTAAGGAGTTAATCAACCTCCCTATCTATATATATATATATATATATATATATATATATATATATATATATATATATATATACAAAAACGAAAATAATATGCAAATCTTTTAGAAAGGATAGAGGGTCTCATCATGAGCCACCCTACCATGATCATAGGGAGATAACAAGTAACATTTCCCACAATGGCTACTACACCAGGGCAATGACCTTCTCGCCAAAGTAAAAACTCCCTGAAGGACAATGTTGGTCACTTTAATTGTTTTAACAATTCAAGCTCCACATAAATTGTCAACCCGAGAAGGTCTGTTTATTCCAAAGACAATCACGCACTGGATATGCTCAATTCCAAAAGAAAAAATAATGTTGTAGTAGAAATTCACACAATTATTAATCATACAAATCTAATTATTCACACCCTGTTTAATCAAAGCTGAAGTTTACTTATGTTATAGTAGAAGCAATTCCTCTATTGCAGTTTTAAGAATCCAAATAAAGGGAAATCATTCTGCAGGAAAGGAAACCAATCAACCATAACAGGGAACAGGACCCCATTCCTTTAATTAGGAACTTCAGCACCTGCTGCCTGACACTAATCACTTTGTAGAGAAGATAAACTCAAGAGAACAGGACCCTATTCCCATGAACAGGAACCTTCAACAACTGTCTCCTGTTTCTAATCACAGTGCAGGGAAAAGAAAGGCAATCAATGGGAACAGAACCCTATTCCTTTGTACAGGAATCTTCAGCACCTGCTTCCCATCATCAATCATACATTCAAACAAATAACAGAAATAGATCTCTCAACTTCTTAAGAATGAGTGTACTAAACACATGCAGCGTTAAAGGAAACAGAATGCTCAATAAACTACAGAACTGTGTAACTGGTGTTTTAGCAAACAGAATTAAAGTAAAGTGCGAATATCATAAAGAAATCTAAAAAAATATAGGAGCAGTCGGGTGAATCTTGTGAGGAAGGCGGGCCCTTTCCTTCTCACAAGATTCCCCAGGGGAAAGGATTAAATTGAGGTGCTCAAAAGGAACTTTTATTCATCTGTCAAAAGAAATGATACATTACAAATGGAGTCTAGCTCCTGTCCTCTCAAACACAATGTTCTCCTGTAGTTTTCGAAATTTTTTTCTAGTGATGATGTCTCCTCTTTTTAAAGAGGAGACATCTCTTAAAATTACATTAGAGCAAATCTATGTTTATCCCAAATCTGTTCTTCTTTCTTAAAACAGGGCTATTCTATTCTTCCATAAAAAGATATTGTTACAACAGATACAAAAAGAGTACTATCTTCAGCATAATCCGTGTAACCACTTCCTTGCTCGTCTTCATGTTGTTGCCATTGTTCCAAAAAATACTCTTCCAGAATCGCAAATTACGAGTAGTGACGGAATTTGCGTGCCTGCTGACTGTTTCAGCAACGCAGTCGATTGTTTCAGCAATGGAGTCGACTGTTTCAGCAACGGAGTTGACTGTTTCAGCAACGGCCGATTGTTCCAGCATAGCACATAAATTATCTACGATATTTTAGAATTATGTTAGCAACAATCTACCTTTGATTAATGATGAAATATAAGAGTAATATGGAATTATATGTAAACAGATTAAATATATAGTAAAGAAGAGGATTTTATATACCTTTGGATAAAGTGAATGAAAATGATGATGGAATCCTTTTTAAACATGGTTATAAAGGTAAGGTGGTGTCAAAATATATAGTAAAAAGTGGTACATAGTGAGGTCCTAACATCCCCCCCAGCTAAAAGGGTTGCATGTCCTCAGGCAACTCCTAGTCTGAGTCAGAGTCTGAGTACTGACTCTGTGCATGCAAGTTGCTCAAGCAGTAGCTGGAGAAGGTGGCTTCTGTCAGAGCTCGGAATCCTTGATTGTTCTACAATTGCTGCCATGCTACAGCCTCATCTCTGTCAGCCAATTGGTAGTGACACTGGTATTTTTCTGCAGGCATCCATAGAATTGGAAAATGAAAATGGTAACCAATCTAGTTTGCTCCATAATGCCGAATGCATCTGATGTAGTTAGGTACCCTGGAGAGTGCAGCTTGAAGATTATAAGGGCTGAAAGGGTGATACTCTTGTCTTTCCTTACATGACTGTTGCCAAAACATAGTGTTGGCATTCAATGCAGCAGTCTCCTTTACTCTGATTAGCTGTAGACACTTTAGAAGTGTTGAAGCCTGCAGTTGTTGTATGTACCTGTGCATTCCTAGCTTCTGCAAGAATCGATGATATTGTGCTACAAACATGGTCGGATTTAAAGGTTCTGGTCTAATCTAAAGGAGCCGATTCTCCTCATTATGCCTACTTGCAATAAGCGCAATTTTCCAGGTGATCTGATTGGCCAGGAATGAAATGAAAGCCCTAATTTTTACATCACCTACAATTGGACTGAGATTGACTTTTCTATTCTCAGGCATGGCCTCGTTATGGAGATAAAGTTCACACAACAAATGTTTGTCACTTTCAGGGGCCTCAGCAAAGGTTTTAACAAATTGTTCCGCAGTAAGCAATTCATGAGGTCTGCCATCCTTTATTGCCTTCAATTGAAAATAAACCAGACGTTCAGAGAGGAAGAGAGAATAATTCAAGGAGGGTTTTCGGGTAGCCAACAATTTTTGCACTAATGAAAACATCAAAACCACATTTTCCTTTGATTCCTTGACTTCTTTCTTGGAATCCTTGAGCTGTTGCAATGTCTATTCCCAAATATCCCAGTTGGCATACATGTGATTCTGCCAGGCCAACTTATGCTGCTGCAATATTTTGTCTTGATCCACAGCATATTGTTTCTTCCAGTTATTCATAAGTTATAATTGTTTCCATGGCAGGGTCTGTGTCCCAGCATTGTAAGTAATGGGTTGGGGCATTGTCTGAGTGGCTGAGCTGACTAACACAGGGCAGGATATCTGTGGTTTAGTTTCTTTTTCCAGACTTTTTGAGGGCCCTACTGGTTCTTGTGGAGCAGTAGGGCGTTCTTCTTTAATTGCAGCTGATGTAGATGCCTCAGATACCTGAATTTTGACTACTTTGTATCCTGCCTATTGGTAAATGTTACCACACTCATGGCACATGTATTCTCTGCATGGATCCTTCTTTTGTGCTGATGCTGTGTGTGCTAGCATGTAGAGATTCAATTCTCTATCAAAGGCTTCTCGTGCCATGATCAATTCTTTCTTATAGGCCTCTATTTCTGATTTCAAAAACTCATTTTCCTCCAACAAAGATGCCATAGTGTGTGAACCCTGTGTGCTGATTGATTCTGCTGGGGTTGCATGCTGATCCACAGCTGTAGCTAGTTCTTGTGGAGCAGCTACAGCTGGTTTCCCTATATTATCATGCTTGGTGTATGATTCTTGTACCACAGTGGCTGGTTCTTGTGTTTCAGCTTCTGGGTAAGTGACTGGTTCTTGTGTGGCAGTCACTGTTTGAGCAATAAAAGATGTCATGTTATCCCGGGCCACTGGTTCTTGTGTGACAGCGCCACAAGACGAGACGGGTTGGGGAATTTGGAATGGTGGTGAGGATTGAAGTTTTAACAGGATAGTGGCGGGGTCAAGGGAAATGAGAGTAACTCCAGTTTCAACAGTCATTTTCATTTTCCTTTTTGGTAGGAAAGCAGAGAAGTCAGTGTCTTTCCTTTTCTTTGTAGGAGAAGATTCTTTTCTAGGGGAAGGGCTTTCGGAAGAAGTGAAAACTTGGGATGTGGCCCTTGTTTGTTGTTTTGAGATAGAGACTGTTGGGTTTCGTCTCTTTCTTTTATGAGTAGGTGGGGATGGGGGTGTTGGAGAGTCATTGCTAGGGATAGGAATAGTGGGAAGGGGTGACTCTACTAAGTGGGATGAACTTGGGGGTAGGTCAACTGGTTCCGAGGATGGAATTACTGGGGGGTCTGGGATGTCATCCAGTTGCCTTTCATAAGAACTCTCAGGAGTTTCTTGGGAACTTCCGGCTTGTTGGGGAATTTCAGCTTGCTGGGGAATGAAGAGTGGATTATTCAGAGGGGGATTTTGCTGAGCAAAACCCCTCTGAATTAATAATTGACATAAATGATGATGGGTAAGGGATAACAATGGGAATTTAACCCGTCTGCAATAATATGACATGTTTTTGATACAACCAAGCAGATAATAGGGAATATTGACTAATCGACCATGCCTCAAATGATTCATTAAAACGAAGTCTTGTTGATAGACTACCTGGTAACACCCTTCGCATGTTAAATAGTGCTTGATGAATTCAGCTACTGTTGGCCATGGTCGAGGTAATGAATGCAGACTTATACCGCAGCCTTTAAGTTCAACCGGTTCTTCTGGAAGAAGAAAATCTTGCTATGCATTTAAAATAAATTGTTTCCTACTGAACCAGCGAGCACCTATAACTGGCAACCCTGAAACTTGTGCTATATCTTCCTCTGTGACTGAAATTCAGACCCCTTGAACCACTGAATAATTCCCCTGAAGATTCTGTGTGAACTCTAAAACTTGTTGCTGATCAAATTCTTCTAACCTTTCGAAGTATGTTGTCCATCCTGCTTGTTGAAAAATTTGGTAGGCCTCCAGGAACAATTCGAGAAGAGTTATCGAACCAGGATCGTGTCTAATAGCCGAACCTCCCATAGCTACTAGCTTGAGTCACATGTAGAGGCGCAGAGAACAGAAACACAGGCTTTGGTCAAGCTAATTGTTGCAACAGAGGATATGGAGTCTCAATGATGGCGGAGATAATGGATATGAAAAGTGATGGAGGATTGGATGGTTTGGAATGATGATTCAGTTTTCGAAATTCCCCCCCCCCCCTTACGTATGGTGCAATGATGTTTAAGTGTGCGGAGATTGTCATCATTATGAGCAAGATCCTCTCTTTAAAATATTATTTAACTGCATTACATAAAAACCACATACCTTATATTTTTACCTTTGTCTTTAAAATTCAAAGTATAGAGTGCTTCATAATGGCTTGATATTAATGGAAGAATCTGTAGATTTCTATGAAATGTAGAACAGGAGCATATCAGGATCTGCTCAATACTGAATAGTATTCACCCAAGGGATCTGAAGATTAAAAGTGGAGAACTGAAAAGCTTGTATAGCAGAGGAAAGAAATGATTTTTTAATGATGAAAAGATAAATGACAGGTTGCTGAAACTGGTGTTTCAGCAACGGAAAAATGAATGACATGTTGCTGAAACTGGTGTTTCAGCAAAGGGAAAAATCAAGAAAATGGGATATAATGATTTGGATTTAAGACAAGTGGGGGAAGTATTTGATAAGGGATAATTTCAGCAGTGAGGAACGGGAAATACTAGCTGAAGGATGATATTTCAGGAATGGTAGAAGTGGGAAAAACGGAAAAAGGGAAATAATGTAGAAATGGGATAAAAGGGATATTGCTAGGAAATGGGTTAAAATGAAGGGAACAAGCTTCTGTGATTGAAGCTTCAGATCTTCTTGTGATGAATCTGTCCTCCTTAATGAGCTTTTCTAGAATCTGCAAAATTCAATTGTAATATGCCAACCCTTGACAGGGATTATTAGTTTTAAATCTAATCTAATACTAGAAATACAGTGCAGAAAATTAAATGCTGTGAGGAGCAGAAGACTCCCCTAGAAAAAGATAATGTGTATTAGTCATGCAAGCAGTCTTGAAATCCTCTTTAGAAACAGGGCGCTGGTACAAACGAAGCCTATGACCATTGACTAGTAGAGGTGTTTTAGAATCATCAATTATTAGAAGTCTTACTGTTCCATTAGGAAAAACATCATCTACTTCATATGGTCCAAGCCAACGTGTACGTAGCTTACCTTGAAAATTTTCAAACCGAGAGTCATACAATAAGGCCCAATTACCTTTTTGGAACTGCTTGTGTTTGATAATTTTATCATGCCACTTCATTCTTTGTTGTTGAATCATGGTTGTTTGGTGAATGGAATCTAATCTCTTTTCATCCAATTCAAGAAGCTGCTGCAACCTAGCTGTCTGCACATCAGTCAAATCAAGATTAACAGCTAAAGCAGTTCTTAGAGTTTTAATTTCAAATTCCACAGGAAAAACAACATTTTTACCATAAACCAAGTCATAGGGAGAAAAACCTGTAGTGTTTCTCCAAGTAGTTCTGTAAGCCCATAGTGCTTCAGGGAGCCTTTGAGACCAATCCTTCCGGTTATCCTTCACTGTTTTAGTTAGAATGGCTTCTAATACTTTATTTGTGCTTTCCACCTACCCATTGGCCTGGGGGTGGTATGGTGTAGTCATTCTATGATGAATATGATATTTATGAAGGGTAGACTTAAAACCATGAGAATTGAATGGAGGTCCTCCATCTGTAACTAGCTCTCTAGGAATTCCAAATCTAGTGAAGATTTCTTCAAATAAGAAAGCTAGGACAACCTCTTCATTGGCTGTAGTAAGTGCTTTGACCTCCACCCATTTAGTCATATAGTCTGTAGAGACTAATATATAAGTTCTTTGATTGGATGGAGGATTAATTGGTCCTATGAAATCCAAGGCCCATCTTTCAAACGATTCAGAAACTACCTGGGGGTTTAATGGCATTTGATCTCTATGTTTGGGTTGACCTATTCTCTGGCAGCTATCACAAGCCCTCACATATTTCTTTGCATCCTTAAATAATGAGGGCCAATAGTAACCCATCCTCAAAATTTTGTGTGATGTTCTTTTATCAACAAAATGCCCTCCACAAGGGCCATCATGACAAGCTTTCAGTATGTCATACACTTCATCTTCCCTAATGCATCTTCGGATTTCCTGATCAAGCCCTGTGTAGAAAATACACCCACTTATCCAGCTATACCTGGCACTTTGTTGAACAATTCTTCTCTTTTCTCTGTGTGATGGTAATTTTCCTGCAACCAAATAATTAGCAATATCTGCATACCATGGAGAGTGAGCAGAAAATGAAAACAAATACTCATCAGGAAAAGAATCATCTACTGGAATATTATTATCAGTTTTTAACCATGAAAGGAAATCAGCCACCACATTTTCTTTACCAGGCCGATCTACAATTGTGATATCAAATTCCTACAGTAATAATAGCCATCTGGTAACTCTAGCATTTGTAACAGATTTGTTCATTAAATACTTAATAGCCGAGTGATCAGTGTGGACAAAAGTAGAATAACCAGTGATATAATGTCGAAATTTATTAATGGCATAAATTACTGCAAGAAACTCTTTTTCGGTAACTGTATAATTAAGCTCAGCAGGGGTCATGTTCTTATTGATAAAGTAGATAGCATAAGGAAGATGATTCTCCTCTTGTCCCAAGACAGCTCCAATTGCAGTGTCTGAAGCATCAGAAGATATATGAAAAGGGAGGGCCCAATCAGGTCCCCTCAAAATAGGAGCGATAGATAACTGATGCTTGAGTTCTACAAAGGCTTTCTGACAAGGATTAGTCCACTTGAATT
Organism: Pinus albicaulis; assembly: GCA_034641835.2. Classification (NCBI taxonomy): domain Eukaryota; kingdom Viridiplantae; phylum Streptophyta; class Pinopsida; order Pinales; family Pinaceae; genus Pinus; species Pinus albicaulis. The sequence continues at coordinate 1,102,560,978 of CM076584.1, forward strand.
CAGAATTTTTCATAAGCAACACAAATAATGGAGAAGCTATCTTAGAAAAATCTTTAATAAATCTTCTGTAATATCCAGCATGTCCTAGAAAACTTCTCACATCAGTTTGTGTTTTAGGAACATGAAGATTCTGAATGAACAATATTTTAGATGGGTCTACCTGAATACCTTGAGATGAAATAAAATGTCCAAGCACTACTCCTTCACTCATCATCATATGACATTTTTCAGTACTTAGGGAGAGGTGAGCTTGTATACATTGTTTAAGTACCTTCTCAAGATTTTGTAATGCATCTTCAAAAGACACACCATAAGGAGTAAAATCATCCATAAATATTTCCATAGAGTCATTCAGCATATCAGAAAAGATTCCTATAACATCCCTCTAAAAAGTTGTTGGTGCATTACATAGCCCAAATGGAAGAACTTTATAAGCAAAAGTTCCCCAAGGGCTAGTGAAAGTGGTCTTGTCCTGGTCTTGGGGTGCAATTCTAATCTGATTATACCCACTGAATCCATCTAGAAAAGAAAATAATTTCTTCCCTGCCAGACTATCCAACACTTGATCAATGAAAGGTAAAGGAAAGTGATCCTTTTGAGTAGCTTTGTTCAAGGCTCTGTATTCAATACATACTCTCCATTTCCCATTTTTCTTAGGGACAATTACCAATGGAGAAACCCATTCACTGTCATATATGGGGTATATAAATCCTGCATTAAGCAATTTCTGAAGTTCTTCTTTAACAATTTCTCGTAAATTAGGGTTCATTCGTCTTTGGGGTTGACAGACTGGTCGGCATCCCTCTTTAATGTAAATTCGGTGAGTACATAGTTCAGAAGAGATCCCTTTCATATCCGTGTAATCTCATGCAAATGCTTCCTTATTTTCATGCAATAACTTCATTAACTGTTGTGTTTCAGCAACTGTTAGATCAGGATTTATGTTTAATGTCTTGCCAGGTTCAATTTCAACTGTTATGCTTTTAGATGAGATGGTGGTTAATGTCTGAGATAAGTCTTCAGATTCAATATTTTCTTGGGTATCTGTTTCAAAAATTGCAATCAATTGATTGTGTGTTTCAGCAATTACAGAGGAAGGTTCACAAATAAAATTATTAATTATTTCATCCTCTGTATTGTCTTTAAGAGTTAAGGCTTGTCCAATAGTTAGAATGGGCTGAATAGCATTATCATCATAATCCATCCACATAGAATTTTCATTATTAATTATGGGTGTAGCATGAGGATAAAAAGTAAGCTGTTTAGTTTCATAACCATTAGAAATTTTCATTGAACCAGATCTGCAACTGATAAAGGCATCAGCTGTGGCCAGCCATGGCCTCCCCAGAATTAAAGGATGTCCCCCCAGCTTTGTTTTAGTCTGCAATACAACAAAATCAGTTGGGTAATTCCAGGATTCAACTGAGATAAGTAGATCTTCAACAACTCCTTCAGGTTTAATTGTAGAACGGTCAGCCAACTCTAGAATGGTAGGTGTATCTCTGATTGTGTTATTCAGCTGTAACAACTGTGAAGTTTCAAGAGTCATTATGTTTATTGTAGCACCTAAATCTACCAGAACTTGAGGAATCATTGTTTTACCAATTTGAACTGTCATGGTAGGATGGCCGGGGTCACCATATTTCACAGGAGGGGTTTTTCCGGACATTAATTCAGATAAATCACCCATCACATGTACTGTAAGGGGATCTTTAGTTTTCATACCAGGTTTCTTAACACAAATATCCCTTATTGTTCTGGCATAAATTGGTACATCTCTTAGTGCTTGTAAAAGTGGAATTTTAACATACAAGTTTTGCAATTCCCCTAGAAGGTTAAAAGTAGGTGTTTCAGGCGTTCTAGTTAAAACTAAACGCTCGGGGAATGGTGGTTCTGTTATTTCAATACCCTTGTTAGAGGGTGGTTGTGCTTTCTTATGTTTCTCAGCTTCCTCTTTATCAGAATCAGAAGAAGTTATGTCATCAATAATAGGCTCTACTATTTTCCCGGATCTCAAATGAATATCATTACATTGCATAGTAGAAAATATAGATTGATTCTGAATATCAATGAATTGCACAACTTTATTATTGGGGTTAGGATTTGGTTGCACAGGTAGCTGGGGTCTCATTTGGTTATTTGGCGGGGCATTTGATGGCAGAGGAAGTGGTTGTTGAAATTGAGGAAATTGATTTGGATAAGGGAGTTGTTGGCTTCTCCAATTTGAATTCCAAGGGTTAAAAGAAGATGGCTGCTGTGGGGGCCAAGGAGTCCACATTGTAGGATCAACAAATGGAGGGTTTGATTGTTGCATGGGTGGGAAATTCATTTGATTAAAGGGTGGATATTGCATTTGATTAAAGGGAGGGTAATTTGTTTGACTGAAAGCAGAATAATTATTCCAACGATTAAATGGCATACTAGAGTTCATACCTTGTCCTTTTGGTTTCCATTGTCTTCTTTGAGTTAGCAAGTAAACTGCTTCAGCTTCTTCTTCCGTTGGCTGCAATGCTGCCTTTATTCGTGGTAGAGATGGACATTATTTTGTTTCATGATCTTTCTCACAAAGGGTGCAGATTGGTATTTTGTCTAATGGGAACTCCCTTAGTGGATGTTTGTCTCTGCACTTCGGGCAAAAGACAGCCAGAGTTGCTTTTGCCTCAGCCTGCTTCTTTTTAACCTGCAAAGTGTCAATTTGTGAAGCAAAAGAACTTAACATCTCAGTTTTAAATTCTTGAAGTAAATTACCTATTTCAGCTCTTGTTGCTCCCCCACTGGTTGATTTCTGCACTCTTGAATAGGTGGGATCTCTATTACTTACTCTGTTCCTTGCAGCTCCCCTTGAACACCTCTTACAAAGTTCAAAAATCTCATCATATGATTCTTTAGATATATCTCCCTTGCCAAGCATGTTTAACATGTCTAAACAATCATCCCTTAATCCTCTAAGTAATATTGTTTTACGAATTTCCTTACTTATATTCGGATGATCAGATCTCTGTATATTATACTGCAGCCTTTCTACGTAGTCCTCCAGATTCTCGTCCGGCTTTTGTGCCATATTGAATAATTCGTCCTTCTTTTCTCTCGTCCGGCAGTAGTCTTGATATTTAAGCAGAAATTTCTGTTTCATCTGTTCCCATGTTGTGATTACCTGACTCCCAAGACTCATGAACCATCTTAAAGCATTTCCTTTTAATGTTACTGGAAACAGTTTCAACTTTTGAGCATTAGTAACATAATCATAACTTCTGCATAATATATCAAATTCAAAAAGAAATTCATCCGGATCTTCAGAGGATAGACCATGGAAGTTAGGTAAAGCTGACAATGGAATGTTCTTCATAGGAGATGTTCCTCTAGGGAGATCACTGATAGGAAATCCCAAGGTAGAGAGAGAATTTTCATTCTTTCCTTCTCCTTCAGGATCTACACGTCCTCCACCAAAGAAGTCTTCGTTGTTTCCTTCCATTGGCTGTTCTCCTACTGCACTTGCTCGATCGTCAAGATCTTCTACTGGCTCTTCAATGTTTTCCACTGGTCGTCCAACACTCTCTATTATTTCCTCAATGTGCTCTGCTGATTTGCTAGCACTTTCTTCTGACTCTCCAGCACTGACTGCTGGTTCTTTAATCACCGACTCCTCTATGTTTTCAGGGCCCACAACTTCCTCTTTTTTGTAATCTGATTGAGGGGAGTGCTGAAGTTTTGGTCTTCGAGAACTTAATCTCTGTGATGATTCAGCCTTTGACACAATCTCGTCAATGAAAGTCTTTCTTCCTCCCTTTCCTTTGCCCTTGCCACCTGTAGGGTTAGTTTTCTTCTGGGTTCCGCGTCCTCTCATACAATCTGCACATCTAGAAAGAAAATATTAATGCTTTTGAAATCTATAATTGCCTTCCCCGGCAACGGCGCCAAAATGTTGGTCACTTTAATTGTTTTAACAATTCAAGCTCCACATAAATTGTCAACCCGAGGAAGTCTGTTTATTCCAAAGACAATCACGCACTGGATATGCTCAATTCCAAAAGCAAAAATAATGTTGTAGTAAAAAGTCACACAATTATTAATCATACAAATCTAATTATTCACACCCTGTTTAATCAAAGCTGAAGTTACTTATGTTATAGTAGAAGCAATTCCTCTATTGCAGTTTTTAAGAATCCAAATAAAAGGAAATCATTCTCCAAGAAAGGAAACCAATCAACCATAATAGGGAACAGGACCGTATTCCTTTAAATAGGAACTTCAGCACCTACTGCCTAACACTAATCACTCTGTAGAAAAGATAAACTCAAGAGAACAGGACCCTATTCCCATGAACAGGAACCTTCAGCACCTGTCTCCTGTTTCTAATCACACTGCAGGGAAAAGAAAGGTAATCAATGGGAACAAGACCCTATTCCTTTGTACAGGAATCTTCAGCACCTGCTTCCCAGCATCAATCATACATTCAAACAAATAACAGAAATAGATTTCTCAACTTCTTAAGAATGAATGTACTAAACACATGCAGCGTTAAAGGAAACAGAATGCTCAATAAACTACAGAACTGTGTAACTGGTGTTTCAGCAAACAGAATTAAAGTAAAGTGCGAATATCATAAAGAAATCTAACAAACCACAGGAACAGTCGGGTGAATCTTGTGAGGAAGGCAGGCCCTTTCCTTCTCACAAGATTCCCCAGGGAAAGGATTAAATTGAAGCGCTCAAAAGGAACTTTTATTCATCTGTCAAAAGAAATGATACATTACAAATGGAGTCTAGCTCATGTCCTCTCAAACACAATGTTCTCCTGTAGTTTTCGAACTCTCCTCTAATGATGATGTCTCCTCTTTTTAAAGAGGAGACATCTCTTACAATTACATTAGAGCAAATCTATGTTTATCCCAAATCTGTTCTTCTTTCTTAAAACAGGGCTATTCTATTCTTCCATAAAAAGATATTGTTACAACAGATACAAAAAGAGTACTATCTTCAGGATAATCCGTGTAACCACTTCCTTGCTCATCTTCATGTTGTTTCCATTGTTCCAAAAAATACTCTTCCAGAATCGCAAATTACGGGTAGTGACGGAATTTGCGTGCCTGCTGACTGTTTCAGCAACGGAGTCGACTGTTTCAGCAACGGCTGATTGTTCCAGCACAACACATAAATTATTTGCGATCTTTTAGACTTATGTTAGCAACAATATACCTTCGATTAATGATGAAATATAAGAGTAATATGGAATTATATGTAAACAGATTAAATATATAGTAAAGAAGAGGATTTTATATACCTTTGGATAAAGTGAATGAAAATGATGATGGAATCCTTTTTAAACATGGTTATAAAGGTAAGGTGGTGTCAAAATATATAGTAAAAAGTGGTACATAGTGAGGTCCTAACAGACAAGAGGTCTCATCATGAGCTGACATGATTACTTTATTAAATCCTAGTGAATGGCATTGTGACTATCTGGTCACCATGCCAGAATAGTGGTATTTCTATAAGAGAAAATAAATTATCTAAATACTAAATAGAGGATTTTGGCTCATTTTTTCCTTGAAAAGCAACCCTGTTGAGGCTATGGACGCCTGCTAGTAGCAGTAGCTCTACTTGTGGCATTGGAGTTTCATGTTAAACGGCCAATAATTTTTCACTTATTCCTACCAACCCATTCTCAAAGGAGAACTTACCATTTGAATAGTGTTATCTTTATAAACACCAGTATGCATGGTAAAATTACATATGAATTAGCTTAATAATGTTTGATTATTTAATCCCAGTAGCTGTTACCACTCTTTACATATCATGTCCTGTCACAATTTTCCATCAAAACAAAAATATTTTTCATCATAATTACTTCTCCATTTTTCTGTTTTAATCATTTCCCCATCCTCATGATTTGAGATGATATGATTGATTTTTGCCGTAATATATATTTTTCTGGTTATTCTTTTGCTACATTTATGAATCCATAATGCCTTTTCCTGTGCTTTCTGGTCATGGACACTTGGGAGAAGAAAAATCCTACCACACTTTGTACTTACTTTCAACTAGCATGGCTTCCACCTTTTGCATCACTTTCAGCATCAACTCAGCCTACATCAGCTTCAACAAATGCCAATCCATATATGCCATTCCACATTTTTACGAAGGTAAAACTTGAGGTAAAATAGCATAATTGTCTAATTTATTAAGAATTTAGGAGAATTTCATGAAAATCCATTGAGCATTATTTATCTTCATTTGTTCCACTTCTTTACCACTTCCCATTTTTCAGAGACACAAAAGCTTTCCATTAGGGGGAGTGATACTTTCTTTCATTTCTTTATTTTGACCATACCATCATCCATCGATCTCCTTATTCATTCTCAAAACCTCCCTTATTCCATGTTGTTGTACACCAAGCATAACGATTGTAGCAACTACCTCAATATGTTTTCTAGTATAGCATGAGGGCATGCTAATTCTCGAGTTTGAGGGAGGAATTGCTACACATGATGGATGTTTTCTACTTTATTTCTCATTCAAGGCATACAATTTCATTTTTATACAATGCAGAAATTGATTTGTGCATATCATTAAAACTATGAACTGAATTCTTGTGATTTTTGGACAGCAAAGAACTATATTTAAAATACACAAACCCAAAAAATTTCAACCTAAATTAGTTTGTAAAATTTCATAAATCATGCACTATTACCTATAGCCATTTTGCTTATATCTGATGATCCATGCATAAAAACAATCTGATTTTTAGATTAGAGAAGCATTAACATATGGTTGACAGTCAATGTGAAAATTATTGTATCTTCACCAACATCGCTAAAATTGATTATTTTTTTTTTTGAGGAAGAAGTCATTTGTTCCATCACTATAATGACTTGGGGTGAACATTTTGATTATTGTATTACACCTTGGTTAATACAGAGGCTTTACGTTGCATGAGGAAATGCCACATATCCAGTTTGGGGGTATGTTGGGCCGCAAATATGTCATTATTATTACCACTTTCTAACAACTATTTCATCCATTTCTACCATTCTTTATCATAATTTATCATTTAATTCCATTTTATAATAATTTGTGTTCTTATGGATAAGTAATACATATTTTATTTTATTTCTAATAAAGTGATAATTATTATGCATGATTTTTTCAAATATGGTTTACTAATCTGTTATAACATCACTCACATTTTTAGCCTCCAAGAACTCTTCCAGATTGGAAATTCGATGTCCAACTATTCTAACTCTGAAATTCATTGGGATAAAAAGTGACAGTTTTGCGTTGGCTATTTCAAACAAACGGATATGAATCTTGCAAATCCGAGACATGGGTTTTGTGCAAAACGGACCAATTTAGTTTTCTAATGAGAATTTTTCAAAAATTCATATTGGATTGAGAGAAACGAAAGGTTCCATGAAGGCGATTTTCTGAGATTTGGTGTTGTGGCCGTTTTCCAAATTCTTCCAATTGCAATTGCATATTGGACTTGTTCCAGCTGAGTCATGATATTTCAGATCTAATATTGTTGATCATTTTGTTGTAGAAAATGTCCAATTGCAATGGTAAATCATTTTGTAGTCAATTTAGTTGTAATTTCCCTTTTCTTTCCGTGTAGTTAAATGAAACCAGAGATCAAAGAGGGGTGATTGGAAGGAACAGATGAAAAATTGCTGGATGAACAAATGAACAATTGCTGAATACAATATGAGTAATTGTTGAAATTGAGACAAAGATAAGAGCTTCATTCTGATGTAATTATTTCAATCATATATTTCAATGAAGGAAGTTATGCATTGAATTCTACATCTGTTACTTGTAATCTGATCTGAATTATTTCTCAAGGCAAAATTGAGTCTTGGGTAGTTGGGCCCACTACCTTAGACGAGGTGCTGCTTTGAACATCTAAATTAGTTTAGTTGCGTGCTTGTTTATTTGAATTTCAATTGTTGTTCTTTACAGCAAATTTCCTTTCTTTAAAATCAATTTGTTGTTTTCTGCATTTTCCAGATTTGTTAGTTCTTGTAATTTATAGATTTCATTTAATTTGTTGCTGTAGATTAGAATTTGAATTATGTTGAGTGAAATAGGTTAAATTTGTAACTCTGCAATGTGTGATTTAATTCATTCTTGATTCAAGTCATGTGATTAGCATAATTATTTTCTTGTCATTTACTTTCTGGTTTTGAGATTTAGTATTTCTTTTCAAGTTTTACATTTCATTTCTTTTCGAATGAGATTCATAGTGTAGAACATAATCATGTAGAACTGGTGTTAGATATTGGTATTTTCTATACATATATTTTTCCAATTTCCTTAAAATAAAAAGACATTCCTTGCTTGGTAATTAATGAATAAGTGATTAGTTTTTTTATTAAGCAATTAATTTTACCCAACACAGTGATTAGAGCATAGCCTTGAATGATTTTTATATAATATCTTGTGTGTCTTAGAATAGAGTGTAGTTGTTTCTCAATGGGAGGAACCTCCAAGTTGATAATAACTACAATATTGGCTGGATCTACCATCAACCCTTGCTTACAAACAATATGCCCCAACAAGATTCCAAAAGGAACAAAAAATATACACTTCTTCAAGTTAAGAGAGATCTGATGCTTCCTACAAGTATCGAGCATCATGCGTAGGTTGGAAACATGCTTATTTAGTAGTCCAAACACCGTCCAATCATCAAAGTACACTTCCAGAAACTTGTGCATGAACTCCTTGAATACAGCTACTACTACACACGAGAATATAGTAGGTGCCTTCTTCTACCCAAAAGGCATGAATGTGTGTTGGAAGGATCCCCATTCTGTTGCAAAAGTGGCCTTACTTCGATCTTCTGATGTGATCCTTATATGATGATACCCTGAGAATCCATTAGTGAAAGAGTATGCATCTTGTCCTCCGACATTGTCCAATATCTCATTTGAAATGGAATGGGGAAGGGGTCATGTATGCATGCATCATTGATTTTGCGCAGGTCCACACAAATCCTTATTTCTCCCTTACTCTTATTTTCCTAAACAACCACTGGGCTCACCCAATTAGAATTATCCATAGGCTCAATGATTCTTGTAGCAACCATTTTATCCTATTCTTCCTTCACTTTCTAGTTATATTTTAGATGTAACCAGTATGGTCACTGCTTGAAGGGGCACGCATCTGGTTTCAGAGTGATTTTCATAACTCCCAAATATGCAACGATTCCTTTGAACTTAGAAACATTTGTGGGAAACAGGTCCTGATATTCGGTCAATAGCTCCACACCCTTTCCCACTGTGTCATCATCCCAATAATCTCCTATTTTGGCTAACTTGGGTTGTTCCTCCATCCCAGTGTTGACTTCCTTTAGTTTTAAAGGCTTAGTCACATCCATCATTCCTAACAAGGGCCCTTCAACTGCATGCTCCCCCTCAAATTTTGTGATATTGATATTTCTTGGATCTGCATCATTATCTTCCACTGATATATTTTTGTAGTTGGAAATATCCTGCATCTGCGTTTCCCATGTTGGGGAAACACATTCTATCCAAGGTCGAGAATCATCAAAGACAATTTCTTCTATATCCTGCAGGGCTTCGTCCAGTCCCTCTGATCCATCGACCATGCCATAGGTTAACATAAAGCTTTCACTCATTGTAAACCAATTAAGAGTCCCTCGATGCAGCTTCGTATCCAAATACCATGTGGTAGTGATTGGTCCCAACGTATGGATAAACATGTGAACCGATTCAGACCTAGGCATCTGATCCCAAACCTCCATCCACATAGACCTGGGCATCTGATCCCAAACCTCCATCCACATAGCCAGGTGTTCTACATATCACATTGGCCACCAAAAATCTTAGTGGAATGGGTAGTGGGCTACTCAAAGCACAACCACATCATTCTGCTGCATTCCTCCCAATCCTCAAAGTTCCCTTTGTGCATATCCCACGAACGTGTTGGAGTTGCACGCATAGCAAGATTGAGTGCCCAAAACCTTCGCTCTTCTGGGACAATATTTTCCAGTTTTTCCAAAAATAAAACAAAATTTCTAGAACCATCAAAATGGGGTAATTCCCATACCTTTGAGGAGATGCATCAAAAATTTTTAGTGACTATGAGGTAGCGAAGCACAGAAACATCATGCAGGTGATTCTTCTAGTTTTCAATATTCTCGTCCGAATATGAGAAGCATGAGCTATCCTTTTCCCAATTCAACATCCCATCAACAATAGGGTTGATCCAATCATCTCGTGTAGTGAACTTGTAGATATGGTCGACAACGTCTCCTTCGTGCACTGGTTCTGTATATCTCTCCCCTTATACAGGATCCAAAGGTACTATAACTCGAGTACCATTGTTTTCAAAGATCATAATCGTACGCTTCAAGTTGATGATGCCCCCCATGTCGATGACCCAATCCAGCCCTAGCAGCATAGGGTAGGGGACTACATCATCCACAATTTTTATTATTTGAAAGTCTGTGCATACCTTTGCTCCATCAATATCTACCAGAAATTGTGGGAATTTCCCGAGTGGAATAATCTTTTGCTGATTAGCCATGCGTAGCTGAATGGTGGACCATTCCAGCTTTGGTTCACCGATCTTCTGCCAGGTATTCTTAGGTAGAACATTAGAATCAGATACCATGTCCAAAATGACCTAATCCATTTAATATTCCCGCCCACTTCTCTTCTTATTCTTGTATATCTTGTTGACAACTTTGCTCTTAGTCTGAGGCAACTCCTTATTCACACAACTATCTATGAGATCCTGAAGTTTGTCTACTACTTTCTGGTTACGCAATCGCTTGATGAATGCTTGCAAAAAGGGTCTAACTTCATCATTGATCTTTGCTTCTGTGATTGACTTGGATGTGGATGCACCTGTAGCAACAAAATCCTTTCTAGCTTCTACAAAAGTCTCCTTCTCCATCTGCAGGTTGAGTCCTTCCTTATTTTCAAAAGCCTTCTTAATCCAGGATTTGACATCAACCTTCTTTCCCTTGTTTGATCCAGTGGTAGCACCACTATGTGTAATTATGTTTACACTGGGATCATCATCCCGCAAATCAACTTTAACCATTTGTATATTCTGCGTAGGTGTCTGATGTTGCTTCTCCCTCATTGTAGCAATAAAAATAGGACAATCTTCAATAGCATGATCAAAATATCTACAATACTTGCAGTACTGTCACGTATGGTTCAAAAATTTACACACAAAGTGCCCAACATATCCACAGTTGTAGCAGATTAGTTTTCCTCTTCCGCGACCTGGAACTCCACCTCTCCCTCCTCCCCTTCCTCTGGCTGGAGATCCACCACGCCCAGAGGGGGACAGTGGTGAAGATGGGTCAGATTTCACTCTATAGAGATTGTCATTGTATATCATCAGATCAAATGTGTGGCAATGGTGCTCATCATGGCCAACCGACGAGCGAAACCTGCACCATTGCTGCTTCAGCTCTGGTACATAACTTCCTAATCGAGGGCTGTGGTTTGTGTCATGTCGTCCAACCACTTTACAGTCATTGCACAACAGCGTGGGAGTACCGCTCGGTCCTTCAGCATCCCTGGGTCACAACAGATTTGTCCCTCCCGCTTGCATGTAATCTTGAAGCAAGGTACACTGAACTTTTGTGTGACTAGAACCCTTACATCATATACACCATACATCTACGTTGACTTCCTTCCCTCTGTCTCTCTGCAGGATCTGAATTTCCAAGTGCATTTCTTCTAACTGAATTTGTATTTGTAGAGTTCGAAATTGGTCATCAGTTCTGGGCACGACTTCCAGCTTCATGGAAACTTCAAGAGCGTCAGCCTAAGAGTCAATTTTTTGCTAATTATGAGGGTCGCGCAGGTGTGGCAAGAGCATGAAAATGAACCATTATTTATGTTGTTTATCATCATAGAAAAATTCTCCATCATTGATTGTGTGCTTCAATCACTGATCTGCCTCCCAGATAGATTCATTTGGCTCCTGTTAGATTTTTATTAGCTCTATTACACATTTTGAGTAGGGCTTTGGTTTTATGAATTGATGCTTCAAAGCTTTCTTGATCTCATCGACAGTGGGGTCAGCATTCTGAGCCAGATATCCCATAAACCAATCCAGTGCACATCCCTAAAACACCATAGGTAGCCACACCCTTTTTACAACACCAATGTTTACATTCTGAACAGTCCATACTGCATCTGCAACAATCCATAATCTATGCATGTCTTCCTTGCCTGCACCCTTGAAGGTGGGTAGCTTCATATGTGCAACCATATCGCCCCCTAGCGGTGATGGAGGTGGAGTAGGAGATGACTTACCCCTATGCAAGTTCGACTGCGAGTAGCTGGAGGGCTACCTCTGATGTGCGTAGCCTCACCGCTCTCTCTATCACTATTAGGTGGGTTTCTCAAAGGGCTATATACCGATCTGTCTCCTCTCTAGTTAACCTGAAAGTAATTTCCACTAGGCGTGGTGTTTTCAACTTTGTTTGCGGTCATTCACTCGATGTGATGGAACATAACACCCTTTTCGCATAATAAAATCTTAATCAGCAAAGGTAGAGAGCATAGGAACTTACCACTCAGTCCTTTGAATAACCTCCTTTCTTCTTTAGAATATGACACAAATTGATCAATTGCAAAATATGTCACAAATCCACCTACAATGCTGTCAACCCAATGGTCTACAATGTAGGTGATGGAGTTATTAGTCTTCTCTAACTGTTGGATCTACTCAGCCATCCACTGGGTGATCTTATCATCCTTCCAGTAGGTTTGAAACTAAGCTAACCTTAATAACCACCGAATATTTCGTGGATCTATGTGAAATGTACTTCTGTTCCCACTCTTCAATAGAAATCTTCTTATTTTTGTTTTCCTTGATGGATAATTCATGTATCTTTTTCTCAAACCAGTCTGTTAATTCAGTCTTTGATGGCTGCCACAACATCTAATATTTCTCAAAAGGATCCCGGTCCTGACAACGGAACCATTTTTTGGCTTGAGGGGTCTTGACCCAGGTTCATAGTTAGTGCATGACCAAAAGAACCCTCTTACTATTGGCCCTTTCAGCAATGAATTTCTTGAGCAGGCCAAATCATCACCCGAAGCAATATGGGAGTGTGCTGGAACCAAGTTTCCACACCCTGAGAGAGAATTAAATGAAGTGGGTGTCTACAAATCTATCTTATTAGACTGACTGACTTGCGCACATAAACCCTTACCAAAAACCCTAGTTTAATTAACATAGGTTATCCCTACGCATGCGCACAGACAATATATCTGAAATCCCTTTAACTATTCTAAAAATGTGATATTCGTCTTTCACACCTATAGATCTATGAAATTATCATTCATCAACAGTAAAATAGGTACGAACCCAATCCAATCACAGTTAACATAAATCATATGCAGGAAACAAGAGTCATACACAAAGACATAGCACAAAGTAAATCACATATGCATTCAATACTCAGGTTTTCCAAAATAGATCTTTATTCACCTTTTTTTCACATAAATCCTTACAATTCTTTAAATCTACCCATGCACACAGCCAGTAGGGTCTGCACACAACCAGACTAAGGTTTCAACGCACACAACTAGTAGGAGATTTTCAGACACAAACGCTTACCACATACTTACTTCCAAGTTCTATCATCAACATACATACATTAAGTTCTATAAAAAACTGACTTATCTGACTCGATATAGACTTCTACTTATACTTTAGCCTACGCTCATACTATGGTCCTCAAACCATCGTTTGAGACCCCTAGATTTACCCTTTAACCCATTACAACTCATGAAGGGACTTTGACCTACCCCAAATCCCGTTGAATCTTCATTGCTTAGCATGCACAACTCAAAAATTTAAAAAATACTATTATTTAGCCCAAAATTGTGGTCCTAAGGGACCCTACTGATGTAGGGGCATCAATTTAATTTTTCATTATTCAATTATGTAATTAAGGGGGTGAGATATTTTAATTATTTTTTTAATTAATTTGCTCATTTTTAATAAATTAGGAGAGAAATTATAAATGTGAGGATTATTGTAAATATTCCTTAAATAATTAAGGATATGAGTGGAGTTGAACTAGGGAGATAATCTAGGGATTAGGAAATCCATAAACGAGACTTAGTTGAGTCCAAAAAAAGATAAATCTGAATTAGATTTTAAGTTGAGATTTGTGTGGAGGAAATTATGGAGTGGAATAAATTCATATTTATGTATAAATATGTAGCTTGGGAGAATGTGAAAAAGAAACAGAGAGAAGTGAGGAAGTGAGGAATACAGAGAGAGTGAGAAATGGTTTGAAGGGCCGAGAGCCAAGAGGCTGCCCATTGTAATATTTGGCCGAAGGGTTTTTATGTTTTATATCAGCATTTTATTTGTATGGCTATCTTTCCTTCATATGTATTGTTTGAATTGAATATGATGTGGTTTTAACAAAGAATCAAAATTTGGATTGGAAGCACATGAGTTTTTTTTATATGCTAGGATCTGTTTAACCCAATACCCTGGCATCATTTGGTATCAGAGCCAAAAGATGCCTGTTCTACGTTTTTTTTTTTTTACTTTGAATTACATCATACATATATGCCTAGACAAGTGCGTTAATTTGTAGGAGTAGGTGTGTGATGAAGCCAACTCTGTTTGGTGAAAATTGATGGAGTAGTATTAAATCTGAAATGCGCAGAGGTTGCTCGTTAAGGTTAAGAGATTGCGTGGGAGGTTGATTCAATTGGGAGAGAAAGAGAAAAGTTTGCAGAAGGGTGAACACATTGCAGTAAGCTATGGTTGGAAACCACAAGCTCGCAGCAACTAAGAGGCCACATTGCTGGTGGATGTCTTGACGCGTATGGAAGGAGGACATTGTAATACCACAAGCATAGTGTGGCATTACAAGAACCACGCAGGAAAAGCCGTGGTCTGAGTGTGTCATTGCATGTAGTGCAATTGTGGTATGAGTGTAGCTGTGGTATGAACATGCCAATTACATGTCGTGAAGCAGAGTGCGACTTTATAATAAGCACACCGCTGGTGTGGCTTCATAAGAAGCACACACATGAAAGTATGGTAAATTAGGTGGATACCACTACCCATAGGATGTGAGCCAATCACGAGCGGGGTTGTGAGGTAACGTGCCAAGTGAGAGAAAAGGAGATGTTGCGGAAGCATGGTTTGAAGCAACGCATACAGGCCGAGGGAAATGTCCACGAAGCAGTCTCAGTTTGTGGCAGAGGTGAGGTTGAATTATTAAGCAATGTGCACAGCAAATGAACCGTGTGACATATGACTGTAATATGTCACAACAAAGCAACCATCGTATTGTGCCACAATGCAAAATTTTTTTATGATCAGTTTGGTCATGAAACCTTGGAAGACTGGTGGTATTTGTTATAACTTTAATATTTTTAAATTCAGTTTGGGTTGAGATGAGTGTAGGCTCAAAATTAAATTGAACGAGTTTTGTTTTTAGATGCAAATTTAATTATGTTATTATTTCATACGATTAAAATGGTCCTTCATAGACTCATCAACTATGGTAAGAAATGGAGTTTGGACATATGGTGCAATATTTTATTACTATAGGTATAAAAAGAGAGGTAATTGGAATTGCAGAATAGATCAATTTTATCATTTTGAAGAGTAAGCCTAGGCCTTAATATAATTGGAAATTTTTGAAAAAATTTAAGTGAAATATTCATCATTTGTGGTATGCAGTAACTGGAGTGCAGTTTAAAAAATCATGGAGGCTGCGTAAGCCTTTAATGTCAATGTTGAGGAATGGTGAAGAGATTGATGTCATTTCTAATCCAATACCGACTTATAAAATTAACTCCATTGCCATGGAGGTGTGACACTGTGGATTCAACCAACCTAATGTTTTGAAAGCAAGTCATATTAAGGCGCTTACAAAAGGCATGTGTGGGGCTTTTTAAATAGGTGTGACTCCAGTATAAAATTCAAGGTATGGATCCAATATTTCCTCGGTAACACCTTCCAGTATAAGAAAAGGTCACTGGGATTGATCGAGGTAAATTTTTTGAAAAATTCATGTACATTTTTTTTGGGAGAATGTAATCTTGAGAGGATATTCAGTTACATTAATATTTCATGTTTTCAAAGCAAGAAATTGAAATTGAAGAGATTGAGAGGAAGGAACTTGGCTTAAAATAAAGGGGAGATTGTGCATACTTTAAAGGTTTCTAACATTATTTGCTGGGAAAAGATTTATGTTAGAAAGTTTCTTGGAAGAATTTTATTTTCTGGGGAGAGAATGGACCTTACACATTCAAAGTAAATCTGTAGAGGCTTCAATGTATTCGTAAAAGAATATGCGAGAGAAGGGTTGGATCATTTCAACCACGAGAAGATTCAAGGTAAGTGCTCATTGAATGAACCAATATTCATTGAGTAGAGGTATTTTAAAAGCTGCATGATTAAATTTCCTTGGCGTACTCATTGCAAATGTAGAAGTATAAATGAATGGAAAATGAATTGGAAAATGTGCTAATCCTGGGGGATATAAAAAAAGTATGCATTTCTATGTGAGAGGGTTTATTATGCATAATGTGGATTCTTTGTAGTTTTGGTGAAGTCATTTTAGACCAAAGATACGATACTGTTGTGTGCAAAAGAGAATAAAAACTTTGTGACATGTTTTTAATCAAATTTTTTATGGTAGAGCCAGTAAATAGACTTCCGATTAAATCTACAAATTAAAAGAGAAATGCATTTTGTATGCAAATAGTGAGTGTAAAAAAGCTAAGCATGCAAAGGAGCTGCATCCAAGAAGGATATTTGGGTTTGAAATGCATCGATGAAAGGCATGTGAATGTTCACAGTGAGAGAGACGACACAGAAGAATGGAAACCAGAGAATTGAGATTGCAGAAAGAAAGGTTTATTAATAACCTTATCAGGAGCATGAGGTATGATAATTCAGGAAGGTATTTTTGAGCATTGAACATTGAATGGTTTATTTATTTTCACCATAAAATGAATCTTGAAAAACCTAAATTGCATTTCGACTAAAGACTTTAGTATCATATGAAATGATAAGGGAAAACTGATGACTTGTCATAAGAATGAAGTATGAAAGAGAGTGAAGATTTTACATCCTAAATATGTATTAGGGGTATATGTTTGTTGGAGAATTGTAAATTTGAATTAAGTCAAAATATCCACTATCATTATTATTGGGGCAAATCTTGAAGTCAAACAGATGTTAGAGTCAAATGAAAGTTTGGATAGTTTGAGTTAAGATTGAGTATTTTCATCCAAGATGAAGAATGGGTGTAAGTTTGAAGTCAAAGAGTCGTAAGCTAAGTAAAAAGTCTGAATGTAATGGGGTGCATGATCGGTAGAGCCCGACACCCAAAGAGTTGGTCATTGTAACACATGAATTACCGAAAGTGTTGTTTGCAGCAAAGTGAAGCAAAAGGGTTTCCAGAGATTGGTTCTGAGACAGAGAACCAAGAGAAGCCAAGCGCAGGAGGAGAACTTGAATTTTTGATGAATGGAAAGTGTGAAGGATTGCTGAAAGGTGGATTGAATGAAATCCACACGTGAACATATGAAGTTCACAAAGGAAGAGAAGATGACTGGTGTCAGTCATTTCCGAAGATATGATGAAGACCACATCATAAGGAAGAAGAAGGAAAATGCCAAGGTAAGTGGAATATGTGAGCAGTTGACGAATGAAGAGTACAAACAGGAGAAGGTTGAGATAACAATTCACCTTGAATTGTTAATGGAGTTGTTGCAGGAAAATGTGAAAGACCAGACACATGGTTGGAACATGAGAAAGAAGGTAAAGTGGTAGAGTCTGCATGCAAAAAGGGAAAAGCAAGTAAACATACAGTTGAAAGAAGAGTTGAGGAAGCTCGAGCAGATATTGAGGTGTGAAGAACTCAGAGAGGCTGAGTTAAAAATGGATGTTTCCATTTGTGGCCTAGAACAGGGTGAAATTCTGGGTGAAGAGATCAATGAGGAAGATGTCATGAACTATTGGGATAGTTCAGAAGAATTTGAACATGTATTGTTGAGAGAAGCAGATGAGGCTATGAAGCCTTGCATTTTTAAATCTCACAGTTTATGTATGTTTGCAGGATGTGCAAAAGATGGTGAACAATCTGATGGAACTGTCATAGAGATGAAGGAAACTTTTGAGGAGAAGTCTGGTGGAGAATGCCTTTTAGAGAAGGAAGGTACTAATTTATTGTAGCAAGAAGAAATCATAAATGAATTCTTGTTTGGGGTAAAACAACAAATTGAAGCTGTTATGGAGCAGAAGCATACTAGAAATGCCAAAGATATATTCCAAGGAGGTAAAAAATATATTTGTTTAATGAATTTTCTTATAGAAGTTTACAATGTGATGATGCTGAAACTAGGACAACTCATGAAGATTACTTGAAGAAGAATGAA
Organism: Pinus albicaulis; assembly: GCA_034641835.2. Taxonomy (NCBI): domain Eukaryota; kingdom Viridiplantae; phylum Streptophyta; class Pinopsida; order Pinales; family Pinaceae; genus Pinus; species Pinus albicaulis. Next base: position 1,102,579,393 of record CM076584.1, read on the forward strand.
TCTGGGAATGAAGGTTGTGACGAAGTGCTGAAAAGATGTCATAGAGAAATCAACTTCTTGGAACGATGGCTTAAGGAACCTGAGGGAGAAGTAAAGATTGTAGAACCTGATCCAAAAGAAATTGCAGTTACTAAGAAGGATAGATATGAAATGTTTTTAACATTTATAGAGTTGATTGAATGTTATAACTTTTCAGATAATGATGTAAGTGTATGTACAGAAAGAGACATTAAAAGATATGAAGTTGAAGTCAGAGAACTTGAGTGGAAATTTTTTGGATTTGTGTCCGTAGAGACAAAAAGGAGACAGAAATATTGATCCAGCAGGATGAAAATGGAAGTAGCCAGCAGTTCGAAACATACTATATTGAATTCCAGAAATTCGATGATGGGAGATTGATGCCTGAAGCATCAAAAGAGACTGAAAGGTATTATATTTTTAAAACTAACAGTTTGTTGGTGAATGCAGGTACAACGTCAGACGAAAGAGTTGTTGATATAAAAGTAATCAAAGACTATAGTTGTAATCAAGAAGGAGTTCTTGATTATTCTTCATGGCAGAAAGTTGAGTGTTCAACACAGTTGGAGATGAAAAAATTTGACAAGGAGGAATTACTTTGAGAAATTGACGAAAGAAAGAGTTGGAGAAGCAGATGGAATCCGATCGACAGAGTGAGCAATCAGTTACCAAATCGAGTTGATACTTTGAAGGACCAGCGACAGAATAGAGTTTGGAATCCTGGAGGGAGCAAGTCATCAGGACTTGTGGTTGTTTCATTGTTACAGAAAAGCGATAGAATTCATAGACAGGAGTCTATGGAAACTTCTTTACATGGGGAGTCTGATGCAGGGGCATCAATTTAAATTTTCATTATTCAATTATGTAATTAAGGGGATGAGATATTTTAATTATTTTATTAATTAATTTGCTCATTTTTAATAAATTAGGAGAGAAATTATAAATGTGAGGCTTATTGTAAATATTCCTTAAATAATTAAGGATATGAGTGGAGTTAAACTAGGTAGATAATCTAGGGATTAGGAATTCCATAAACAGGACTTAGTTGAGTCCAAAAAAAGATAAATCTAAATTGGATTTTAAGTTGAGATTTGTGTGGAGGAAATTATGGAGTGGAATAAATTCATATTTATGTATAAATATGTATCTTGGGATAATGTGAAAAGATACAGAGAGAAGTGAGGAAGTGAGGAATACAGAGAGAGTGAGAAATGGTTTGAAGGGACGAGAGCCAAGAGGCCTCCCTTTGTAATATTTGGCCAAAGGGTTTTTATGTTTTATGTCAGTATTTTATTTGTATGGCTCTATTTCCTTCATATGTATTGTTTGAATTGAATATGATTTGGTTTTAACAAAGAATCAAAATTTGGATTGGAAGCACATGAGCTTTTTTTATACGCTAGGATCTATTTAACCCAGTACCCTGCGATCACCCGCTCCAATAGTAGGGCAAGATACTAAATCTTAAGTGGTTCGAGGTTACCTCCTTCAGTTTCCATTCTCAACCTTGGGACACTGTAGAGGATAAAAAAATCCTTCAGTTAGTGATCAGTAATATACATAGGTGCATGAAATGAAGCTTAGGGGGAATGTACCTCGAATTGATTCATTATGCTGGAGGCATGCAAAATTATTTCAAGCACAGTTTTTCCTTGTTTCAATATTGTGTAAAAATGAAACCCATTTCAAGCATAGTTTCCCATGTTTCAAGCTTGTGTACAAATGAAACCATTCTCATCCTATCCCTCTTGGTTTCAATTTTTATTAGCTAGTTTATGCCATATGAGCCTTGCCTTTCTCATTCCATCATCACCATTTTCTTGGCTGATCATATGCTTTCACTTGATTATTTTACCATTTCTTGAGGAAACACTTTGACGAGTGGTATTATTAGCCAACCCCTTGACCTCTATCTGTTTTTAGTAGTTCCATCATGATCGGAACCAGTTGTTACCCTTTATAACTCTTTCTCCTCTAGGAGGTGTCCTCTTTTAGCTTTTTTTACATTCCCAAAATATGAAAATATTTCCGAGCACTTATATTTTCAAACTCGTTAAAGTAAACAAAAAGATGTCTAGTTAGTATAAGTTTAACCTCTTTTTGGATTGATCTAGAATATTTATGAAAAAGGAATACCTTAGTCGATCATGGCTAAGAGGTTCTCTTGGGTATCGTTTTCTGCCTTTTCAAATTCAAGGGAATATCTATGAAAAGGAACCTTTGGAGTTTTATTTTTCTCCTCTTTTTCAAACTCTCTAAGAATGAAAAAGATGTCAAGTTATACCTTCGTTGGACTCATTAAAACATCAAACAATTATGGGGGCATCATACATGATGTGACTGAAGCACTCCTTCTTAGGGTTTGTTAAATATACTTGGAGGGATTTATCCAAATAATGAAATTACATATCAATCATATGTTATCATCCTCAATATTTTAAGAAAATAAAGAGGCACGGACTAGTAATGGTTGGAGAAATTGGGAAAATAGGGCATTCCACTTGTTAATGGCAGCGAGTCTCTCTTGAACATGACACTCTTCCACTTCATCTGTGTGGTTTCTAGGTTGGAATATATGCTTGTCTTTTGGTTCATCACACCGTTTCAAAACATCCGCTTTCAGTTTTGTGTCAATGCTACCAACTCCATTCATTGTCACCAATGTGTTCAAGAGAAGTCATTCATTCAGTATCTACTACAATACTCTTAAGCCTTCATTTCATTTCTACCGTTCTTGATCCAATTCTCTATCATCATCATTCTGCCTCAAATCAAGATACCTATTCACTATAAGAAAAAAGCACATTGGTGAGGGTCATGCTTGTGACGGACCTTTAAGGTCCGTCACCAATGTCACATATGGTGACGGTCCTTAAAAAACAGTCATTGTAAGTGTATATAGTGATGGTCCTTTATGGTCCGTCACCAAAGACATTTTCAATGACACTTTTGGTGAGGGTCGTTAAAGGCCCATCACTAATTCTCTCTTTGGTGACACTTCTAGTGACGAACTTTTAATGACCCTCACCAATGCTCTTTTTGTTACTTTTGGTGATGGTCAAAAAATGTCCGTCATCATTGATCATTAAAAAATCGTTACTGTAAGTGTATATAGTGATGGTCCTTTATGGTACGTCACCAAAGACATTTTCAATGACACTTTTGGTGAGGGTCATTAAAGGCCCATCACTAATTCTCTCTTTGGTGACACTTCTAGTGATGAACTTTTAATGACCCTCGCCAATGCTCTTTTTGTTACTTTTGGCGACGGTCAAAAAATGTCCGTCATCATTGATCATTCCAATGAGTTTTTGATGACACTATGTGCCTGTTAATATATTTTTTGTCAAAAGATAATGATTTAATACCGTTATTGTGGAGTATTTTTTATAATATGTCCAAGGCCATAGTGGTTAGGGTCAGTCAATTTTTTAAGAAGTAATTGGTGTGTATCATTTCCCTCAAGTAATGACTAGTCGAATAGAGATTTCCTATGAGTCAACACAAAATTCATATCTATTAAGTTTATTATCTAGCAAATTCCCTTCAAATAAAGTTCCACTATTGTGTGTAGGAAATATATTATTTAATACATAATCAAGCTCTGACAATTATATTAGTGAGAAAGACCTAACACTCCTCAACAATTTGGGCACACCTTAAATTAATGCTTTGGCACACACTAACATTACTTATCACCCCACATATCTTGGAACATCTTTGTACCTAGAACATATTGCGATGACACTGACGCCCAAGCACACAGTGGCATGGGGTAGCACAACATAGAACTCTACTAGCATATGTTGACATGCTGCATATAGTCCCTAGGATGCCCTGGAACACCTTGGTTGAATGCATTGACATACATTAGCACTTGGCACACAATGCCACTTGGCATGTATTGGGACCTATTATTAGTGTGCCTAGCATACCCCTTTTCAAAAAGATAAAGTCCTAACTTATTAACCCTCTTATTGGTTCTTCCTTTTGTTGCCTTGACACATATTGACATACCCTGGCACCCCGCGCCACATCCTTAGCACCTAGAATGTATTGGCATATCTCAGCACTATTAATTGGCACATGATATAATTAGCACACCCTGGAACTCCCAAGCACACTTTGGGAATTCTTGAAATGCCTTGATATTCCCCAGCATGCCTTACCAATGCTTAGCATACCTTGTCACTCCCTCCTTGGCATGACAACTAACACTCATTAACACTAGTCTCTGGCATACGTTCCTCATATTCATTAACTTCCATGAATATTTACCTAGTACTCCCTTAATGTTTTTTCCTAGTACTCCCTAACACTCATCAACATGCATTATCACTCTCTAGCACACCTTAGCACTCTTCAACATTCCCTTCCACTTCATAACATGCATAACAGTAGTCTCCTGACACATATTGGCCCTTGGCACGTGTTGGCGCTTGGAAAGTCTTAGCATGTATGGAATACGTTGAGATGCCTTGGTATGATTTGGCATGGTTTATTATTAAATTTATTTGTGATGATCAATTGTTGGAGAGTAGATGAGAAGCAACAAAGGAATACTTGGCACTTAGAATGCACTGAGACTCTGCACTTGGCACCTATTGCTGCCTAGTGTTGGTGTGCCTAGCATGCCCCTCTTGGAAAAGGTAAATTGATGACTTATTAACCCTCTTATGTGTTCATTTACTTGTAGTTTAATTTTTTTCTCCCTTTTGTTGTCTTGACAATCCCTAACATGCATTGAAACACCCTTGCACATCTTGGCATGCCTTATCACTTGGCACATCTTAGCATGTTTGACATGTATTCCCACTATCTGGCACATCAAGGGGGTGAAGAGAGATGTAGTCCTAAAGTAGGTCGAGTACGAGGGCCGAGTAAGGGTTGCTAAAGGGAGGTCATGATCATCCTCCAAGAGCAAGATCATCATGTGAGGGTTCAGAAGAATGTTGAATACATTAATGGTCAGTTTGCGTTAGGAAGTAGGATGGCATATTGTTGGTTCTCTTTTGGCAGATCAAGATTAAGAGAGGTTTCTCATGAGAATCCGGGCATGTGATTTCAATGGTGTCTTTGTGTGAAGGCCGCGTCAAATTATGAAATGTTTAATATTTGCAACAAGAAACAGTGAGATTGGAAACCAGAAAGGACAAAAAAAAAATGCACCCACACTGGTGAGGAATTTTGATGCACCAGGAGTGAGGAATGTGGGGCGTCTAATTTATTTTTCCCTTAAATAAATTGGACAATAAATTGTAATTTCATCTCATAACAACTTGTGTCAATTAATTAAGTCATGATGACCGAGTTAGCTCAAGAAATTAGAGTTGAGGGTCTAAGATGAGGAATCTAGAGGAATTCTAATATTTTTGCGGTCCAGTTGAAGTTGATGCATTAGTGGGGTGCAAGTGTAATTAACTCAATTAAATGAGTTAAAATCAGTTTAACTAGTTCTAACTGAGTAATGAGCTAGTGAGAGGTCCAGTGAATTAAATTAGATTTAATTCACAATGAGTGATCGATCAGATAACTGATAATGCACTATTAATAGTTGGATGCATGTCAGTTTCGAGGAATACCCAGTTGAGACAGAGGTTAAATGGAACATAACTATCTGTTTTATTCAGAGAAAATTTCCCATGTGCAATTATAAATTCATTGGGATGCCATGATGGATTGCGCAATCAAGGAAGATTGCTTTTCCTAATTAATAAGGAGTTAATTCCCTAGGAATTTCATGAGCAAGGCAGGCTGAAGTAAGGATGAGAATTGGCTAAGTACTAGACCGAGTTTGCCTAGATCAATAGGAGCCAATTGATAGAGTGTTGGAGAATCTCATGAGAGATTAAGCATTGTATTGTTTCATGATTCCTTAGCTTAATACATAAAAGAGACAAAGGGGTTTTGAGAAGTTGCTTTCCCCAAATACATCATGTTGTTGTGCGATTGATAATTTATTTCTCTTACTTATATGTGATTATGAAATTGTGTTTTGTTTCCGAAGATTGTAGGAAGGATTCAGTATCTTATTTTAGTAGATTACAAGATCAGATTGAATCTCATTGGTTATATTTTCTACATGGTATCAGAGCAGGAATTTTTCGGGCAACGATTTCGTAGAGAATATCTAAAGATTTTGGTGTTAAATTTTCAAAAATAAATAGAATATTTGGATTCCTTGCGAAAATCTACCCAAATGGGAAAAAAAAATCGGTCGAATCAGAGCTCAGATGAGGGAGATATCATCGATTTAAAATCAACTCTTTTTTAGAAACTTTTTGTAACATCGGGACAATTACACTGTGCGCGAGTCAAGAACCTATATGCACTTGAGGTACCAGATGCATGCAAAGATTTGAGGAGAAAGGCAGAAGTTAGAGACTTGGCAGTTTAGAGGGAGCATAAATTACCTCTCAACATGCATCCTCATCAGAAGTAGTCTCAGAAGGTTGTGGAGTAGCTGCCACAATTGGAGAAGCAGAGAGGAGACCGAGTGGAAGCGTCCACTCAAGCGAAGACCTCCATGAGGGGGAAATTTCGAGCCATATGGGAAGAGGGAGAATCCATACCTTGAGGTGTAAGGTGGGGTGATGTGTAGGCATAATCCTAAGATAAGAAATTTGAGCAAGGTCCATTGAGATGGTGTGTCTCATGGATCAAACCTGGCTACGAGGAGCCCACAATACAATAGTAGTAGGAAGGATCAGTTAGATTGATGTAGTCAGATGTCAGCAAGACAGAAATCAGACTGCCATATGTCAAATACTGGAGCATAAATTAGAGTTAGCAATAGTTCAAAGGGCACGAATGCAGATGTGAGCAGCAGCGCAGAGAATCTAGTACTAGAGAAGTGCAGTAGCTAGCAACAGTCAGAAGACTCTGATGACAGATGCATTATACTGATTTAGTTGTTCAGAGGCTATTCAGTGTCAGGATTTTCAGGTGAAAACAACACTAGAGAAGTGTAGCATGCAGAACATTCCAATGGTACCGGATGGGGATAGATTGAATTCCTTTCTTGTTGAGAGGGAGTGTTGAAATTTGCAACAAGAAACAGTGAAATTGGCAACTAGAAAGGACAAAAAAATATGCACCCACACTGGTGAGGAATTATGATGTACCAGGAGTGAGAAATGTGAGACGTCTAATTTATTTTTCCCTTAAACAAATTGGACAATAAATCGTAATTTCGTCTCATAACAACTTGTGTCAGTTAACTAAGTCATTATGATTGAGTTAGTTCAAGAAATTTGATTTAAGGTGATCGAGGTGGATATTGGTGGCCACCCGCTTATTCCACTTGGGCCCTCGCCATTGTCTCTTTCAGTTTTTCAGTTTCCTTAATTATAGCACAATTTACTATTTTTGTCAGTTTTTCGGGTCCTGAACTTTGGAGCTGTTTTGAGGCCCAAAACGACGTTTTTTGGGCATGAAAGGTTTGGAAATTTCTTAGAAATTGCATTAGCAGTTGTAGTCCTCGGGGAGATCTTTCTAATGAGGTATCATGTGCGTCAAACGAAGATCATATGACCAAGTTACGACCCCGGGAATTTGGCTTCCCAACTAACCCCAACGGGGCCCATAAAATCTTGGTGTTACATCTCCTCGGGTTAGGGTTTTGGTTGTTTAGGGTTTCATCTTATTTTAAATAATAAAAAGACCCTTGATCCTTATTGTAACACAATTCAGAGGAACATAACTATCAGTTGTATTTATAGAAAATTTCCCATGTGCAATTATAAAGTCATTGGGATGCCATGATGGATTGCGCAATCAAGGAAGGTTGATTTTCCTAATTAATATGGAGATAATTCCATAGGAATTGCGTGAGCAAGGCAGGCTGAAGGAAGGTTGAGAATTGGCTAAGTACTAGACCGACTTTGCCTAGATCAGCATGAGACAATTGGCAGAGTGCTGGAGAATCTCAAGAGAGATTAAGCATTGTATTGTTGTTGTACATTTTTGCTATTAAAAGTATGACATGTCTCATTGACCAATTCTTTGGAAAATCTTCCTGTATTTTAGATAAAATTTGGTTCTTGGAATCATTGGATTGGTTTTTGTATTGTAAGTGGAAAGAACACCTATACATTCGTTCCAATAGATCCGCCAAACTTTTGTAAAAGGTTTTTTCCTTCTGTTAACCTCCATCAACACTCCAGATGAGCTAAGGAGCAATTCATTTTCATTTGCATGTTCTATTTTTTTTCTTTTCTTAAAACAACATTCCTTTTCTGAGTTGTTGGTCCCTGTATAACATTAAACATAAGTGAATTAATAGACTGTTTCACACATGTTATCTAATAATTTTAAGTATATTATTAATGAAAATTAAAAAAAAACTCATATTGGATTGATAATATTTTTTCATTCACTTGATTCATCTTTTTGCAATTTTTCCATCAATATTTTACACTATTCTGGTCCTAGATCAAAAATAATCTTATCGAGCTTCATCATTTTCTAGCTCTGCATGATACACAGTAAACAATACATATTAGTTAAACTTACGTATAGTTCAAAAATAATATATTTTTTAAAGAATTTACAAAGAACTTGCCTTTTTTGCTTTTCTTGATGTGTTATCAGTATTTTTGTTACTTGATCTCTTGTCAGTCATTTATTTATCAATTTGAAACATGTACCATATCATTAATTAATATAATTATAAATAAATTGTCAAATTTTCAGGTAAAAAATAAATCTCAAGAAACCGGTGCACCTTTCATGATGTACGCACCGACGTCAGTGCGTGGGGGTATTATAAACACAATGCACAAATAGTATAATAGATCCTACGCTGCATGGGGGTATTATAAACACACCGCACAAATAGTGTAATAGTCCGTACGGTGCTATCCTCATAACATAGAGCACCAGTGCCCTATTTTAGATATGGTGACTGATTTAAAAAAATTGTTTTTAAATTTTTTATTACATAGTACTTGCATGGCGTGCTCAGTTACGCAAGGTGCATCGATTAAAAAAAATCCATTTTTTTCAAGTATTCACACAAGGGCCGAATGGATTGGGATCCGACTATGCAAGTCATTCCATGGGTTGGATGTTGTTGTGTAACCAACTCCAAAAATAGAAGAAAAGAGATATCAACGCCTTATAAATAAGCCACTTCGAGAGGGAAACCTCCAATACATTACATAAATGAAAAATTCTTCGATGATACAAATTACAAAACCTCCTTTCTATATATAGGAGTCCATGGGGCCATAATGTAATCCTAGTGGGGCCACAATGTAATCCTAGCCGACCTAACAATAATAATTTAGGGGCACAATAATAACAATATGGGGGTTACAGGGGTACAATAATAAAAATAAGGGGTTTACACTAATAACAATAAGGGACTATATTAGTAATATAGGGACCTAACATGCCCCTCTCTTTCAAAAAAGTGTTGTCCTCAACACTTGAGTAGCTCTGGGTGCTTCTGTATAAAATTCTCATCCTCCCATGTAGAATCTTCAGTGGGTAAGTTCTTCCATTTGATGAGATACTCTAAAATTGATCGATTCCGTAGCTGTTGAGTTCTTGTTTCCATGACCACTTTAGGTTCCAATATGATTTTTCCTTCCTCATCAAGTTCTGGAAATATTGTTTGAACTGAAATATTTTCACCTATAACCTTCTTTAAGCATGAAACATGGAAAACTGGATGCACTCGTGAAGAAGCAGGAAGCTCCAATTTGTATGCCATAGTACCAATCTTTTGCAACACCCTGTAAGGACCATAGTACTTTGGCGATAATTTATTATCCTTCTTTGCTTGCTTGAGGGACATTTATTTGTATGGTTGTAGCCGTAAAAATACCCAATCTCCTACATCAAAACTTCTCTCGCTACGATGTTGATCTGCCTATTGTTTCATTCTATTTTGTGCCAAATTCAGGTTATCCTTTAAGAGTTGGAGAAATTCTTGCTAATGCTCGATGTGATCTTCCACTGCTTGAACCTTCGAATTTTCCCTTAAAGATGATGTGATGGATGGTGGATGATATCCATAAAGTGCCATAAATGGGCTCATTTTTGCTGCAGTATGGAAGGAAGTGTTATACCACCATTCGGCAAGAGGTAACCACTTGACCCATTGTGTTTGTTTATCAGATACAAAACAACGAAGATATCCTTCCAAACATTTATTTACTATCTCGGTTTGACCATCGGATTGAGGATGATAAGATGAGCTATGAGCTAATTGAGTACCCAAACAAGAAAATAACTCCGTCCAAAAATTTCCAGTAAAAATGGGATCTCTGTCGCTCACAATAACCCTTGGGTTTCCATGTAGCTTTTGAATTGTATCCATAAATTTAGTAGCAACTGTACTTGCTTTAAATGGATGAGATAATGCACAAAAGTGTGCATACTTGGTAAGTCTATCAACTACCACCATGATGACACTCTTTCCTTCAGACTTAGGTAAACCTGTGATAAAATCCATTGAAATCTCCTCCCAACGTTGACTTAGAATGGATAAAGGTTGTAGAAGTCCCGGGGTCTTAATTGTTTCCACTTTATTCTGCTGGCAAACCAAACATTCCGCCACAAACTTTTGAATATCAGATTTAGGGCCATCCCAAAAAAATTCTTTCTTCACCCTGTGGTAAGTTTTTAAAAATCCTGAGTGTCCTCCTAAAGGAGAAGTGTGCAATTCCAAAAGAATCTTTTTTTTTTAGTTGGGAATTATTACAAAGATATAAGCGATCTTTGTACCATAAGGAATCATTTTTCCAACTAAATGTATCAGATGTACTAGGATCTTGCTGCAACTTTTGAATGAGTGTCCATACATCTTTGTCCTTCTTACATTCATCTCTTGCTTCAGTTATCCAATCTGGTTGGATAATAGAAATGGCACAAAGAAATGCTTCCACCTCTTCATTCTTTCTTGAGAGTGCATCTGCAACAACATTAAGCTTTCCTTTTTTGTAGATTATTTCAAAGTCATAACCCAACATCTTTGTGACCCATTTTTGCTGCTCTTTAGAATATAGTCTTTGTTCCAAAAATTGTTTAAGACTATCATGATCAGTTTTTACCTTGAAGTGTCTTCCCATTAGGTAAGTTCACCATTTCTTTAGTGCATGTAGTATTGCTAACATTTCCTTCTCATAAATAGGTTTCTGTAAATGCTTTCCTTTGATTGGATGACTTTCAAAAGCAATGGGTCTTCCTTCCTGCATTAAAACAACACCAATTCCATTTTCTGAGGCATCACATTCCACAATAAAGGTTTTTGTGAAGTCTGGCGTAGCTAAGACCGGTGCTAGGCACATTGCCTCTTTAAGATGTTCAAGGGCCTTAGTTGCTTTAGGAGTCCATGAAAATGCATCTTTCTTCAATAATGTTGTTAGAGGTGCTGCTATTCTCCCATAATTCTTAACAAATTTGCGATAATACCCTGTTAACCCGAGAAATCCTCGCAACTGCTTTATGGTTGTGGGGACTTTCCATTCCTTAATGGCTTTAATTTTGTTAGGGTCTACCTTAACACCCTCATGAGATACAATATGACCCAGATATTCCACCTCTTGTACTCCAAAGAAACATTTGGATGTTTTTGCATATAATTGTTTCTCTCGCAATAGTTTGAGCACCCTGTTAACATGTTCAACATGATCCTTCCAAGACCTGCTATAGATTAGTATATCATCAAAAAATACTAGCACAAATTTTCTAAGGAAGGGTTTGAAAATGGAATTAATCAACCCTTGAAATGTAGAAGGTGCATTGGTAAGGCCAAAAGGCATGACCAAAAATTCATAATGACCCTCATGAGTTTGAAATGTTGTTTTTGGAATATCTTCAGTCTTCATTCTAATTTGATGATATCTTGAACGAAGATCCAACTTGGTAAAATAAATTGCTCCATGTAATTCATCCAATAATTCACCAATCACAAGAATGGGAAATTTATCTTTAATGGTGAGCTTATTGAGCTCCCTATAATCCGGACACATGCACCATGATCCATCCATCCTTCTTGTGTACCAATACTATAGGAGCAGAGAAATAACTTTGACTAGGTTGAATTATACTCGCCTCTAACATTTCTGCAATCATACGTTCAATTTCGCTCTTTTGGACATAAGGATATCTATAAGGCCTAATGTTTGGAGGAACACTTCTTGGAATCAAATGAATAGCATGATCATGATCATGAATTTGTGGGAGTCCTTTAGGAGTTTCAAACAACTTGGAATGATTGTCCAAGACTTGTTGGAGATCTGCAGAAATAGATGATTTTGATGTTGGAACTTCTAGTGAGCATAATTGTGCAATTACGCCTTGTTGTTATTTCTTTAAAAGTTTTTTCATGACATTAGAGCTTATTATCTTTCCTAGCTTCCCTGCAATACCCTGTAATTCGACTTCCTTTCCTTTTGAAAAAAAATTCAAGAAAAGTTCTTGAAAATTAAAAGCTACCATCCCTAAAGATTGTAACCATTGTACTCCTAGGACAACATCAGCACCTCCCATAGGAATGGAAAGCATTGGACTATTCAATACATATTCCCCCATGGTTATCTTGATATTATGGCATTTTCTAGAGAAATTTATAGTTCCTCCATTTGCAACCATCACTTGAAATTTTGGTGCTGGGTATAGGAAACAATTAAATTCCTTTGCTAACTTACAATGAATAAAATTATGGGTGCTACCTGAATCAATCAACACTATTACCTTTTTCTTCTTGATATGTCCTTCTATCTGGAGAGTTTGAGGAGTGGTAATTCCTGACAATGCATTACATGATATGGTCGGACTCATTTCTTCCTCTTCTAGGGCTGGTTCCTGGTGTATATCCTCTTCTTGTTTATTTTATTCTTCCTCTTCACAATCTATGTAAAATAATTTCTTCTCAGCACACTTATGACCTTTAGTGTATTTTCTATCACAACTATAGCAACGCCCTTTTGCTCTTTCTTCTGCCAATTGTTGTGGTGTCAACCTTGTACGTTGTGGAAATCTAGGCATCGCAACACTTCCTTCTTTATAGAAGTCAGTGGTAGGCTTCCTTGTCGCCATAATTTTACATTCAATTTTTCTTGCCAACCTGAATGCCTTCTCCAATGAATCAGGCTCCAAAATGCGAACTTCATGTTGGATGTTATCTTTTAAAGTACCTGTGAAGAGATCAATCCTGTGTTCCTCTGGAATATCAGTTACCCTTATATTCAATTTTTGGAAGTCCTCAATGTGCTCCCCCACTTAGCCCTTTTGTTTGAGATTTATTAATTGGCTAAAGAAGGTGATGCTCTTTGTATCCTCATAATGTGCTATCATTTCCTTCGTAAAAATTGACCAAGTGATAATTTTTGTACGAGAGCAAAGCCATCGATACCATACAAATATATTTTGTTCTAAATGTAAAGTTGAAATGCGTACCTTTTGTGTGTTTTGCACATTATGGAGATCAAAATATTGCTCCATCTGTAGTATCCATGTTACAGGATCCTTTCCATCAAACTTCCTCATATCCATTTTTGGAATATGGTGGTTCTTCCTGCCAACATTAGAGTTTATGAAATCATGATTAACATTTATTTTGTTCTCATCATGAGTTTCCTCTACTATATTTTCACCATTAGGAAACATTTGTTGTATCAACTTTGTCAAAACTTCCATGTCCGCTTTTAGATGATTCTTCATATTTTCCATTTTAGCTTCCACGTCATCCATCTTAGATTCCATGCCAGCTTCCATGCCATCTATCTTAGATTCCACGCCTTTCTTCAAACCATCCATATTATTCTTCAAACCATCCATCTTCGCTTCCACACGTTTCTTCAAAACTTCCATTTCATTTTTTGCTGCTCTTTGTGAGAGCAAAATTTGGTGCACTTGCTCTTGTAATTTTGATACATCATGTTGTAATTCTTCATCTTCACGAGTCATAGTAGAGCCTTCTGAAGGCTTAATGGGTGTTGAATTATTTTTATGGGGCATTTTTTAGAACCCAATATTGATATCTATTCTACAATATGCCTTTGTAATCAATTCAAATTGATTCTTCAAACAAGAATTATGCAATTCGGAAAAAAAATACACACCTTTTTCTTGCTTTTGAGGAGCTTGATATTGAAATTGGATTATCTCTGTTATTGTGGCTCTTCAAGATCTAAAATTTGGCACTGAGGTAGCCTTCTAAATTATCCTTCAAATGCCATAAGTCTGACTTGATTTGGATTCTCCAAGGCAAAATTATGTCCAATATTCCACAATGACCTAATTATGGACTGGTTCAGTAGAGCGAACTTCTACGACTTGCCACGTGTCACTGTTTTGTCTTTTAGCTCTGAAATTGATAGCAAAGAAACTATAGTCCGTTTACTTGCAACCACATTTTACGACACTCCAATCTGATGCTCAGAGAGAGAGTTATGAATATTTTTCCACGATCACCAATTTGAGATGAAATTCAGGAGCTTGAAAAAGCACTACCTTCCACAGATCATATCTCTGAAAATATTACGAACCAAGCTCTGAAATTTTTCGAAGATTTTCCTCAGGATTTATGCTTCATGCTATAAAATTTTTAGATTCTGAACCTTCGTATAATTTTTTTTATAACGCAAATGCCACGATGACCTATTTAGATTAAATTGAGGAGCTTGCAAAAAGACCTAACCTCCACAGATCATATCTCCAAAAATATTGTGAACCAAGTTCTGAAATGTTTTGACGATGTTCCTCAGGATTTTGGCTTCGCAACCTAAAAATTTCAGCTTCTGAAGCTTCGTAGAAACAAAGTTATAGCGAAATTCCACGATGACCTGTTTGGAGCAGCGAAACCCTAGAATCCAAAGCTCTGATACCAAATGTTGTGTAACCAGCTCCAAAAATAGAAGAAAAGAGATATCAACACCTTATAAATAAGCCACTTCGAGGGGGAAACCTCTAATACATTAAATTAATGAACAATTCTTGGATGATACAAATTACAAAACCTCCTTTCTATATATAGGAGTCCATGGGGCCATAATGTAATCCTAATGGTGCGACAATGTAATCCTAGCCGACCTAAAAATAATAATTTAAGGGCACAATAATAACAATATGGGGGTTATAGGGGTACAATAATAACAATAAGGGGTTTACACTAACAACAATAAGGGACTATACTAGTAATATAGGGACCTAACAGATGTTAATAAAAAATGAAAAGCCCTAATTCTAAAATCACAGAAACAGGGAGAAGAAAGGGCAGAAACAAAAGAGAAGAAGAAGGGTTTAAGGTAAAAATGGATAAAACTGCAGAAAAAGTAAAAAAAATAATCAAATTTAATCACGAGATGGTTTTAAATTCTATGATACAGGGTTTGAATCACCAGGGTTTGGTTTCTGTTTGTCTGAATACTTCTGTTCGAACATATTTCGCTGCTCCACAGTGCTCTCGTGCTCTCTTGCTCGAGGTATATCTCCTGCAAACCTCTGGCTGAAAATTTTAGCAAGAAGAGTGAAAATAATGAAAAGTGTTTAGTATTTAAAGAATTATTTTATGAAATTAGATTTTAAAAAATATTTTGTCGCCCATTTTTCAATTTGTTGCTTTTTTTTCACTTAAAGAAAATAGAGTTGCACTTTTTTTTATTTGCGTTTATCTGTCATCGGTGCATCACTTAATAGCACTATGCTGGTGCGTTCATTTGTAACACGACACTGGTGTGCAGTAACTAGAATGTACCGATGCGGTTATATGTACAGTAGCACTGACTTGCGGTTAAGGCACTGAAATTAGTTTTAGGTGTGTACGCCAAAATTTAGTCAACTCCAACCATAGAAATTGAGAATTAGAATTAGAATTGGATAAATTATTGATGGAAATAACTATTCTTCCAATGCATTTTGTTTATTTTAGGAGGTCTCCACTGATTATGTGGAGAGAATGTAACGTGGGGCATGTGCAGATGCAATACTACAGGGCCCAAGTGGACAATTGTGGCATATGAACCTGTGCTATGCTAAGACGTGGGCAGTTTTCACAAATGGTTGGGAAAGTTTTGTTACTAAACAGTTTATTGAAGTTAGAGATATTTTAGTTTTTAGGCATGTTGGAAATGTAAATTTTGCTGTGAGAATCTTTGGGCCATTTCTTTTCAAAACTACACCTCTTCTTCTTTCAGAAAAATAAACTTGAACATTTCCATAACTTGCAACAAGAAAAGGTTCCCCATGATCTACTTGTTGACCCATGATTTGCTTGCTCATTTGTAAGTTCCTCCTCCATCTTGACATCCTATTTCCTCTTTTCTCCTTTGTGCTTTCTATCTTGATCTTAAAAGAATTTATACAATCTCTGTTTTACGAGAAACTGATCGTGAATGTTCTGGGGGAAATGACAATGAGTCCTTCATTCTGCATTTGTTAGTAGAAGGAGACCAAATTTTGACTAGAAGATGCAGTTATTACATGTGGAGGCAATGGTTTCCCATAGAAAATGAGGATAGGGTTGAGCAGAGGAAAGACATTGCAAAATGGGCTATTACATTAGCTTTTCCAATTTGCAGGTGAAAATATGGTAGCTATAGGGATTTATGCTTTTATTCCCATAGAAATGGTCACTGGATTTCCATTTATAATACAAGAAAATTTTTTACTCGTTTCATCCATAGGACCATAGCTCAAACAAGTTATAGAGGCCATTCAGGTTCAATTGAAAGCTGAAGATGTGATTTTATGCGACATCAACTTTGCCGGTAAAAGTTTATGTAAGCTAATCGAAGCTCGAACAATACTCTCAACTACTTTTAAACGCATTCTAGAGAATATTTCCCTTCATGGAACCTACCAACCTGATCAACAATGTCAATTGATCTTTCTCTGTTGTCCTTAGGGGAATGAGAATCCTTCCCTTAATGGTGCCTCTTGGCTTTATCGACTGCCTCGATTGATCTTTCTCTACTGTCCAATATTTCCCTGCCATCCTTATAAGAATGAGAATCCTTACCTTCATGTGATCTCTTAACCCGTTCAAGAGACTCAATTGATATCTCTCTGACATCCCTTAATGAACAGGAATCCTTGCTTTCGATGGACCATTTCACCTTGCTAGTTGCCAGAGCATCGACAGGTATTTCTCTACCAAAAACTTTGCTCTCCCTTTCTCCATCATGGGACCTCTTAACCCTATCGTTGACCTCAATCGAATTCTCTCTACCGGTGTCAACCTGTACTCCTTTTCTCCTTTTGTACTTTGTTGAGCTTTGTAGCCGTTTGCATCCCTGTAAGCGTCTTTGTCTATCTTTATGTTTGAATCACTCATTTTCTTTGTTATAAAATTCTTTGCCGAAATTTGAACTCTCGTCTTTTCAAACCCTCATCTCCTCAGAAAAATTCTTGCCCATGATTTGAACCCTCCGCTGCTCCAATATTGCACTTTACAGAATAACCCTGTTCCGTTGCATGAGGTTTTATAGGTGCACCCGTGTGGTTTCATAAGATCGAGGTTTATGTTTTGGCACAGTGTTTTATGACACACTAGTGCGGAAGAGTTGTGAAGCACCGGTGTGTTGGAAATATGATATAGAGTGTTGTCCTTGATGGCAACCTACTAAATGAAGATGAAGACATGCGACTGTTGACATGTGTTGTCCTTGATGGAAAACCACCTGATGAAGTTATTCTTGACTTGATGGACTTGGTAAATGATGTAAATCTGATGTGATATGATGTTTGTTGACAATATGATGCTGAGTGTTGTCCTTGGTGACAACTTACTTGATGAAGTTATGTAAGGGAGAATATGTTCTTAATGAAGTAAATCTGATGTATCTACAGCGAGTACAGAAGGCAGTGAAGAAAGGAATTCAGATTGTGCTAAATCTATGGTGAAAGAGTATGTCTCAAGGCATACGCGGATCTGTCTAAGGGAAGTCACGTATGCACGCGGAAAAGAACGTTCCAAGTCGCGTATGGGCTAAAGCGCTCTAAAAGTGCAAAACCAGGGGTAACCACCATGGTATTGACCCATTGTATTGGGTAATGATCCACCTAATTGACCCCGTCCGGGGTTTTTGGGCTCATGGTATTGCTTTGGCCCATGGTATTGAAAAAGGGGCTCATGGTATTGAAAAAGGATAACCTATAAGGAGAAAGAAATTCATTGTGCAAATCATTGTGTGGGAGCAAGATGTACGAGCTTGAATGAATTTACTTCTCTGCGAGTATATTCATTTGAATTGAAAGGGTTACACTTGAATGATAAATCTGAATGTATGATACACCAATGATGAAGAAGGGGATCTAGATCTGAATTGCTCTTGTATTTGCTAGATCTGATTATGGAAGGCTTAGATCTGTGATGAGGCGAGCATCTAGGCGAACATATGTCTGAAGCAAAAGGGTAGATATGAGCTGAACATCTGATCTGATGAAGTATGCTGCTCTGTAATGATTGAAGATCTATACGCTACTTCGCCGCGGAGGAAGCACGTATATATGCGGCTTCAGCGAAGAGAAAGCGCGTATGCGCAATAAAATATACACTGAGGTATACGCTGGTTTGTGTGGACGGAAGCGGATATATACGCGACATCAGTAAAGGGAAAGCGCGTATGCAAACTAGGGTTTGCTGAAGCAAGGGGTATGAAATATCTGATCTGTTCTGCTATGTTTCTGCTATCTGATCTGTGTTGATATGTATCTGTTGGTGACGTAAGTTTGTGCTTAAAAGTATGGAAAGGGTCCAGTATGAAAATATGATGAAATGTGGCCTGCAAGTGTTTTTCTATTGAAGTTGTTGGATCCAGTGTGAAAATTGATGAAACGTGGTCCAAGGTGGTGCTGAGGGTTGTAGCCTTCAGTCAGGGGGTTGTAGCTCCCTTCCGGGTGAGGCTGGTAAACGAGATCGGGGGGTCGTAGCTCCCTTCCAGGAGAGGCTGGTAAACGAGTCAGGGGGTTGGAGCTCCCTTCCAGGAGAGGCTGGTAAACGAGCGCAGGTGGGTGCCTGCGTGCTGGTAGAGTCTGCACCAGCACATATGATATTTTCTCTATAATAAAATATTGAAGGCTGAGCAACTGCAGCGGTGGTTTTCTCCCGACTTGGGTTTCCACCTAAAAATCCTGGTATTCATGTGTGATGCTTTGTGTGATGGTTTACTCTGCTCTTACTATTCATGCTTACTGTTTATTAAACATCTGATGAATGAATGATGGAATGATTTAAGTGAAGATCTAATAACATAATTAGATATCTGTGTATACGCGAGTTTCATAAAGGGTATCCGCGTATATACGCGAGTCTGTTTCAGGAAAGTAGCGTATGGGTTTTAGAAACAAGAAAAAGTAAAAGTTTTGAATATGCAGTAAATACTGATTCACCCCCCCCTCTCAGTATTTTTCCCAACAATTGGTATCAGAGCAGGTTCTTCTGCAGAAGCTTGATCGCTTGAAGGAGATCCGTCGCAATGGGAAGTATACATACAAAAGCTTTGCTGAATTTTGGTGCAAAAGTATGGGCTCTCATGAAAGAATGTGAAAAAGAAAAGGGTACCTTTGTGGATTCTCTAGAAGACAATAATCTTCTTGAAGAAAACATTCAACTCAAAGTAAGCCTATAAGAAAAGAACATAATCATTGAGACTTTTAAAAATCAGCTTGAAGCAAGAGAAAAACGCATGGAGGATCTAGAATGTGAAGTAGTAAGTCTAAGGAAGGATAATGAGCAATTGAATTCTCTCAATTTTGCTAAAAGTTCAGAAACCTTGGATGAGATTATCAAGGTACAACGGTCTCCCTTTATAAAAACAGGTCTTGGATATACTGGGGAATCTTCTCAGACATCAGCACCAAATTCTCTAAAAGCAGCCACTGCTGGTTCTCTACATTCAGCCACTCAGCAAGAGAACAAAGGATATTTACAGGTAAAGCAAGATCACCTCAATTCAAGAAACACTAACAGGGAGATATTTCAAAATGGCTACAACCAACAGGTAAAGTCTAATAGAAGATTTCATGATCACAGAAATTTCTACTTCAATGGACAATGTTTCACATGTCACAACTTTGGTCATAAAGCTGTTCAATGTGTTGCATATAAAACCATCATGACCAGAGAAGCAAGAAAGATAAGGATGAATGATGAACGAAAGAAGAACACCTATAACAATTTTTCTCCTCTTCAAAATGAAGTTGAATGTACTTATTGCAATAAATTTGGTCATGAAGAATCTGAATGTAGGAGCAAGGTCCAGCCAAAAGAGCATGTTCCCTCAAGCTCTAAAGTGTGGAAAAAGAAAGAATTACCGGTTGAAAATTGTGGGATAGCGTTATTTGCAGAGGGTGAAGAGAATCAATGGTACATTGATAGCGGGTGTTCTAGACACATGACAGGTGACAAAAGCAAACTGCATACTTATAATGCTCTAGAGAAGGAAAAGAAAGTTACTTTTGGAAATGATACTCCTGCTGTTATTAAAGGAAAAGGGTCAGTATTTATAAAAGAAAAGGTGAAGGCTAAAGATGTCATGTATGTGGATGGATTAAGGCATAACCTATTGAGTGTTAGTCAAATGTGTGATCAAGGAGCAGAAGTGGTCTTCAGTTCCAAAGAATGTGTGGTTCGTGATCTTGATACAGGTAAAATCATTATAAAAGGAAAAAGAAATCCAAGCAACTTGTATGTACTCAACGGCATAGAACAATGTTACTTAAGCAAATCATCAGAAAATTGGCTATGGCATCGAAGACTGGGACATCTGAGTTTCTCTCAAATCAACAAAGCAAGCAAACTTCAAGCTGTTCGTGATCTTCCCAAGATCAATCTTCCAGAAAGTACCATATGCAAATCTTGTCAATTTGGTAAGCAGACCAGAGTCCGATTTAATGCCAAAGAATGGTCATCAAGTAAGCCTCTTGAACTCATTCATACTGACATCTGTGGACCTATGAGGAAAAAGTCATTACGTGGGGAAGAATACTATATCCTATTTATTGATGACTACTCCAGAATGTGTGAGATCGCGTTTATTAAACACAAAGATGAAGCTTTTGAAAAATTTCAGAAGTTCAAAGCACTGGTAGAAAATGAATTTGATTCAAAAATCAAGTGTCTTAGATCTGATCGAGGAGGAGAATATTCATCAAATGAATTCTTTGAATTTTGTGAACAACATGGCATTAAAAGACAGTTCTCTGTAGCAGGCACTCCACAACAAAATGGTGTAGCAGAAAGAATGAATAGAACAATTGTTCAAATGGCCAGAGCTATGCTTACTAACTCTAATGTTCCTAACATGTTCTGGAGTGAAGCAGCTCGTGCAGCAGTTAACATTCTCAACAAGGCTCATGTTCGGGTAAACAGTGATAAAACTCCATATGAACTCTAGTATGGCAAATCTCCCACTTTAAAGCATTTTAAAGTTTTTGGAAGTAGATGCTTTATCAAAAATAATGATGAAAAACTTGGCAAGTTTGACCCTAGATCAGATGAAGGGATACTTCTTGGCTACTCATCTTCAAGCAAAGCATTCACATGTTACAATAAGAGGCTTCAAAAGGTTGTTGAATTTATTGATGTTGTTATTGATGAGTCTCCTGCAGCTCCTAAAGAAGAAAAACAAACAACAGAAGAAGATGATAATGACATATGGCCTTCTGCATCAGATGGAAATAATATAGACAGTGAATCAAATGAAGAACCTGAAAATGATCTATCTGAAAAAGCTCCATCCAGATACGTTCAAAAGAATCATCCTGAATCTCAGATTTTGGGAGACAAGGAATCAGGTGTACGAACAAGGAGAACTTTTGTGGGATCTTCTAGTCATCAAGCACTTCTATCCACAATTGAACCACACAATGCCAATGAAGCTAGCAAATATGAATGTTGGAAGCAAGCCATGGATGACGAAATTGTTCAAATTGAAAAGAATGACACTTGGGATTTGGTTCCAAGACCTCATGATAAAAATGTCATTGGAACTAAATGGATTTTCAAGAACAAGTTAAATGAAAATGGGGATGTTGTAAGAAACAAAGCTAGACTGGTTTGCAAAGGGTATACTCAATAAGAAGGTATAGACTTTGAAGAAACTTTTGCTCCTGTAGCTAGACTTGAAGCCATAAGAATGTTTCTTGCTTTTTCAAGTTATCAACAAATCAAAGTTTATCAAATGGATGTTAAATCTGCTTTTCTTAATGGTGATCTAGAAGAAGAAGTATATATAGAACAAACGGAAGGATTCATTTTGGGAAATGATGAAAATCTTGTTTGTAGACTTAAAAAGGCTCTATATGGTCTCAAACAAGCTCCAAGGGCATAGTATTATCGTCTTGACAAATATCTTCATCAACAAGGTTTTTCAAAGGGGTCTGCTGATAGCAACTTATACACAAAAGTTGAAAATGATAAACTATTGATTGTGGTTGTATATGTTGATGATATCATTTTTGGGAGTAACGAAGAATCTATGAGTCAGAAATTTGCTTCTGTCATGCAGCAAGAATTTGAAATGTCTTTACTTGAGGAACTAACCTTCTTTCTTGGCTTACAAGTGCATCAATCTACAGATGGTATATTTCTATCACAAACAAAATATCTTAAGCAAATTCTGAAGAAGTATGGCATGGAAGAATGCAAACCTGTAAGTACACCAATGATAACCGGATGCAGTCTCAGTTCTAATGATGATTCTCCCACAGTGAATCAACCAGAATACAGATCAATGATAGGAAGTCTACTTTATCTCACTGGGACTAGACTAGACATTATGCATGCAGTTGAGATTGTTGGGCGATTCCAAGCTAATCCAAAGGAGTCTCACCTTCAGGCCGTTAAAAGAATATTCAAATATCTACAAGGAACTCAAGACCTTGGTCTATGGTATCCGACGAATGATGATCTTACTCTACATGCTTACACTGATGCAGATTGGGCTGGAAGTGTTGATGATCGGAAAAGCACTAGTGGTGGTGCATTATATATGGGACCCCGGTTAGTATCTTGGTTCAGCAAGAAGCAAAATTCTATTGCCTTATCAACAGCTGAAGCAGAGTATGTAGCTGCCGCATCTTGTTGCACTCAACTCCTATGGATGATGCAAACCTTGCAAGATGTTCAAATCAATTGTGAAACTCCTATCTCCATTATGTGTGATAATACAAGTGCCATCAGTATCTCAAAGAATCCTGTTATGCATTCAAATACCAAGCACATTCATCAAGTATCCTTTTATAATGTTGATGTGAACAAAAGACAGAGGTGGAGTATGTTTCCTCCAAAGAACAAGTTGCTGATATCTTTACCAAACCTCTGCCCAGGGAAGCGTTCGAGTATCTAAGACAGAAGCTGGGAGTGGTCTCTGCCAGTCAAAAGAACAAATCTGCATAAATTATAGAAGATGGCTTGGGATACGCGGGTTTCCTGAAACACAGTCGCGTATGTACGCGAGTTCCTGCACAGAAAACCGCGTATGTCTGATTGCTGACAATTTTGGTTGCTGAAAATTTTTGGTTGGTTCAGCTCTCTTCAGCATAGCTGCAGTGCTGTTTGGTATCTCTGGTGGTGTTCCAGTTCTTATGTTTTGATGAAGATGCCTTGATGATTTGTTGGTGAAAATATTCAGGATGCACAAACTAAGGGGGAGCCTTAGTCATATGAAAAGGATGCATGGATGCACAGATTCAGGGGGAGCATTAGCGTTGCTGAGTACAATGCATTGGTGGCATTATGATGGTTCTGTTATATGATCTCTCTTGAGGTCTTCTTGGTATTGGTCATGAAAATTCATATTTGTATTTTTGATGAAAAGGTCATGATGAGACCCTTGATGTAAAATCTGTAATATTCAGTCATGTATGAACTTGTCAAATTTGTAAACCCACTTGGTTGGGTAGCTGAGTCAATTTTTGTAAACCCACTTGGTTGGGTAGCTGAATTGAAATGTGTAAACCCACTTGGTTGGGTACTTGAGTCTTATATGTAAATCCACTTGGTTGGATATTTGATGTAAGTATGAGTCTTTTGGTGATAGGAAGTTCATAGAGTCATGTACTTTATTGAAAAAAATATGTTTGAAGATTCAGCATGAACTCAGGGGGAGTTTGGCCACTTCAGCACATATCAGATCTGCAGAATGTTTCTTCCACATGAGGAGAAAAGGGGGAGAATGTTGGTTTTTGATCCGCCCTTTGCCCTTGATGTCAAAGGGGGAGAGTGACATGGTGTTTGAATAAAGAGAAGATAGTGACATGGTGGTTGAATAAAGAGAAGATAATGATGTGACATATTTGGGAGAGTGACATGATATCTATCTGCTGTGGTAACCAAACACCATCATGGTTGCCATCAAGTCCAATGGGGGAGATTGTTGGAAATATGATGCAGGATGTTGTCCTTGATGGCAACCCTCTGAATGAAGATGAAGACATGCGACTGATGACATGTGTTGTCCTTGATGGCAAACCATTTGATGAAGTTATTCTTGACTTGATGGACTTAGTAAATGATGTAAATCTGATATGATATAATGTTTGTTGACAATATGATCTTTGAGTGTTCGTCCTTGATGAAAACTTGCTTGATGAAGTTGTGCTTGAGAGAATATGTTCTTTGATGAAGAAAATATGATGTATCTACAGTGTGTACAAAAGGCAATGAAGAAAGGAATTCAGAATGTATGATGAAAAGAGTATGTCTCTTTGTATACGCGGATTTGCCTAGGGAAAGTCGCGTATGCACGCGGAAATGAACGTTCCAAGTCGCGTATGGGCAAAAGTGCTCAAAAAGTGAAAAACCAGGGGTAACCACCATGGTATTGACCCATTGTAGTGGGTAATGATCCGCCTAATTGACCCCGTCCAGGTAGTTTTGGGCTCATGGTATTGCTTTGGCCCATGGTATTGAAAAAGGGGCTCATGGTATTGAAAGGATAAACCTATATAAGGAGAAGAAATTCATTGTGCAAATCATTGTGTAGGAGCCAGAATCTCTGAGCTTGAATGAATACTTCTCTCTGAAGTATATCTGAATTGAAGGGTTACACTTGAATGATAAATGCGAATGTATGATACTGATGATGAAGAGGATCTAGATGCGAATTGCTCTTGTATTTGCTAGATCGGTGTGGAGAAACCACCGAAAATCGTGATAGAGGCGAGCATCTGAGCGAACATACGTAAACAAAGGGTGGAGTACGGGGCGAACATCGATCGATGAGAAAGTATGCTCACCATGTGAGATTAGAGGATCTCATTCCTTCCCGCTGCGAGAAGGAAAGCCAGCGTATATCTGTGACAGGCGGAAAGAAAACGCGTAAATGCGCAATGAATTATACTTGGTATCTGGTTTTTGTGTGGACGGAAGCGGATATATACGCGACATCAGTAAAGGGAAAGCGCGTATGCAAACTAGGGTTTGCTGAAGCAAGGGGTATGAAATATCTGATTTGTTCTGCTGTGTTTCTGCTATCTGATCTGTGTTGATATGTATCTGTTGGTGACGTAAGTTTGTGCTTAAAAGTATGGAAAGGGTCCAGTATGAAAATATGATGAAATGTGGCATGCAAGTGTTGTTCTATTGAAGTTGTTGGATCCAGTGTGAAAATTGATGAAACGTGGTCCAAGGTGGTGCTGAGGGTTGTAGCCTTCAGTCAGGGGATTGTAGCTCCCTTCCAGGTGAGGCTGGTAAACGAGATCGGGGGGTCGTAGCTCCCTTCCAGGAGAGGCTGGTAAACGAGTCAGGGGGTTGGAGCTCCCTTCCAGGAGAGGCTGGTAAACGAGCGCAGGTGGGTGCCTGCGTGCTGGTCAAGTCTGCGCCGGCACATATGTTGTAAGATGTTTTCTCTATAATAAAATATTGAAGGCTGAGCAACTGCAGCGGTGGTTTTCTCTCGATTTGGGTTTCCACCTAAAAATCCTGGTGTTCATGTGTGATGCTTTGTGTGATGGTTTATTCTGTTCTTACTGCACCTGTTTACTGTTTATTGAACATCTGATGAATGAATGATGGAATAATATAAGTGAAGATTTAATGACAGATCTAGATCTCTGTGTATACGCTAGTTTCATTAAGGGGATACGCGTATATACACTAGTTTACTGAAGGAAAGTAGCGTATGGGTTTTAAGGAATGAAAAAGTAAAAAGATTTGATTATGCAGTAAATACTGATTCACCCCCCCTCTCAGTATTTTTCCCATCATGGTGCGTCTTAGTACTAAGACACACTGATGCGTGTTAGGATGATAAGCGCACTGGACGAAAAACTAGGAATCTCTGCTAGAAATGCCGTACTATATAAAGTTCTTTTTTTTGGTATGTAAGATCATAATAAAATAATGATAATTCTAAAGTACATGAATTTATTTTCATTATTCTCTAAACTTTATTATGTTACAAAAATTCATATTATTCTTGATGTAGTATTTTACAATTATTTACAAATTTACAAATTTAAATATTTTAATAAAATCATTTCGCAATAATACAATTAAAATTTTACAAATATTTTCTGTATAATTACAATTAATATCACAATTAGAATTAGAATTAGAATTTTACAATTTCACATACAATTACGATTAGAATTAAAATTAGAATTTTAATTTTACATACAATTACATTTACAATTAAAATTTTACAATTACAATCATTTTACAGTAATACAATTAAAATTTTACAAATATTTTACATACAATTAGAATTAGAATTAGAATTAGAATTACATTTACAATTACAACTTTACAAATATTTTACATACAATTACAATTAAAATTAGAATTAAAAATACAATTACAATTTTAGAATCTCATATACAATTAGAATTAGAATTACAATTATTTCACAATAAATTATATATTACAATTACAATTAAAATTTTACATTAAATATTTTACATACAATTACAGTTAAAATTATAATTACAAATACAAATACAATTTTACAATTTTACATACAATTAAAATTTCAATTTCAATTACAATCACGACATAATATTTAATAAATATCATGGTTATTTAATATTAAATTAACTAATAAACATAACGATCATGATAACCATCGTACAAATATCATATTCGACTAAAAAACACATTCAAATTCGCTAACATCATCATGATCATGATAATCTAACAAAACATAATTAGCATTATATAACATCATCACAACACAAACATCAAATATACATCTCACGTAAAATAACTCATGGTATCACATACACATCTATCTGCAAGCTGCACATTAAATGAACATATCTTACATGACCTAACAATATACACATCATGATGATCACCAACATGTAAATTAAGTACAACTGCAACATGAACATAAAATACATGGACCATATATATATATGTATGTATGTATGTATGTATGTATGTATGTATGTATGTATATATATATATATATATATATATAACTAAATAATGTTAAAATATACAACTGTAATATAAATGTCATGGATCAGCTGGTGGTACAACATCAATAGTAGTACTAGTGAAGGCTTGCTCAATCAATGGTGCAACCTCGACGGATGATGGTCCAGCCTGCTCATGATCATGAGTATTAATGGATGCTGCAGGCTTTTGGCTAGACGTGGTTGATGGTCCAGCCTCATCTCCATGATGACTGCTGCTAGACTCTAGTGGAGGCTCATGCTCATCCGGCGCAGTGCGAGGTGAACAATCATGAGATGATGAGTCGCTGCTTGCGGACTATCCATCACATGCTGCGTCTCAACCATGCCTATAACATGCAACAATCCTCCTCAGCTGCATAACTAAGGTCGTAGCTCCTACAACATGCCGCATCAGGCTGTACATGTCACACGACATGCCTCTCCAAATTTGTAATACCCTATCATCGGCATGCATGTCTCTGTAATGAGTGGGCTTGATGTTCACCTCAACAATCAATGCATTTAGTTGGTCATCCAACTCCATCCTGTATCTAGTATCAAGTCGACCACGCCTAGCACAAGGCAGTATCGGTGCACCAGCAGGAGCATGTCTTTCTACACCGACCTCCGGATCATCCTCAGCATCTAGCATGCCCTGATCGTCATCAGGATCCACACCTGGATCATGTGGTGGTGCCGGCATGTCCTTGCCATCAAAAGAGCCAATGTCTACAAAATATATAGAAGTACACAACGATAATTAGACAATTTCATTACACAATTTAATAAAAACAAGTTAAAGAAAATGTTAGAATAAATTTAAGTAAAACAGCAATACTACCTCTATCATCTGGCAGCTCATCATCTGTGAAGAGGATGTTGGCACACCCTTTCCAATCCAATCCAGCATAAGGAAAGGGGACCATAATGAAGGGATGAAGCTGGTCAACACTAGCTAACAACTCCAGTGCATCATGTGATATCCTTGATGGAAACATAGTCTTTCCCCTCTTGGGCATCATCTACCCCCACATGTGCATCTTTGCCTCGACCATCGGCCAGTATGAGGTTGCCGAAAAAAAGTAGGCTTCATCTCTCGAAACCTCTCAAAAAATAAAAAAAAAATCTCTGAAGCAAAAGGGAAGTTGACCCTCCCTTGTGCATGACCACGACATCTATCTAAGGCTGTACAGAACTGCCACAAAAAATTGGTAGAGAACCTGACAAGTCGTGGCACCTGTACTAAAGAATCAACATAATATAGAAGCAAGCAACTAATGCGTTGCCCGTCATTGGTGTTGTGTGAAATGGTAGAAATGATAAGTGAGAGGCACTGCACCTCCTCACTACCAAATGAGATAATACGTAACTGACCTCCAGGGATTTGAAAATCTACAGGAGATAGCATTGATGCTCTAATGTATCTCTGGGAGTAAAATAACTGACTCCTTGCTACAAAACCAGTTGGAACCTCTGAGAACGAGGGAAAATCCACCCCTCTCCTCGATAGCCCTGTAATGAAATATATATCCTCCTCATTGGGTGTGTACCACTGGTCACGACCAACCTAGAAAGCTTGTTGGTGGGCATTCCACCTGCGGATAAGATGTCTCAAAAAAACACAATGGGCCTTTAGGGAAGTAGCCTCCTCATAGAACTTTAGGAGGCCTACCTGCCCTAGGAGCCCCTGGGTAGCTGTTGTAATAGGGTGAGGGTACGCATCTCTCTCCCTCTCTCAAACCTCCCACAGGCGAATCATGTCATACTGCTCCGCCTGTTGTTCTTGTTGTTCCCCATCTTCTCTCTGAATCATCGACATATTAAATAAATTTTTTCTATTAAATGAGACATGTATTTAGGAATATACATATATAATTTTTTTGGAAAAAAAAAACAGACCAGTCAGTGTGCCACAAAAAATAGTCATGCACCGGTTCCGGTACATTGTTTGTTTATCGCGCACCTGGGGCGGTGCCCTAGATGACATTCAACGCACCATATGTAGTGCACCTAAAAAATTTTAAAACACCGTTGACTATGTATGGTGTTAGAAGAGAGGTTCGCTAACTAAAATATATGCCTCAACGCGTATAGTTGTGTTAGCACATCAAATTCTTGACTAATTACATAGTAAGCATTGGAGTCTTTTACCAGGCCGCACTGTTGACCCTGTCGAAATGCCGAATGCAGTGTGTAGACAGACACTGGGGTGGATATTTCCGTCAACGTACCACATTGCCGATATTCCACATGGTCAATTGTGTGGCAGGCTAAATGACCGCACCACACTTTTTTTTATTTTAAAATAACACAGTGCGCCTTTCGGTACCACCCTAGAAACGGTGCGGCCCGTAAATTTTACGTGTAGCACTGCTTACCAGTGTGAGCCAAATGGCTCGTGCACACTGCACGAATTTTTTTTTTTCTTTTAAATAGTTAATTTGAAGGTTATTTGAAATTATAATCCACTAAAAAGATAAATTATGGAAAAATAAGAAAAATACCTATACATTTCATCGTCGAGGAGGCATATTGGCTGTAGAATTTGCAAAAGAAAATTTGCCTATTGTTTTGCAAAAAGAAAGATGGAGATTGGTGAGCAATGCACAACAACAGTGTGTGAAATGGGTGCAATGGGAGCACTGATGTCAGGGAAAATTAGAGAAGGATAAATTTCACCAGTGCTTGAGAGCTCTAGAGCACTGAGAAAAGTGAAAAATGCGGTTTTTTGGCCATAATTTTTTTTTATTTAAACCTGTTCTGGTGCGCGGTGTTTTATAGGCGCACCAGTGCTGTTTCTTATGAACAAACCAGTCAGTTTTTTTTTTGGCACGGTGTTTTATGATCCACCAGTGCAGTTTCTTTATACCGCACTGGGCGGTTTCTATTTTGGCACGATGTTTTATGATGCACTGACGCAGAAGATTTGTGAAGCACCAGTGCTCTATAGTAATACGACACACCGGGCGGGTGTGTACGGAGCACACGGTGTTCAGTGTGCCAATGTTTTGTGCACACCAGTGCTTTCTCTTGTAGAGAGCACTGGTGCAATTTGGAATGATAAGTGCACCAAGCTGAAAACATCTGCAAAACCCTCCGCCTGCCAACCTCCTCTAGAAACCTCCGCTAGAAACGGATGTATGGGGTATTTTTATAAGGGGTGTTACACCATTTTTTGGTCATCTAACCTATTATTATTAGATGGACCCAAGTACACCATGTAAGACCAATTTTACCCTAAGTAAAATTGCTTTCACTATGAAAATAACTTAGTAAACCACCTTTATTAAGTTGTTTATGGTCTAAACAGGAAACCCCATGAGGAAATATTAAATAAATCTACATTTGTTTGATTTTCCTCAAGGAATAATTAGTTAAACAACGGTTTAATTAATATTCATGGTTATATTTAACCCAAAACAAGGAAATTAATTAGATAAATCATTATTTATCTTATTATTTTCTAAGAATAATTATTTAAACCTTATTTAAATAATATTCTTTGTTAAATATGACTAAATCACCCTTAAATAATTAAATAAATCATTATTTATTTGATTATTACTCAACCACATCCTCAAAATGATAAATAAATCATTTATTTATTTATTATTTACAAATAAAGGGATTTGACCCAAGTCAAATTCCTTTTCCCTCCAACAAATATAATAAAATATTCCATAAATGTTGGATCTTGATTTGGTTAATAATATTTTAACTATGCACCAATATTTAGACTAACTCAATACTTTGTTATAAATAGAAGGGTTTTTCCATTCATTCATTACCTTTTGTTGCCTAAAGATCACTTTGGATCTATACTTTTGGTCTGACTTTGATCCACCATCATAGTCATATTTTGCTACCATTTTTGTCTAGGTTTTCTACACCATCAAGAGAGAGAAATTTTAGATCTGAAGTGTTGAGGACTTACAAGAACCCATCCCATTGAGCAGAATTGGTAACAGCCTTCTGTGCTTTCCTCCCAGGTGCCATTAATACAAAATTCATTCAACATATTCTTGTCTTGTCTATTGGATGCATGGATTAAATATTGTTTTATTCACTGGTTAATGTCTTTTGATGCATAGATCTATATTTTTGCAGCGTTTATCTTGATCAACTAACTATAGATCTGAGGATATTAGCAACCATATTTTTCTATTAGGGTTGTTTTTTATGTGCAAATAAAGTGGTCTTTTTTCGCACGCTTGCAATTAAGATTCATACTAACAACTGGCGACTCCACATGGGTTTACGATTACGACTGTTGTCGTTTTCTTTATCCTTGCATATCCAGGTGCTTCAGACCCTAGGATTTCTCTTCAAAATCTTGTTTTTTCTTTTCTTGTTTTTGTTTTTAACCTATAAACCTTAAAACAGTAAAAATTCTAACTTTTGTGTGTTTTCGGACCTATTGCGCAGGTGACAGACATCAACCGCAACTGAGACGACAATTTTTACTGAAATCTACTGCCGAGAATGCCAGAAGTGCAGGTTGCACTTCTTGGCCCTAAACCTGTGACCTAGAGCTTCAGGACACACTTTTCAGCCCAAAAACTATGACCTTTGCTGAAAATAGGTCAGAAACTGCGACCTAGATTTTTTGCGGGAGTTTTTCTGAAAGTTTTCTGTGTTTGTATGGGCCTCTGTTCAGGGTTGTCTAACCTCTGTATCCACCTATTTTGGACCTGTACTTGTTCTGTTTTACTCAACTAAATGGGAACCTAGCCCCTAGGGCTTCAGTACCCTCCACACTTTGTGAAAGAGTTTTAGCTACTGTAGGTTGTCTAAAATTTTCAGACTGTTCAACCATTTTTCAGATTTGATACCTCACCTTCAGATCCACTTCAGATTGGCTAGTTATACATCCAAATCACCTCATTTAGTTTTGTTTGGGTTTTCCTCTAGGGTTCAGTCTGTTTCCCTC
The DNA here is from genome assembly GCA_034641835.2 of Pinus albicaulis. Lineage (NCBI taxonomy): Eukaryota > Viridiplantae > Streptophyta > Pinopsida > Pinales > Pinaceae > Pinus > Pinus albicaulis. The sequence goes on from CM076584.1 coordinate 1,102,611,698, forward strand.
CAGGATATAACCTTTCTCCACCTCATTTACAACAATTTTTTCCTCTGATTTGTTGCTGTTTTCTGCACCACTTTCCAGCATATTTTGACCTTTAGATCCCTATCCCTCTTAACCTTATATCTATTGGCTATATTGGTTTTGACTAGTTTTTCGCCCACCTACAAACTACTTGTTGAGAGGCCTGCCTCCTTGGGTTTAGATTATTGCATCATTAGCTATTTATTTACTGTTATTTCAGTTTCATATACTGTTATCTGCAAGTTTATTTACAGTTACACAACACACTTTTTCTTTTTCTCTACAAACGTTTGGGTTTAAAAATTAAAATTTACACACTTTGCACACACACCCTAAGCGAAAAAGGGCTTGGTTATCACCACCAAACAAAGACTCTAAAACATTGAAATCAATTGATACTACACCTCTTTGCCCTTGTTTCGACATTGTAATCAGTTGATCCTGCACCTCCTTGCCCTTGTCGGTGTCTTTTTCCTTTGTGTCGTGTTTGTGTCATCACCATTGTGCCACCAAGGCGTTTATCCCAGAGACTTCTTGGCCTTCATCCTCAGTTTCTCGTAGGAAGACTTACTCCTCCACGTAGGATTCAAGTTAGTCCTCCTTCGAGTCCGCATTCTGACTCTTCTTCTGGTTTATTGGGTTCTCCTTCTGCCCTCGGTTCTCCTCTTTTCACCTTCACCATGTCTAGTTCAGGACTTAACACTGGTGGTAGCTCCGTCCCTAATGCTGGCAATACTACTAGTGGCACATCAACAAGAACTATCCCGTCTGCTCGCTTGCTCCCCTATATGGCAGGCCTCAGTCTTCCCGATTTTGACCAGTTGATAAATGACCCTATACACAATGATGCTAGTTGTCCTGCTATGCCGACTAAGCTCCCTTACGACATCCCCAAGTTTGAAGGCCTTGCTGGAGAAGATCCTACAAATCATGTTCGATCTTTCCACATGTGGTGTTCATCTAACTCCATTACCGATGACTCTGTCCATCTTCGGTTGTTCCAACGTATGCTTACAGGTGAAGCTTCTAAGTGGTATGTTGATAAGGCCCCTTCCTCTCATACCACCTTTGTGACTCTTGCCTGGGCTTTCCGTCTTACATATAGCTTCCCCTTTGTTATGACACTGGTATCGAACTTTTGACTTCTTTCCATCAATTGTCTGTGACCTGCCTATCTAATCATGTCCAGGAATCGCAGAGAAGAAAGAGCCTATGTCGAGCCCCTACATTCGAAGACCGTGTCTGCATGGAATGGTTCCTTAGATCTCTCTCACCTCCTATCGGGAAAGATGTCGCATCACATTTTCCTCAAACTGAAGAAGTCGCTCTCCAAATTTCATTAAAATATGACCTAATCTACACTCAGTCGGGTTATGTTTATATCATTCTACCTAATCTTCCCAGACCTAGTGGTGCCAACGCACTGAGGGCATCTCATGCCGCCAATGGTATCATTGGAGCTCTCTATAATCCATACGCTCAACCTCCCATGGGTTATGGTTTTCCTTGGGGGGGCCAACACCTCTTGCACTTTTCCCCCTCCCAGTAGCATGTATCCAGGATATGGCATGCCTCCTCTTTATTCCCAACCTCCTATTCACCACACTGTTACCCAACCTCCTTATTATCCATATCCATAGCCAGGTGTTCCATCTCCTCCAGCATTAGCACCTATGTCTCCCTTTCCTTCTCAAACCCCACAATAACAGCCACCGCCCCCTAAGGGGCAGGTGTATGCACAACAGATCGTGACTAATCCTCCTCCCTCCAAAGAGAAGTGGAAAGGCACTCAAAATAAATTTTCTCCCAGTAATCCTGGACCTAATCTTCAAAATAATACACCTAACACTGCTAACCAGCAATAAAAAAGTCAGCCCAAGCAGGACAAGCCTGTTCCCATGAACAAGCCTTGTTCTTGTTGTGGTGTTTACAGTCATTTCACGCACGATTGTCCTATTTTACCACAAATGAAGCATATGTGGGAGTCTCAAGCAGCATTGTAAGGACAACAAGCCTCCCCTTTCGTCCCTCCCAGTGCTGCACCTAGTCAGGCGATTGTGTTTACTAATCCTTTCCCTCAGCAAGGATTTGTGGCTACCCAACTTCCTAAAGGTCAGGTGGCCACTCAAATTCTTCCATCTGGTACCTTCGACTACCAGCTTCTCATGATGAAATATGACCAACCTATAACCTTTGACCTTAATCTTGAGACTCGGTCCTGATAGTACAACAAGAATCCAGCTACGTCTGTCCCCGAGCCACCTTCTTCGGTCTCTACAGAACCTCTTTCAACACCTAATTTTCCTTTACAGATCACTCAGCCTAAGGAAGAGGTTCATACCAAGTTCCCTATGGGACCATTACGCCGAAATGCTGCTTCTAGAAAAGATACCCATTCTTATAGTATAGTAGATGATTTGGCGCAATCTCCTGCCGCCATCTCAATGCTAGAACTTGTCCAGTTGTGCCATTCACAACGAAAAGCTCTACTATCTGCCATGGGCGCTGTAGACCCTGCCGATGATTACTTGATCATTTTTTATGCTGACTGGTCACAACATCCTCCTCTTCCTGCTTCCATCACCATCCAAATCCAAGTCAAAATCCAAAACACTCACGTTTCTCGGTGTATCATTGATGAGGGGGCATCCACCTTTGTGATGTCTGCTTCTGTTTGGAAGAAACTCGGATCATCGGAGTTGGCTCCTTCCAAAATCATTCTTCGGGCGTGGGATGGCCACGCCTCCCAGCCCATTGGCATATTCCACAATTGTCCTATTACTATTGCCACCATTGACTAGTTGACATATTACGAACCGAAGTCTCAGACCTCCCCTGATTCCATCATCTCTTCGGTGGCCAATAAGTAAACCGTTGATCCTTTGACTAGTGTCTCACCTGAAGTCTACAAGGACTCCTATTTTCTTGGTACATTCCCTGGCATCCCTCCTCTTGTCTCTGATCCCAACTCATCGAATATTTGCATGATGTAATCATCTACGGCTGCCCTCAAGCGGCCTGCTTCGACTAGTCAGCAGCCTCCTCATCCTCTGTAGCCTACTCCTAGCCCTTCAATTAAGCCTTTTGGACCTCCTCCTCCTAACCCTTCATCTATAGATGCTACTCATGAGCCTCTTTATCCTCATGGAACGGTTCCTCCAGGCCTTAACCATCTTGGAGCTGTCCCGCCTGGCCATTACCCCTCCTGTCAGATACCATTCTTAGCTCCCCCTCTTGGAGTGAACACGGTACCTGTTATGGCTACCCTCTCTCTTCCCAACGTGACCGTGGGGATTCCCATCTGGTACCTTGATCCCCCAACTGCTACCTTGCCTAGTCAACCCAAACCTTATCTTGCTTTGACCCCGGTTCAACCGTTCCCTATCACTTGTCCCACTGCTACAGTGCCTCAGCCACCTCAACAGGAACCATCTCTTGTTGCGACCACTTTGGGTAAGAAGGAAAAAACTTGCATGAGGGCATCAATAGACAAGGTTGTCCCAAAAAACCATGCTCCTCCTCAGCCTCCAAAGCATACAGCTCCATGTGCTTTGTGTGATGTTCTTGGTCATGCCACCCATAATTGTCCTGAATTGACTCATCTCAAGCCCATGGTTAGCGAAGTGTTTCCAGAGCCTGATATCCCAGAGGTATATGTCATTATACCTGATTCAGTCCCAAAACTCAAGTCTTTGTGCACAAATCACCCCTGTGCTTTTTGTGATTTCCATGGCCACTATACTTACCTCTATCCCCGCCTTGAGGACTTCCGCACCTCTCTAGTGGCAATTTGCCGATTCGAGGCCAAGCGCAATGAGTCCACCACTCCCTTATTTGCACATTTTTCTTTAGTAGAACCAGAGGACACATCCAATCCCATAGACATCCCCCTCCAAATGTCGAAATGCCAGATTATTCGGCCACTGTCCACTACCTGTCATCATCTATGAGATCCTCGGTGGAAGAACCCCCTAGGCCTTCCCCTTCTATTTCGCTTGACCTCCCTTCAGTGATCATCTTCAGCTCAACATTGGTGGATCCTTCATCTACTTGTTCTTTTGTCACCCTTCATGACACTACGCATGTGAACCTCACTTCTCATGATGATGAGTCAGGTAGCTTTGCCGCATCCGGTAGTTTCTCTTCCACTAGTCACCCCATCTTCTCTTATGATGACGACATTATGGAAGCAGTCACCACCCTTGACTTTATCTATCCCCCCTTACATCGAACCCATGCATTAGAGCCACATACACCTTGTGGCCATTACATTGACACCTAATTTTTGGGTAAGGGGGCACCCATATTTGAGAGACTAGGAGAAGCAATCCTCCACAACTCTCCTAGTGTATCTGGTCGTGTTGACTCTAGTACCATTATTCTTCCACATTTAGAAGAACCTCTAGAGTCCCATATCACTTTAGGTCACTCTAGGGCTGATACCCCTCATCATTCCTTCATCTTACATCAACAACCCAGTCCCTTAGACATTGTTATTGACCAACCTGTGAGTTTTCTAGGAGAGCACCAGTTCATTATTCTGAATCCTCTCTTTTGGATATGACACCATGTATGCCAACCTAGAAACTTAAAGTCCATTTGATTCATATATGTAGTACGAAAAGAGATTGGTAATCCTCCATTCCATTTCTCAAACTGCATAACCATAATGAAAACAAATGGCACACCACATCATTAAAATGTGTTTAGATTCCCCTTTTTCTAAATACATTTTGGCATGACCAAAACATGCTTTTGGGCACCGATGCCCCTCAACGATAAAAATCCCATATCTCAGCCAAAAACAACAGTGAAACCCCCTTTCTTTGATAGGTCGCACTTTTCAGGTCATTTCCTAGGATAGGTTGCAGTTTTTTGCCCAGTACCTGCTACCCAGGTCGCAGAACAGACCCCAAAAAGTGCGACCTAGCCTATTCATGAGCTCTAGGTACCTAAACTAAACTTTCAATCCACTGAAATGAAAGAGTAGGATTAGGCCTCTTACCTGCAACTGACGGATCTCAATTCCAATGGTCGATTTGTCTGCTACAATCGCTGCAAGATTTAGGGCCTTCTCTCCTCACTACATTCACCATAGCTCCACATGCAAATGAGTGAATTTGGAGGGAAAATGCCTTATTAAAAGAAAACCCCTAACTTTTCTTTCGCCTGCTGTGGCCAAACCGTAGCTCAGTTTGACGAACTGTCTGTACCATTGGAAAGCTCTCACCTAGCCCTCAAACAAGTATCTATAAGTTTTTAGTGACTTGATACTTCACCAGGACACATTTTATCCAGGAAGCGTCACTTCACCCCCCCTCAAAATCTAATTTCTTCACTTGCAACACTCATACTGGGGGTACCATTTTGCCTCCATACTTGACCACGCTCATGTCAATTTTCGTCATGATTTACCATCTTGTACTCATGTTTTTTGGTCCCCCATTGGACCTTTACTGTTTGGCAGCAGCATCAAGTCGCCCTTGTTTAGAGCATCCGAGTTGAGTCACCATCGCATTCATGGAGTCTATCCCGAGTCCCTTTGTATCCCACTATAGTCATCCGTCCTTTATTGCTTGGTCCCTCTCTCGTGTTGCGCATTATGGCCTCCATTCCCACCATCCCCTATCCCTCATGATATTGTGTCAGTCGCTGTCAGGTAATCCATGCCCTTTATGCTCTAACAAGGGAAGTCATCCGTCTGCTACTCAGTACCCCCCATTTCATCATCACCCCTGGTGTTCGTGTGTTAGTCGATCAACTATTTTCTCTCATGCCTTAGTTGAGGACCTCTTATTGCCTCACCTATGGTAGACATCCTTCAGTCGACATCAGATCATTTATTCCAGAAGACAGGTCTAGAGGGCGGTGTACCTTGGTTCCAACTTCCACTCTTGTTCGGTGCCTCGGATCAGGAAAAGGGACACCTTATAGCCCTTTGACTTGATTTTTTCTCAGCTCCAGTTCCTTTTAGCATGATCTAGATCCGTATACTTGATGGTTTAGAGATGTAGCAGATTGGATCAGTGATTCCCGGGTGTGTGTGAGATGTTTCAGAGCTCATGAGGAGGTGGCCCTACAGGTAGCCCCCCACATGCTCGGATGACCTCTTCATTTCAACCTCCGATGCAGCTCCATAGATTTGATGATGTCAGCCTCAGGCGCTTGTAGCACCTTTTCGATTGCATGTATCAGTCATATTTTCACCCTTTCCTATTTACAGGGGCATTTGGGTTGTATTTGTATCTCATGTACTCAGATGTTATTGTATAAGTCCTGGTTTTTATCCCAGGCACAGTATGTATGTGGGATTCATTATCATATTTTTATCTGGCTCATGTTTATGCCAGCATGTACTATATTGTTAAGTCCCTTGTTTACTGGATGCATTATTCTTTGTACTTTGTCTCGGCGGGCATAGGTATGCCTCCCCCACCGCCTATAGCACAAGTACTCACTCATAAAAGAGACTTGTTGCACCTGTATGTCTCACCTCCTCAGGGTCTAGTCCTCTCAGCACTTTGGTCTACCTTATATTTCTTTCTCTGACTTCCCCTTCGGTGTCTAGTGATTGAGTTCTTACAACATACTTCGGTCATACGATTGGCTCCTAATGCTCGCATGCTGGGGGGCAATATGTTACACCATTTTTTGGTCATCTAACCTATTATTATTAGATGGAACTAAGTACACCATGGACCTAAGTACACCATGTAAGACAAATTTTACCCTAAGTAAAATTTCCTGCGCTATGAAAAATAACTTAGTAAACCACCTTTATTAAGTCGTTTTTGGTCTAAACAGGAAACCCCATGAGGAAATATTAAATAAATCTACATCTGTTTGATTTTCCTCATAGAATAATTAATTAAATAGTACTTTGATTAATATTCCTAGTTATGTTTAACCCAAAACAAGGAAATTAATTAGATAAATCATTATTTATCTTATTATTTCCTAAAGATTAGTTATTTAAACCTTATTAAATAATATTCTTTGTTAAATATAACTAAATCACCCATAAATAATTAAATAAATCATTATTTATTTGATTATTACTCAACCACATCCTTAAAATGATAAATAAATCATTTATTTATTTATTATTTACAAATAAAGGGATTTGACCCAAGTCAAATTCATTTTCCCTCCAACAAATATAATAAAATATTCCATAAAAGTTGGATCTTGATTTGGTTAATAATATTTTAATTATGCACCAATATCTAGACTAACTCAATATTTTTTTATAAATAGAAGGGTTTTTCCATTCATTCATTACGTTTTGTTGCCTAAAGATCACTCTGGATCTATACTTTTGGTCTGACTTTGATCCACCATCATAGTCATATTTTGCTACCATTTTTGTCCTGGTTTTCTACACCATTAAGAGAGAGGAATTTTAGATCTAAAGTGCTGAGGACTTACAAGAACCCATCCCATTGACGAAAAATGGTAACACCATTCTGTGTTTTCTTCCCAGGTGCCATTAATAGAAAATTCATTCAACATATTCTTGTCTTGTCTATTGGATGCATGGAGTAAATCTTATTTTATTCACTTCTTAATGTATTTTGATGCATAGATCTATATTTTTACAGTATTTATCTTGATTAACTAACTACAGATATGAGGATATTGGCCACCATATTTTGTTGTTAGGGCTGTTTGTTATGCCTAGCTAAAGTGGTCTTTTTTCGCACACTTGCAATTAAGATTCATAGTAACAAGGGGTTCCTAAAAAACATCCGCTAGAGGGTTTTTTCATTGTAGTGCTATGTTATGTCTATGTAAATATCGATACTACCTCTTTGTCTTATGTTTGCACATCCAATGAAACTTTCTTGCTAGTTCTAGGGGTTGCGTACGTTCGAATGTGCTTTATTTTTCGCTTTTCTTTTTTTCTGTTTCCACACTTGTGTCACCCATTTTGCTTAGATTTACAATATCCATCTTTAACTGAACATTTTATTTTAAAGATATTTGGTTCCAGCGTTGACTAGAAATTTTCTTTTTTATAAGTTCTGTTAGAGTCAGTCCTTACAGTCCTCCGTCAGAGATCATTTCGCTTTTTGCATATTCATTCTTAGGTGTCTCGCTTGTTCCACTTCGTTGCATTTCGCTAGGAGCATGTCATTGACTGACGAGGGGGTCTGGTTGTCATGTGTTTCCTCATGCTTGTACCTGCAGGGCTATTTAAAAATTCCTCAAAAATCACTGAAGTTCATCGTCATTTCATTTATGGTCATTAATGATTGTTTTCACTAAAAAGAGTCTTTAGTCCTAGAGTCTAGGGTTTTCAAGTCCTTTGCATACATGTCTTAAAGCCCACAGGCCATGAGGTTGGTTTCGCAAGTTTTCTATTTCACATTTTTATCATCAAAAGCATTTGAAGACATTTCTAGTCCAAAACTCTGTTTTGGAACTAGAAATTGTCTAATTTTATGTTTGTAATAATTTTATTTATTTCATCATAAGAAGCTTCAGTGCAAGCCTTTGATATTTTCCAAAGCCAAGTGCCGCATCCCTGCAAAGAAAAACAAGTATTTTTAGTCCAAAACTCAGAAAAGCCGAAAGAGAAGCATTGTATTAAATGACCAAATGTCAAAATGCCAAACATTATGAAAGTGGGTTATCAAACAAATTTGAAATCAAATCTTATTTGGTGAGATATTTTCTTCATATATAAACATGGCAAACAAATTCATTTGCAAGAAATCCGCAAGGCAGAAGTCAAAATTGAGTTCTTGAAGGCCGAAGCCGTGTTTTCATAGCCGTGGACAGTGTTTGGAGTGCGCGCTACCCATACATGGTGCGCGCTACCCACATGGTGCGCGCTACCCACTTAAATGCCACAGCCAGTGTTAATTAACACGGGTGCTACCCACTTGAGGCACGCTACCCATTGGGTAGGGGCGCTACCCATACAGCGACAGAGCCCAGAAATTTTTGTCTTGCACCCAGTTTCGTATCAAATCGACTCCAGCAACTTGCAAACAGGTTTTTATCATTTCTCAGTAGATTTTTAGCATGATTGTGGTGTTATTGATGTTGGGAAACAAGCCTTGGTTGAAGAGAAATGTATAAACCGTACATTCATATGCAGATTTATTTTTTAAGGGTTTTGAAAATATATGGACAGTCTTGTGAAGGTTTGAAAACTTTTTTGAATGGTAGATATGCTCATGCCCTAGCACATTGTGTACATGATCCTCATGCCCTTAGTTTATCACCTTATCACTGCTGTCATGCCCTTTTATGTTTTTACACGGTCTTATGTTGACTAGTCTATATCCTCCATCACCATAATATCTTCGCTGCTGTCATCATCATTCTATTGCCACTGTCATGGCCGTTTGTTTCACTATGGTCACTGTCATGTTGTTCCTATTCTCCATTTGATAAAACACTGTCCCATACTTGTTTGCTCCTTTGACAAATTTTGGCCATCATTATAAAGTTATACCATACATTTGCATTTGGTACTCATTTGTCAAACTTACTTGTGACCAAAACAGTGATAGTTTTTATGCCATTAAAACAGAGCCATCCTCATTATGATTTTGTTTTTCTGTGATACTTGGGTACATGGGTGACATTTATTGGGTTTTGAACATACATTAAAACTTTGCCTTCACTGCACCTATATCAGCATCCATATTGCAAATATCTTGTTTTCAAAGCCATGTCAGAGACAGAGTCAGTTTATGAGCAGGAGTCGGACAGTGATTCCACAGCAGAGGGTAATGTGCCACGGAGGCCTCACAAAGGTGGCAAAGGTGGTAAACATCTCAGGGAGGAGCCTACTTCTTTGGCTCAATTGCAGGCATGTCCGCTTGCAATGGATTGTTTTCGAGTTCAGTCATGTTTTCGATTATGTGAAATGATTTCACAAACCCAGCTTCATCGTGAACTAGCTCGTCTGTTTTTTCTACATTTACATGATGGCCGTGTAAATCTCGCTAGAGTAGATTTTGTTCTGTCACCAATGACTATTGCTCAGGCCACCGGCATACCAAATTTAGGAGAGGAATGGAACAAACGTCAGAAGTTAGAGAAATTCCACTATGAGCCATACATCAAACCTGGGTATATGAGGCACTTGGGCAGAGTTTTTCCTTTCAGATTCCTGAGGGATGAGTTTGCACCACTGATGAAACTCATCATTTGGTATTTCAGTTGCGAGGGCAAATTTGCGCGTCTCTTTGCATACCATGTTCGTTTGTTGATGCACTTCACAAGGGTACGTATGATGAACATTCCGTATTTCATGTATCGCAACATAGAGAGGATGATGATTTTTGTACAGAAGAAGAGCCCAGCACAGCAGCATAGAAGTATATATCATTACGCTTTGATCAAGATCATAGTGTTACATCAGTTGGCACAGCAGGGCATCGCTTGGGAGGATTTCATCTCCCGTGACTTTTTCACAGCGTCACAGCCGCCTCCCGAGGTAGTTCATGATGCGGGAGAGCCTTCACACCAGCCTGGCATTCCTGAGATTGAGCATATCAGTGCTCCATTGTTTGTGACATATCAGCGAGGCCACAGGGCCTTATTTGCAGCTACACGGCGAGTATTATCTCCACCCGGGGTGGAAGGGGTCTTGCCGACTCCATCAGCAGAGCGAGTATTATCTCCACATGATGTGGAAGGGGTCTCGCCTTCTTCTTCAGCACAGGTACAGATCCAGGACAGGGGCAAGAAGCCCATGCATGATGAGGGCCCATCAGGAGGCCGGGACACAGATTTCACGATCATTGATGTTGATGCGAGCTCTCCTAGCTCGAAACTGAGGGAGATCATCCAGGAGCAAAGGACCGAGAATGACACGCTGAAAGATAAATTGCAGAAGGCTCAGTGGGTGATTAATTACCTGGAGCAGTGTAACAAACAGCTAGAGGATAAGCACACACTTTATGAGCTGTGTCGAATCCGTGAGGATCGACAATTGGCCCGGAAGAGACCCGATGACATGACACCAATCGATCGAGATTCTATACTCACGCATGTTAACATTCATCTGGAGAGGTTGCTGGCAAAGGCAAATAGAGAGAAAGACATGCTTCGTCACATGAAAGGCCATTATTGGGCTCGCATGCATGTCTACAAAGCGAGAGTGAAGATTCTGAAGAGGAGGTTGAGCGAAGCACTAAAACGGCGGAAAAGGCCTGATCGACTCCAGATTTTGGCTGAGGCTTCGCTGGCTGGGCATGATACATGATGGAGGGTCTTTGCTCTGAATTTGAGAAAATTCGGAGAAATTTTTGTCATTTTGAAATATTTTGGTCTAAAAACAGGTTTTTCAGCTATACGGGTAGCGCGTCGATATGCTCACTTTTTTTCGGGACACTTGATGAAGGAAATATTTGCATTTTTGGGTTTTTCATGGTAAGTTATGCATGCTCCGGCATTGTCGAAGCATTTCATCAGATTCTGGATGGTCAAAAGGCCCAAAAACACCATGAAAACCACCTTGCTGCCACCTTTTGCACCAGCAGGAAGTACTTCTGGGAGAATGAAGTTTTGGAGGTGCAAATGAGCTCCAAATTGGAAAATTCCACTTGGGTTGGATAGCCAACATCCAGGGATTTCCAAAAATCTATCATGAGCTCAATTTGGATGCCGGGAAGTGCCTCAACATCAGACTGAAAGGCGCGCTACCCATACAGTTCAGGCGTGCTACCCACATAGATTTTTGGCTAATTTTTCAACTTCCAGCTCAGAATTTCTGCCAGATGGGACCAGTTTTGCTTGTGGATGAAATTTTTAGGTTTTCATGATGTAAATTGATGGTTGGAATGTAACTTTGGCTTACTTTTACCTATTCTAGAAGATTCACTCTCAAAAAAGTGAAAATCATGTAAATGAATCAGTTTCCACTCTTTTAGAGGCAAGTTGTTAGCTGCCTAGATTTTAGCTCCTTGATTAGAATTTGGTTGAAACTGATCCTTGAAGAAGGAATTCGACCCCTAGAGGCATGGGAAGGGGTTATATTGATCTATATATTGTAATTTTTGAGACATTCTACAGGTTGGACTCTTGGGAAACTTTTGGCACACTATTGTACATATTTTTCATATTTTGGCTAAGGAAAGATCAGAGGTTTTGCAGCACCTGTTGGGATTCTTGTGGATTTTAGTTCTTGATGGTGTTTCCTCTCATTTTATTGTAATTTATTTCATGTTTAATGTATGCCATCCCTTCTTATGCTTCTGAAACTAAAATGAATGAGTAGATGAGGTTGAATCCATTGTTTACAGTGCTCTGCCTTTGAATTCGTTTAGTTTTACATGTTTTCGCCTGTTTGAAAAGGATCCATGTTCATCCTTGCCCTTTTCAGCTCCTTTTCTTTCTGATCCATCCATATACTCAACCAAAAGCATCAAGACTATTTCCTACCTCGCCCCAACTCGAATTCTGCAAAGATCTGGCCTTATCCCCGGACCCAAAAATCCAACAAAAACCCAAAAAATCAAAATCAAACATACCTATCTCTTTATTAGCCTAAAATCAGTATTCATTGTTCATTATAAGTCATCTCAGCCCCTTTTAAGATCCTTTTGCCGAGATAGACCCGGAGAGAGCCCTCTCCTGTCCTCGTAGGGCTAGCTACGAGGCTGAGCGTGGTTTGATGTAGCCTTGAGTTTTACCTTATTTCAGCCTAAGGTAGATTTGAGTGCTAACATAGTGGCGACCATACTGGGGAAATTTTTCCCCGGTACCGGATGACAAATTTCATATCTGATGCTGATGGTGGACAACAGTCAAACACCGCAAGGCTGAAATCATTCACTGGTGACTTCATTCACTGAACAAATCTAGAAATCAATGCTTCATGGCGACCTCACTGCTGATGGACTGGATTGCAAGAAGATACGCTCCCATGAGCCGAGATCACATCCCAGGTTTTCCAAATAAGATGCCCAAGGTGGATTGGCTTCAGAATTTGCCTATGTTCAAAAATGAGGAAGGTAATGACGCTGCTCTTCATTTGGTGAAATTTCACATTAATGTGCATAAATTAAAGATCAATTTTCCTGAAGACTGTTTGATGAAAATTTTTATGGCTACTCTGGAAGACGAAGCCCGATCATGGTATGAAAGTTTACCAGCTGCTTCTATTTACTGTTTAAGGGATTTTCATACCGTGTTCTTTGAAAAGTATAAAGAATCATATCCATCCTTGATTTTAGTTCGGAACTATTGTAGCCATGTACATAATTTCATTGAAGATCTAGAGGATTTTTATGGTGATAATGATTTCATGGACGGAGAAATCATGGAGGCTCTGTACGAGAATCCATTTCAGCAAAATGAAGAGAACCTAGAGGATACCCATCAAAATGCTTAGGAAATTTTGCAGCAGAATCAAGATCAACAGGTTGAAGAGTGCCATATGGCTGAAAATGATGAAAGGGAGAGAATTTTGAAAGCTGGTGTAGGAGAAAAATAGAGCTTTTATTGTATAGTTTTGACAGAGATTTTAATGAAAAGATACAGCTCTGGTTCCTGAGATTCCTGTGGTATGACATTTGACATATGTTTCTTCTTTGTCTCATACGTTCCTTGTTATGTTTACTGTTTCATTTCATAATCATTTCTATGTGAATGCTTTTAAGTAGAAGGCCAGAATCTAGTTTACTGCTCTGCCCTGGAGGAGCATTCAATATTTGTGCATATTCTTCTGTTTGAGAAGGATACATTATATATGCCCTTTTCGGCCTCTCAGCTGTCTTTCAATCCATATAATTCCAATTTAATTGTTAAACTTCATGCTTATCTTGCCTCTGGAGATAATCTGCGTTTTTCATTTAATCTTTTCTCTTGCTGTCTTTGTCCCACACAGCCCAGAAACCCATCATTTATCAAATACCCCTTTTCATATCTATTTACTAGCCTAAATTAATATCAGTGTTTCATTTAGGTCATCTTAGATCCTATTGGACATATTTCACTGAGTTTGACCCGGAGAGAGCCCTCTCCTGTCCTCGTAGGGCTAGCTACGAGGCTAAGCTTGGTTTGATGTTGCCTTGAGTCTTGCCTTCCTCAGCCTGAGGCAGATTCGAGCACTAACAAGTTCTTCAACGGGTTCTTGTTTGATCAAAATTTCCTCCATATGTTCTCAAGCTGGTACAAGTTCTTGTGGAGCAGTATCAAAAAATTCTTCGACACGTTCATGTTTTATCAAAATTTTCTCCATCTGTTATGAAGCCAATATTCATCCTTGTGGAGCATTAATGACAAATTCTTCAACAAGCTATTTTTTTATCAAAATTTCCTCCAATTTGTTATGAAGTCGGTACTGGTTCTTGCGGAGTAGTACTAGAAAATTCTTCAATAGACTTTGGCACTACCAAATTTTCTTCCATTGGTTTTGAAGCTAATACTATTTCTTGTGGACCAGTATCAACGACACTCTCTTCTTCCATTTTTTTTGACACTTATACTGGTTCTTGTGGAGAAATATCAGTCTCACCCTCTTCTTCCAAATGTTTTGAAGCTGATACTAGTTCTTATGGAGTAGTGTTGTCCAGACCCTCTTCTTCCATTTGTTTTGAAGCTGGTACTAGTTCTTGCAGAGCAATATTAGTCTCACCCTCTTCTGCAACAACTCCTAAGAACTTCAAATTGGGAGATAATTTTGATGATCCAGCTTATGTTGTCGCGATGGTGGGATAACAAAATTTCCTTGATCCTCTCGAAAAATAGGCCAGAAGTGGTGAGCAAGAGGGGGTATTTTTTAGTTCCCATACCAAAACATCCTTCATTTCCAACCCATGAGTTCCTTCCTTGTCTTCAAAATCATCTTATTGATCCTTCATTTCTTCTTCCCCTTGCTCTTCTTCTTCCTCCGACATTTGTTTCAGTTCTTCTTCTTCAAGAAATTCCTCTTTTGTCCTTGTAGGCATCATGACTAAAACTTCTTCCTCCGATAATTTAACTAGCTGCTACCAAGTTATAGGAGTTTGTAACAAGGCATGTATTACTAGTAATCTCACAAGTCCATTATTTGTAAGAATGACCAATGCCTAGTGCGAGTGACACACAGATCGGGCCATCAATTATAAAATTCTTGAAAGGAAGAAAGGGATATTTATAGAATGCATATGAAGAAATCAGAGACATGCTAAGATATTGAAATGATATTTAAAAATAATGGAAAGATGACCTTCATAGGTGATATAACAGATTAAAAAGTATGTGACATCTGACCAAGTTTGTGGTAGAAATTTTCTATCATATCCCTTTCCTTTCTGCACCACGTCCTTTGCTGCCTATAAGAACAACTCTATAAAGTTTGGCACGACAATTCTTCTGATATACCCCTTATGTTCGTCTTGTGATAAGAAACTGACCATTGCAATGACTTCCTTAGTTACTTTAACTTCCAATTCATGGACCCTAGAGCTATTTCCTTCCATATTAAATGCAAATTCAACTATCACCCCCTCATCAAATCCTTGCAACCGCTCGCAGTAAGTATTCCAGCTTGCATTTTGGAAAATATGACATACTTCTAGTCAGATCCATATCTAATATGTATTCTTAGGTTCACGTTTGATAGCTTCACCACATATTATACTTTTCAGTTACGATGAATTAGCATTTGGATTTGAATGCATTCGTTTGAAGGAACAATTAGTCGAGAAACTACGTGGTAATGGAAATGGCAATAAGGGAAATGAATCCACGAAAGGGTTATGGTAAAACAATGGTAGTCGTGGTAATAATTACGATACATTGTAAATGACCACAATTTTAATGTAGGCATGTGTGCATGTACATGGTGTATTTTCTAATGAGTGATGGTATGTGTGAAGGTTACAGATGGAGATATGATGCGAGAGGGTAATTAAACGATGTTAATGATATGATTGAATGGTTTAAATGGTATTAATTAGGTACGATAGTAACGAAAATAATATCGCTATTAATTAAATGCGATATAGTCTCTCCCAAACTAAGGCATGGCCTCCCTCGACCCTGGTTGGTCATGTAATTATGAAATGTCAATTATATTCATGGAGACATTTGGGGACATACATGACGAATTACCTTAATGGAGTATCAACAACTTATATTAGTGGAGTACTAGTGTTGGTGGAGTATCAACATCGACAGAGTGTCAGCACCAGTGGAGTATCAGCATTAGGAGAGTATCGACACCAGTAGAGTATTATCATTGACAGATTATTCGCACTAGTGGAGTATCAACATTGGTAGAGTATCAACACCAGTGGATTATCAGCATCAGCAATGCTACAATGGAGACAACTGAGATGCTACAATAGGAGTAGCAGTAGGGGAAAGGAAAATAGTGTTTCAACTAGAGTAGCAACAACATAAGGGAAAAAGAGAGTTGCAACTAAAGTAGCAGCAAGGGAAGGGAAAAATAGCATTGCAATTGAAGTAGTATTAGGGTAAGGGAAAGAGAGCACTGCAACTGAAGTAATAGAAAGGGAACGGGAAAATATACATGTAATTGGAGTAGAAACATGAATTAAACTTTATTTTATTTTATTATATATATGTTTATTTTTTAAATTATATTTTTATTCAACAAGAGGTGCAGAGGAAGAATTTTCTGCACAACTAACTTCAAAACCAGAATCATCAGAAAAGTTTCTAATAAAGGAGTTCCTAGAGGTAATATGGTGATACAACTTGAGGCGATGTCCATTTGCAAGTAAAGGAGTATGTGCATCATGTGTTGTTATGAGCTTAATAGTTTCGTTGTCAAACACTGTGTCAAACTCACAAAGACACATCCATCGTGAGTAGAGCTTTCCTTTAAAATCCTTGAATCGAGAATTGTAGAGTAACACCCAATCACATTTTTGAAACACCTTTTTTCTTAATAAATTTATCATGCCACTTAGTTCGTTGATGCTGGCTGGTGACAGTGTTTTGTATAACTACCAAATGGATTTCATCTAATTCAATGATGTTATTCAATCACTGTTTATGGGATGTAGTAATATCCAGGCCTACTTCAAGAGTTGTCTTGAGAGTTTTGACCTCAAATTCAATGAGAAACAGAGGGGATTTCCCATGAAAAAGTTCATATGGTGAAAACCCCATTTATTTTTCCATGTATTTTTATATGACCAGAGTGCTTTAGGGACCTTTTTAGCCCAATTCAAATGATGGTTAGCCACAATCTTTGAAAGAATATTTTCCAATACATTATTTTTCTCTCTACTTGAACATTTGCTTGAGGGTGATATGGGGATGTCACCCTGTGTTTGATTCCAAATTTCTTCGTAAGCATTGCTATTGAATGTGATGTAAACTGTGCCCCTCCGTTTTAAACTATTTCCCTAGGAGTCCCATATCGAGCAAAGATTTATTCAAACATGAATTTTGAGATAGTTTGTTCAATGGATTTTGAAACGGCCTTGGCTTCCACCCATTTCATCACAAAATATATACAGACAAGGATGTGTACTTTCTAGTGGGACAAAGGGTTAAATGGCCCAAAAAAATAAATGGCCCATTTATCAAAGGCTCGAGTAATAGTTGAGTCTTTGATAGTTGTCACACCCCCGAACATATATTCTAGCATCCTCGAATATAGAGGGCCAATAATATCCCATCTGTAGTACCTTGTGACTGGTCCATTTATCATCAAAGTGTCCATCGCAAAGTTCATTATGGGCAGCTTTCAAGACATCATAGATCTTTTCCTCGCATACACAACGTCGAATTTTTTGATCTTTTCGAGTGTAGAAGAGGTACCCTTCTATGCATGTATAACAGGCACTCTGCTAAGTAATTCTGTGTTCTTCCCTATGTGATAAATGAATATGTACCTTGCATACAAAAAGACAGTTAGCAATATCTGAATACCAAGGGGTGTGAGTATAAATTAAAAAATATGTTCATAAGGAAAACTATCTTCTACAGGTGTATATTCATTACTAATATTCAACCTAGATAGAAAATATGCTACAACATTATCTTTTCCTACTTTATCCATAATAGTGATATCAAATTCTTATAAAAATGAAAACCATCTTGTGATTCGTCCAATATTTATAGGTTTATTCATAAGATACCTGATGTTTGAATGATTTGTATGCACAAAGGTGCGGTACCCTATATATAAATGCCGAAATTTGTTAACAAAATAAATGACATTCACAAATTATTTCTTAGTTAGTATATAATTAAGCTCAGTAGGATTTAAATTCTTGCTAATATAGTAGGTTGCATAGGGATTCTTATCTTCATGCTGTCTCAAAACTACCTGAACTGGTATATGGGGAGTGTTTTTTGACATATGGAAAGGAAGTTTCTAGTCAGGGCCATGCAATGATTGGAGCCTCACAAAATAATTTCTTGATCCCTGAAAAATTCAATACATAAGCATCAATCAACACAAATTCTGCATCTTTAGACAGTAGTTGGAAAAGTAGAAATGATATTTTAGAAAAAAAATCTAATAAGTGTTGATAATACCCAAAATAACCAATAAAGCTTCATACCGCTGTCTGTTTCTTCACAGTGGGAAAATTTAATATTTCCTCCACCTTAATGGGATCAACCCGTAAGTTGAAAGTAAATGCCCCAATATGATCTCTTCTTCCATCATCATATGAAATTTCACAGTGCTAAGAGAAATGTGAGTCTATTTACATTGTTTAAGTACCTTTTCTAAGTTTTCCAAACCCCCTTCAAAAGAATCACCATAAGGGGTAAAATTGTCCATGTAAATTTCAACGCTGTCATTAATCAAATCAGAGAAGATTCCATATATTTCCCATTGGAAAGTAGTAGGTGCATTACAGAGTCCAAACAGGAGGACCTGGTATGCAAAATTTCCCAAAGGGAAAGTACAAGTGGTATTTTCCTAATATTTAGGAGCTATCTGGATCTGTTTGTATCCATTGAACCCATCTAGGAAAGAAAACAACTTGTTTCTAGATAGTGTGTCAAGAGCTTGGTTGCTGAAAGTTAAGGGAAAGTGATATTTCTACGTATTTTATTTAATTCCCTATAATCAACAGAAATAATCCACTTTCCTTTTTTCTTTGGGACTATGACCAATGGGGATACCCTTTTCCTGTCAAAGATTGGATAAATAAGCCAAACATCCAATAGCTTCTATAGTTCTTCCTTAACAATGTTTTTGAAAGCAAGGTCCATTCTTATTTATGGTTGGAAAACGAGATGAAATTCCTCTATGTGATGGGTACATAAATCGGGATGAAGTCCATTCATATCCATGTATTCCGAAGAAAAGGCCTCCTTCTCATTCCAAATAATTTTTAATAATTTTTCAGTTTGGGAGGGTAATAGGTTGGAATTGATATTCAAGGTTTTCCATGAATAAATATCTACTGGAATACTACTATTATTTACTACGAAAGGAAAATTTTTAGTTTTAGTTTCTGGTTGAATAACTTCATTGGTAGTACAATTGATAATAGACTCTAATAGTTGTTGGGCTGAGAAATAAATAGAGTTTGGATCACTGATAAATGTGCTAATAACATCATCTTCCATTTCTCTGTTGAAAAAAATATCTTTCCCAATAATGATAATTGGTCTAACATCTTGATTTTTAGGTTCATATTCATCCCAAAGGGAAGGATGTTGTGCTAGGGTAAACCTAGGTTTGACCACTGAGCTTGGTTCCGCTGGAGGGTAAAGAACAAGATTCTTCATAATTTCCCCATTTGATATTACCATGTTCTTGGATCGTCACCCAATATAGGAATCAACCCTAGAGAGCCACCATATTCCTAATATTAGGGGGTGCCCCCTACTGGTGATTGAGTGTGTACTACTAAGATATTGATAGGGTATTCTCAAGAATCCATGCAAATGATTACATCTTCCAAATTTCCTATAGGTCCTATAGAAGATCGATCTACAAGTTCTAGAACCGTTGGGATTTGTTTAAGGTTGAGTAAGCCTAGATTAAGTACAATTTCTAAGGTTATAATGCCAATTGAAATCCCAATGTCTACCAAAACATTTGAAATATCAACACCATTTATTTTGACTCTGAGGATTGAGTTTCCTGCATCACCGCATTTAAAGGGCTTAGTTTTTTCCAACATCATGTTTGACAATTTCCCCATAACATGAATATTGATTTGATATTTAGGTTTCCTCCTAGGTTTCTTTAAGAAAAATTCCTTAATTTTTTTGGCATAAATCAACATGCCTTTCATGGCTTGGAGCAATGGGATTTAAAAAAATAGATTCTATATTTCTCCAAAGAGATAAAATTCGGGCCGAAGGATGTGTTTACTCAAGGAAAACCTCTCAAGATAAGGTGGGTTTCTGTGACCTCCTCAAGTGATTTTTTTTTTTTTTTTGGGGGGGGAGGGGGGGGGGGGGGGGCGATTTCTATTCCACAAAAAATTGTGTTGGATTACCCCCAAAATCCCCATAGGGGTGGACAAGTTATGGTTATGAGGTAGAGACTTCGCGATTAGTTTGTTCAATAATTTTTGGTGAAGTCCCTATATTCACCACTAGTCTGGATCAAAGATTCAAATCATTACATTTCAAAGTGGAAATACCATAAGATGGAAGGTTGAGTCGGGTTGGTTTGAATAGGTAATTGAGGATGAAGAGGAGGAGTACTAGTAGAAGTGTTTGGTGGGATCTATAACTATAATTTTGTTATAGGATGAGGAGGTTGATTTGTAGGAAGAGGGGGTCCACACTATTTCTGAGCCCAAGAAGGGATTGGACTAGGTTGAAGTGACCATGAATATGTTGGGTTTGGTCCTTATTTTTTGGTGGGCAGACCTGCCCATGGTTTTGTGCATGGGTTTGCACATGGTTTTGGGGCATAATGGTTTTCAACCCCTGGTATTTTGTAGATCCGGTCAAGGGAACTACGGTTATTTTCTAATCCAGGGTTAATGGATTGGGGTTTATGTATGCTTCGTCATGTATATATATGTGTTGTAACACTAAAAATAATATAATGAAAATTCAAGCTGGTCGTCCCGATTTGGGATCCAGGCGAAAATCTCTATGTTTATCTATTTTATGTTTTATGCTCTCGCTATTGTTTATTTTCTGTTTTAAAGATTCATTCATAGATAATTTCTGTATAGGGTTAAAACAAACATTTGGTATTGGAGCAGTTTTGGCTTCAAGGGGACGCCTTTGCTGATGAGGGGTTTTTTTCTCTGACCTGAGGTAGACACTATTCAGTGGGAGATCTGCGGGATCGATTCTTGCAGTGAAAGAAGATGGTGAGTGGCAGGAAGATAGATATCGAGAAATTTAATGGCCAGAGTTTTGAGTTGTGGAAGCTCAAGATGGAGGATCTGCTGGTGGATAAAGAACAATGGATCGCTGTAGATCCGGGTACTAAACCAACAACAATGTCAGATGAAGACTAGAAGAAGTTGGATCGGAAGGCAAAGAGAACAATATGGTTGTGTGTCTCAGATTCAATATTTTTGAATGTATCTGGGGAAGCTACGGCGAAGCGCTTGTGAGACAAGCTAGGGACTTTGTACCAATCTAAGTCTTTGTTGAATAAATTGCTCCTGCAAAAAAAGTTATATAACCTGAGGATGAAGGATGGAGACTTGGTGATAGAGCATCTAAATGCCTTCAATACTATGGTAAGTCAGCTATCATCTGTTGATATTAAAATCTTAGATGAAGATAAGTGTATCAGTTTGTTGTGTTCTCTACTAGATTTGTGGGACAATCTGGTTATTGCAATAGGTAGCAGTACAACTACCTTGAATTTTGATGACATTGTCTCAACCTTGCTGTCGGAGGAAATGAGACAGAGAAATATGGAGGGTCAGAATGGAGATGCCTTATCTGTACGAGGAAGGTCCCAGAATAGAAACAAGAATAAGGTTTCGAGTGGAAGATCTAAATCTAGAGGGAGATCTAAATATCCTGGAAAGTTTGTAAAGGTGTGTTGGAAATGCGGAAAGGAATGGCACTAAAAAAAGGACTACAGATCTAAAGCTCCTGAGAAAGGAAAGGGATCTGATGATGCTCCTTCTGCAGAGGAAAAAACCACCTCAGATGAAGGTGGGGACGTGTATTTGGCTTCTTCTTCAAATAAACATGTAGATCATGAGTCATGGTTGATTGACATGGGTGCATCCTTTCACTTCACTCATAGGGAGTGGTTCTGTGAGTATGAGAAATATGATGGAAGTGATGTCTTCTTAGGTGATGATAGGAAGGCTAGAATCGTTAGATGGGGAAATGTCAAGCTGAAGCTGCAAGGTGGAAGGATTAGAACACTTTCTGGTGTTCTGCACATTCCTGAATTGGCCATAAATCGGATTTCTGTAAGAAAGATGGATGATGCAACTGTAAAAACAGTGTTCGAGAAAGATGCCTATAAGATGGTTCAAGGAGCACTGGTATTAATGTGGGGAGTTTGGATTGGAATTCTATACAAGCTTCAGGGCAGCACTGTTATTGATGGGTGCAATAGTTCTGTGGTTCCCGAAAGTGGAGCAGAAAGCCTAGAGATCTTTGGAGAAAAGACCATGTTATGGCATCAAAGGCTTGGACATATTGTAGAGAAGGGCCTTCGGATACTGCATGGAAATGGTATGGTATAAGGTATGTCTAATATCTCTCTAGATTTTGATTTCTGTGAACATTGTGTATATGGGAAGCAGAATCGAGTGAGTTTTCCTTCTGCTGCTAAGAGGGCAAACAAGATATTAGAGCTTGTGTATAGCGATGTGTTTGGACCTGTTCTGGTTCCATCACTGGGTAAGTCTGTGTGCTATGTTTCATTCATAGATGACTTCTCAAATAATACATGGATATATTTCTTGAGGAATAAATTTGAAGTCTTTGACAAATTTAAATAATATAAGGCTTTGGTGGAAAACTAGACAGAGAAGAAGATAAAGGTGCTAAGGACAGATAAAGGTGGGGAGTTTTGCAAGACGGAATTTGAAGAGTTCTGTAAGAAGTGTGGTATAGCACGGTAGAAGACTACTCCATACACACCTCAGAAAAATGGTGTTGTATAAATAATGAACAGAATGCTGATGGAAAAGGCAAGAAGCATGCTCAGTGGTATCGGGTTAGGACAAGAATTCTGGGCAGAGGCAGTGGAGACTGCATGTTACTTGGTTAATAGATCACCTTCATCAGTGTTGGAGGATAAGACTCCAAATGAGGTATGGACTGGTAAGAAACCCTCTCTTTCACATCTAAAGGTATTTGGATGTGATGCATATGTACATGTTGAAAAGGAGAAAAGGAGAAAGTTGGATAATAAATCTGAAAGGTGCATCTTTATTGGGTATAAGGATGGTTTAAAGGGTTACAAGCTTTGGAACCCGGAAACAAGGAAGGTTGTGTACAGCTAAGATGTGGTGTTTAGAGAGGTGAAAGATATTGTTAAACATGAAGTCCTACCAAAGGAACCTGAGAAGATAAACTTTGAGCTAAAGGAGGATGAATCAGAATCTACAACAGAAGAAGACTCAGAAGAGGAAGAGCCACGAACTCCAGCTGTGAGAAGATAAGTTCGGGAAATAAGACAACTAGAAAGGTATAGTCCATCTACTTTCTGTTCAAATTTTTCTTTAACTATAACTTATGATGATCCCAGAACCATCAGGGAGGCAGTAGATTCAGAGGATGGAAAACTCTAGAAGGAAGCCATGGTTGATGAAATGGTATCCTTGCATAAAAATGAGGCATGGGATCTGGAGGAGTTGTCGGCTGGAAGGAAGCCCATCGGGAGCAAATAGGTGTTTAAGAATAAGATGAATGTATAAGGCAAGGTGGAGAAATACAAAGCCCGTTTGGTAGAAAAATGTTATTCCCAGGTGTCGGGAATTTATTTCGGTGATATTTTTTCTCCTGTTGCCAAAGTTACTTCTATTAGATTACTTTTATCTCTTGCTGCTGCATTTTATTTTGAGGTAGAACAGATGGATGTGAAGATAGAATTTCTTCACAAGGATCTAGAGGAGGAGATCTACATGAAACAACCTGAAGGCTTTATGGTGAAGGGGAAGAAAGAACTGGTATGAAGGTTAAAGAAGTCTCTGTATGGGTTAAAATAGTCACCAAGGATGTGGCATTAGAAATTTGACACCTATATATGGGGACTTGGCTTCACCAGAAGCAAGGAGGATCACTGTGTTTATTTTAAATTAATTGGTGACCGTGTTATTTATTTGGTCTTGTATGTGGATGATATGTTGTTGATTGGAAATGACAAAGAAATTATCCAAGATTTGAAGACCCAACATTCCTCCGAATTTGACATGAAGGATCTCAAGAAGCCGCAAACTATATTTTGGGCATGAAAACGGTTGAGACCTGGGGAGGAGTTCGTTAAACCAGAGGAAGTATGTTGAGACTATATTGCAGAGGTTCAATATGTAGGATAGTAAACCAGTGAAGGTTCCTATTCCTGTAGGTGTAAAGCTGTCTGCTGAACAGTGTCCCAAGGCACAAGAAGAAGAGGAGTATATGTCCCGTGTTCCATATGCAAGTGCAGTGGGTAGCTTGATGTATGCAATGGTCTGTACTAGACCAGACATTGCACATGCAGTGGGAGTATTGAGCAGGTTTATGTCAAACCCGGGGAAGGAGCATTGGACAGCAGTGAAGCGGGTTTTCAGATATTTACGTGGCACTAGTGATTATGGCTTGTGCTACCAGGAAAGACCAGGATTGGAAAGAATGTTGGACATTCGTGGTTTTGTTGATGCAGACTGGGCTGGAGATCTGGACCAAAGAAGATCTACAAGTGGGTATGTGTTTAGCCTATTTGGAGGCGCAGTCAGTTGGATGAGTAAAAGACAGTCCATAGTGGCTCTTTCAACTACAGAGGCAGAATACATAGCAGCCACTCATGCAAGCAAGGAAGCAGTTTGGTTGCAGAGATTGTGTTCAAGTATGGGGTTGGTACAGCAAGCTATAAGGATAGATTGTGATAGCCAAAGTGAAATTTTCTTGGCTAAGAACCCTGCTTATCATTCAAATACAAAGCACATTGATGTTCAATATCACTTTGTGAGATATATGGTTGAAGCTAAAAGGGTGTTGCTAGTAAATGTGGACATTTTGAAGAATGTTGCAGATGCATTGACAAAGTCTGTGAGCACTCAGAAGTTTTCTTGGTGTAGAGAAACAATAGGTGTTGCAAATTTGGGTTAATGACTCAACTCTCCTATGGCCCCTTGCGGAAAGAAAACAACAAGTGGGAGAATGTTGGGTTTGTGTTATATTCTTTTCATGACTAGTCACGCATGGGGGGGTAATAGGGGGGGTGATAGCCCCCCATGTCAAGGTTCGGGGCAGCGTCACAGAAAATTTTTTTGGTCCTTATTTTCTAGTGGGTGGACCCGCCCATGGTTTTGTGCATGGGTTTTCACATGGTTTTGGGGCATGATGGTTTTTGGCCCCTGGTATTTTGTAGATCCAGTCAAGGGAACTACGGTTATGTTCTAATCTAGGGTTAATGGATTGGGGTTTATGTATGCTTTGGCATGTATATATATGTGTTGTAACACTAAAAGGAATATAATGAAAAATGTAGTTGGTCATCCTGATTTGGGATCCAGGGGAAAATATCTGTGTTTATATGTTTTATGTTTTATGCTCTCGCTATTGTTTATTTTCTGTTTTAAAGATTTGTTCGTAGATAATTTATGTACAGGATTAAAACTTACAGAATAATATTGCATAGGATACTAGTAATATTGCAGACATAATGGAGAGTAAAATGGTGTAGGATGAGACCCATAATTCCAATTATTAAAATGTTGAGAACGGTCTTGATTGATATCATGATTCATATTCTGAGGTCGCAGTTTCCATGAATTATTTGGTCCCATAAAATAGAGCTGGTCCATCTCTTCATTTACACCCTGCAAAACTACCTTCATCCTAGGAAGTGATGGACACATGCTTGTAGAGTGATTTTGCACACATATTGCACAGGTTTCAAAAAAATTAAGTGGATATTCTTTTATCGGGTTTATTACACATAGTTTTTTCACCATGACACTTAACGGTTAAAATGGGTCTCTCACCATCCATACACATGTTTCAATCTACTCCCTTTCAAATAAAACATCTATATTCCTTGAAAAAATCATGAGTTTTGGGTAAAATTCCCTTTTGAATTGTTTAATATGACTTGCGCACTTTTCATAGTAAGTTTTTGTGCATGCACAATTTATTCCATTTAAAACTACACACAATTTCACTTTGTCTTCCATTGCAGATTGCGCACATGACTCAATGAAAAGTAAAAATAAAAAGTATGTTCTTAAAGCCTTATTGGGTGAATATATCCCAACTAGAAGCTTGTTGGTCATATTTATTCGACCCAAACCCCTCTGAACATGGAGCTAATTCCCTTGGATCAAGGAACCCTAATCCCACTATTAATGGATTTCATCCCTCTTTTGTGGATCTGAAACCTCCTCTACTTGTCCTATAAAATGAGTAGAGGATACAGGGTTAGGGGAGTTCACAAAAGGTAGTCTTATGCTGCTAATTTTGGATTGGGAAGTTTATCATTCAAGGAGAAGAATTTGAGGCATTTGGAAGGAACCTCATGACATCAAGGAATGGTTGTAAGGATCTTATATTATCTTTGAATTAATACATTTGAATCATTTTTCTCATTGTGTTATCTTATTAAAGTAATGAGTGGTTTATCCTCTTTATGTATTCATTAAGGTAATTTCAATTTCTAATCTCCTCGATAATTAGATTAAGCTTGTTTTGAATCATTTTATTGCACATGCCTTTGATCCTTTTTATGTTTTTGTTTGCAGGTCTCATCAAAGCATTGAGTAACTACATCAGGATGGATGAGGGATATTCATCAAGAATTTTGCAAAGAGGTAAGAGCACCACTCTCCTTCTCATATTTTAATGATTTAAAATAAGCTAGCTAAGGGAAAGATATTTTATTTTGTCTGTTTCTTTCTATTTTTATTTTAGGAATTTGGGGAGATATCTTATGTTTGCAAAAGGGATTTGTCTTCATAACAAATTGGCGATTCCATTGGGGAACGTCTTTGTTCTCTTCTTTTTCCTTGGTTTTTCTTTCTAATTTTTTTGGTTTGGCTGGATCTGAATGTTGGAAAAATTATGACCTTTTAGATTCTCTAGATTGATAAGTCTTGATTTTAGTCTTTTGGAATTTTCCTTGACCCAAACAATTTTGTTTTGGCAACATAGCATAGATTTGTGTAGTTTTCTTTCAACAACATTGAGCATGCACCATGGACTGAAATGTATACCTGCATAATCCTTTGAAATTTTTGAAAAAATAACATTTCTTCTGATCAGAGGCTAGTTTTTAATTTATGAATGGTCATTTTTCTTGGTTTTATCTTTGAAACCCTTTTGTGAATTTGTTTGAGTGCCATAATGAAGCCTTTTTGGGAATTCATCCTATCCACTTTTTTTAGTAGGGTTTGATCTGGTTTGTTTGTTGATTCATGAAAAAATGATATTTTGTTGTTTGAAATCATTGGTTCCTTGTCTTTTTCCTATCAAATACACCATATTTGTTATTATTCTTACTTGTTGGCTCGAGGGGTCCTGACCCAGGTTCAGATGTTCAAGTTTTGCCAACAAACCCCTATACTACTAGCCCTTTCGGTAGTGACTTGCTTGCGTAGGCCAAAGTCTCACCCAAAGTAGTATGGGTGGGTGCTGGAACCAGGTTTCCCCACACTGGGAGAGGGTAGGTAAGTCAAGCCGAGCTGCATTCACCCTGATTGTGACCCAATTTGGTATCACAGAGTCTAGATCCCCTTTGCATCCACGTGCATAACAATAATATTACTCACAAAAACAAACAGATCAAGAGTTCATATAAAATTATGCAGCTATTTTAGATATTCTAGTGAAGTAGTAGAACAAACCTAGATCACAGCATAAATAAGTACACAAGTACGTTCGCAACTTAAATCAATAACACAGTAGCATATACTAGTAATCAAGACGTCACAGATTCATATCACGGTAATTTCGGTGGATTTAGATGGGCAACAATAACTCTGCATTCATTAACCTTTCCGATCTACTTACAAAACCCCAAAAGCCCAACCTGTGCACACAGCAGCAAGGTTCGCACATAGCAGGATAGAGGCCCTCCACACACACAAAAACAGGAGTCCTTACTCAAAAACCCTGACAAGATCTATCAATTTTCACTTAGCAGTAATCTCTTCTCATTCTTAGCCTGTCCTACAACTCAAAAAGGTTCAACTACTTACACTATTTTAGCCTATGCATCCAATGGTCCACAAACCATGGTTTGCAGACTCTTGGTCTACCCTTGACCCATTTACAATGCTTTATGGGCTTTAACCCACCCCAAAACCCCTACGTTAGACTCAATATATTCAAAAGTATACAAAATGGACCAATTTCGTAGCTTTGTAGGAGACCCTGTTCCAACAGTCCCCCAACACAATCTTGTGACTTGTCTCGAGTCACTGCAATGGTGGGGTCTCCACCTGTGTGCGTAGTGTATTTATGGTGGTGATTAGTAGGGGTAGTAATTCTTGGCTCTGAGCAGCAACATTCTGCACAATATCCACGAGCTTTTGGGATGTTAGTCCTTTAGTTGCCGCGGTGACACTTTCCAGTGTCTGATTCAGTCGCTTGACTGCAACATTGGTATCTTGTGATAGCTAGAGGGTTGTGTCATCCCAGGGCTTTAATCGTTCCATGATGGCATGCTTCTTGCACTGGAGTTCCTCAATTTCATCCTGGAGCGCGTTGCTAGTCCTTAAGCATGCCAGACGCTGAGCAGGGACTAAAGAGGGCAATGTAGCTTCGACTTGATCAAAAGCTTCTTCCTTCTGCTGCAAGTCCTGATTGATTCTCTGGAGGATCAGATTGCGCTAGATATTGGTCCAAAGCTACGTGGCATCTTCGAGTAAATGGGCACCCTAAGAAATTTGACCTATAATGTTGTTAGTGGCCTTGGTTACTGGCACAACACACTGGGCTTGTACCTCTGAAGGTGTCTCGGGCTGTAGCTTGGCCTATAAGTTAGTGATTTGCTGCTCCAACTGTGTTTTCATGACCTGCATCTCTGTCCTAGATGCCTTCAATGCTGCAACCAACCCTTCAATTTTAGCCCGAGGGGTGGC
This sequence comes from Pinus albicaulis, assembly GCA_034641835.2. Lineage (NCBI taxonomy): Eukaryota > Viridiplantae > Streptophyta > Pinopsida > Pinales > Pinaceae > Pinus > Pinus albicaulis. The sequence goes on from CM076584.1 coordinate 1,102,640,839, forward strand.
TATGGCCGGGATCTCCTCGGTAACCTCCATACAGAGCTGGTGGATCAATGTTTCGAGCTCCATTTTCTATGCGATAGCGTAGAGTACTTCAGCCTTCTACTATGCGATGGTCTTCTCAGCTACCCCGAGTTGTTGGTGCACATACTGATCCCAATGGTGAATCTCCTGGAATACAGTGGTGTGGAGGCCCTGTAATGCATCATGGGTCAACATGGCCAGATTCAGCTACACCCCTACGTCTATATGGAGTTGGACTGGTGGACTGATTACTAGGGCAGTGCTAGGTATAGCACAGAGATGGCTTTCCTTTGGCGAGCACTGTATGGCTAGATACCAAGGGAGGTCGTTCTTGGGTCACGTTGGCTTTTAGTGTGACCGTCTTTAACTGTAGGGTGCGGAGCTCAGCCTGGAGGGTATCAATGGCAGCCTTCTGGTGTTCCTCCAGGGCTACCCACTTGTCTTCTATGGCCATTTTGACGACGTTCACTATTTTTTCAAGGTCCCCATCGGTCAAAGTGACCGTCGCATTGTATTTTCCCCGTTGCGTGCACTACTTCTTTTGGGGCTCTTTGTCAGGCTCGTCTGTTCGCTTTTTTCCTCTAAGGTTTACTGTTGGTGTTAGATATACCTGGATTTTGGCCCTGGTGGTTTGCAACGGCACGCACGTCATCGCGGCTATGTCTGAGCCTTGCTTGATTGGTCTTGTAGTCTCCTTGGTGGGGGTTTTGAAGCCTATCTTCCAGGAAGGAGGCCATAGTTCGACCACCTGGTCAATGTCCTCATCTGCTACCATATACGGGAGGGACGTCTAGGTTTTATTCTTGAGACTGTGGATTTGTATGTGGTGCATCGTAACTTGGAATGTTGCAATACTTTTGTACTTGTTGTACATTGTTTGGGACAACCGTGGTCTAGAGTTAATGGTTGCGGCCAAGCTGCTCTGGAATAGGACCCGAAAAACTTGGTTATATTCCACGCACTGTGCATCCTTAGAGTCCCATAGATGGGCGTAGCGAGCCCCTTCGCACATTTCTGGAGTGAGCTTGGGGAGGACCTACTCCTCAGGGGCCTCCCACATAACCAGTGCTATAAGGAGAAATAGCCAAGAATAGCAAAAGGCCTTTCCTTGTTCCTGAGATTCGCGGACGTTGGTCAGGAATTCATCACACAAATACTAAGCCCAATTAAGGTAGACCCCCTTCGTACACTGGCATGCTAATTGAATGACATAGGAAGGGATGGTTGCAACCTAACAATTTCGCATTAGCTTGCACGCTAATAGCATAGTACCCATCTGCATGGCACGGTCGTTGATGGATTTGATGATAAAACCATGGGTATTTCACTCCACTTTGTACTTTTGGCACACATATTCAGTGGTACCACCTTCATATTTCTTGCCCACCCGTTCCAGAGGGTGTGGCCCCTACATGGGAAGGCCTGTAATATGGTGAATTAGTGCAGCATCAGCAAGTACTTTGTCCCGAATCCATAAGTAGCCCTCGTGTATCAAGGTGAGCAACTGTCGGGCCAGCTAGTCTGTGACATTGTAATGGCCCAAATAGGGCATTCGGAGTAGATTCAAGAGCCCAGATCTGGCCAATCCACATACCCAGCACTAGGGAATGATGGTGACCCCATCATCTATATGAACTGTGTCAAAGTATAGTGTGGGGGCCAGCTCTAGGAAGGCTTCATAATTCTCCAAGTCGTGATCATCGAATTTAACTTTGTGGAGCCATTTGCAAGGGTTACCGATGACCGAGACTTCACTAAGGGTTAGCGGTGTTTGCAGGTAGGTGATCAAACCATCCAAGTTTTTGGGCGTGCGCGTGGAAGGCCGGCACGGGCGGATGAAGGGGGGCAACCAATTGATCGAATTAGCAGGCAGGGCTTCCCCCTGTGCATCCTGATCCTGAAGTGGTGTTCGTGGGGATTTAGCATGCCTTGGGGAAGTCCTAGGTCTTCTTGCAGCCCACTTTGCAGCTTTCGAGGACTTCCCCGAGCCCCGTGCTTTCTCTTTTCCCTTCTTTGTGACTGGCGTAGAGGGCACTTCTTCATCCTCAGCCCCAATATCCACTACGTCCTCACTTTCCAGCTGTGTTGGTACTAAAGGTTTAGCAGGGTTTGTAGCCGTCATCCTAGTGCAAAAAAGGAATCTGAGCTCTGGATGGCTACTGTCATAAGGAGTGGGCTGATCAGACATGAAAGGGATAGGGAAGACCAGGAGAATCGTAGAGCTCAAGTTCACGCGAGGAAAATGTGAGAAGTACAATTTATGCAAAGGAGGTGGGTTTCTTATCTGCGCTACCCTATCCTTCTTATGGCGCTTGTGGTCACTCAACAATGGGGTAAACTTTACCTAGAACTTACCATCAAACAAACGGTCAAAAGTCCCCAAAATTTTCCTCATCAATTGCCAGGGGGCCATGCCTTTCAATGAAAACTTCTGCTCTCTCTCAATTGTTAGAGTGCTAACAGCTAGTTTTCGCATCTTCGGTGTGTTTAACATTCCTGCTACACTGGGGTCAACTACTTGGGTATTTTGAGCATCCTCCACTAACACAAACTTGTTCCTAAGGTACTTCTCAACCAAAGACATGTTTTTCCGACAGGTGTCCTTCCATGCAACCAGATATTTACGGGGGTCTCCTGATCCAAAGAATGTCTTGACCCAAGCATTGGTTGGGGATTCAAATCACAGGATCATCATATCTCAACATTCCTCCCAAGCCTAGAATGCCTCCCCATGCGTTTCCCACCAGTGCGTAGGTATTCCACACATGGCTAGCTTAAGGGCCCATAACCTTCGTCCCTTGGGAACCTCGGCTTCGAATGTTCGCAAAAATTCACTAATGCTACCAGAACCATCAAAGTAGGGTAGGTATCTTACCTCCAAGGAAATGCAGTGGAAGTCCCTGGTGACTCGAAGACACTGCAGCGCTGAGACATCATGCAACCGGTTTTGCCAATTCTCCGTCTCCATGTCAAAGTCAGAGAAGCATTCACTGTCCTTTTCCCAGCAGAGTATGCCTTCCGTCGTGGGGTTGATCCAATATTTGTCCCGCGCAGTCAAATTGTAAATGTGGTCCATCTCCTCTTCATCGTGCACCAGTTGTGTATATCGTTCACCTTCTGCAGGATCTAATGGTACTATCACCCTTGTGCCATTATTCTCAAACACCATGCTTCTCTTTTTCAGGTTGATGATACCACCCATATCTATGGCCTAGTCTAACCCCAAGAGTGCAGGGTAGGTGTCCGCATATTGTACAATTTCTATCACTTCAAATTCTGCTCAGGCTTTTACTCCTGTGATATCCACCGTAATTTTAGAAAACCTTCCTAGCGGGATGATTTTATGCTAATTTTCCATGCGCAGCTGAATCATGGAGCACTCCAACTTAGGCTCTCCCATTCGTTGCCAAGTCTTCTTAGGTAGCATGTTCACATCTGACCCCAGGTCCAAAATAACTTGGCTTATTTCGTAGTCACTGATCTGTGCAGACAACCACATTTCTCTTTTGGTGCATTTCTTATACCTGTATATATTGTGTACATCCTTGACTTCCGGGGTTATATTGGGTCATACTGCACAACTATCTATTAATTCCTGAAGGTTCTCCACAAACTTTGGGTTGCACAGCAATTTCATACATGCCTACAAAAAGGGCTCAACCTCCTCATCTGCCTTGAGGTTCGCAGGTGGCCGAGCAATAGTTGTCTCTGTCCTAGCAAAGTCCTTGTGAGTTGTGATAAATGTTTATTTCCCCCTTTTTACATCCAGGCCTTATTGTTTGATAGTGGCTCGACGGATCAGAGGTTCCAGTGCAACCTCCTCCTCAGGCCCCCTGGTGGACATCCCGCTGCGTGTCACCACATTCACACTTAGATCTTTGTTTCGCAGCTCAGCCTTAACTCTCTACACATTCTGCATAGGTGTCAACTGCTTTTCCTGCATTTTCGATATCAAGATTGGGCAATCTTCAATCGCATGGTCCAACTATCTGCAATATCAGCAGGATTGCCAAGTGGGGTTCGAGAAGTCCCTTGCAAAGTGTCCTGCTTCTCCGCAGTTATAGCAGATTAGCTGACCTCATCCCCATATTTTACTTCCACCGTGTCCTCCTCCCCTGCCCCTTGATGGGGAGCTGCCTATACCTACGGGGGTCCTTGGTGACGTTGGGTCTGATTGTAGTTTGTATAAGTTCCCCCAATCAATCATCAAATCATATGTTCGGCAGCTCTGTTCGTCATGTCCCACCGATCTCCATAACCTACACCATTGCTACTTTACCTCTGGGACATATGCAGTAAGGTAGGGACAGTGGTTAGTATCATGTTTCCCTATGACATGACAATCATTGCACTAGAGCGCTGGCCCACTAGGTCCCGTAGCTTCCCTAGGGCGCAATGGGCTAGGTCAATCGACCTGCACATAATTTGCTAATAGAGGACAATTATCCTTGGTATGGCCATTCACTTGGCATCGTGTGCACCATATTTTGGGGCTAGCCTCTACCTCTCGTTCCTTTCGCAGGTTCTGGATCTCTACATGCATCGCTTCCAGCTATCACTGGATCTGTTGGAAACCCAACTGAGTCTCGTCCCAAGGTGCAAATTCTAACTTCATGGCACCTTTCAAGGCCTTCTCCTGTGATTCAAAAGTTTGGTGCCCCATAGATACATGCAGGTGAGGCAGTAACATCGCAATAAACCATTTTGTGTGATGTCTATCATCATATTGGAATCCCCCTTCTTTTATCACCTTCTTTAGTCGCTGATCGGCCTCCCACACAGATTCAGAAGGTCCTTGCTCAAAATCCTTTAGATCAACCATGATTTGGGAGTAGGACTTAGGTTTTTTTGAACTTCTATTTTAGGGAATTCTTAATCTCTTCAATGGTTGCATTTTCATTTTGGACAAGGTATCCCATGTACTAGTGCAAAGCTCTTCCTTCGAAGGCAAGAGACAACTATGCCCTTTTCACCGCATCACTAGCCATGTTCTGTACAGTCCATACTGATCCTATGACAAACCAGAACTGATCCACGTCTTCATCCCCCACACCCTTAAAGGTCAGAAATTTCATGTGCGTAGCCATGTCGTCTTCCGGTAGCAGAGGGGTCAGTGAATTCTTACCTCTAGGCTGATTTTAAAGTGGTGTGGCCGGAGGACTCTGCGAAGATGCTTCCCTTACTGGACTATAGACCAATCGATCTCCCTCTAGGTTGGCCCTATAGTACTTTCCACTCTGTGTTGTTCTCCCATCCAGATCAGAGGTTATTCACTCGGTATGGCTACACAGAATACTTTTTTCACATAATAATATCTTGATCAACAATGGCAATGCCTTCATAAACTTACCTCAGAACCCTGTGAAGAATCTTTGCTCTACTTTAGAGTAGGAGACAAACTAATCAATGGAAAATTCTGTCACAAATCCCCCTAACCCGCTATCCACCCAATGGTCAACTGTGCGAGTGATGGTGTTATCAGTCTTTTCTAGTTGCTGGATTAGTTCGGGGGTCCACTCTATGACCCGCTCATCCCTCCAACACTTTTGGAACTCTACCAATCTTGCGAACCACTCCTGAAGCTCGATTGCAATTTTTACAGAGAAGATCTCATAGATCTCTATGAAAATGTACTTATTCTTCCACTCTTTGGTGGTCAACCTCTTACTGCGGTTTTCTTTTATGGAAAATTCCTAAACTTACAGTTCAAACCAGTCATAAATTTCCTTTCTCTCTGGCTTCTAGTACAGCCTTGGCATTACCCAATCCCTCTCTCAAAATGCTCAGGGTCCTAGCAACAGAACCATTTTTTGGCTCATGGGGTGTTGACCCAGGTTTGAACGTTTAAGGTTTGCCAACAAACTCCTACACTACTGGCCCTTTCAGCAGTGACCTACTTGCGCAGGCCAAAGTCTCACCCGAAGTAGTATGTGTGGGTGCTGGAACCAGGTTTATACACCCTGGAACAGGGTAGGTAAGTCAAGCCGAGCTGCATTCACCCTGATTGTAAACCGATCTGGTATCACAGAGTCTAGATCCCCTTTGCATCCACATGCATAAGAGCAATTTTACTTACAGAAACCAACAGATCAAGAATTCATATAACAATACACAACTATTTTAGATATTCTAGTATGAAGCAGTAGAACAATCCAAGATCACAGCATAAATAAGTATACAAGTACATTCGCAACTTAAATCAATAGCACAGTAGCATATACTAATAATCAAGACGTAAAAAATTCATATCACAGTAATTCCAGTGGATTCAGATAGGCAAAAATACTTCCGCATTCATTAATCTTTTCGATCTACTTACAAAACCCCAAAAACCGAACCTACACACACAGCAGGATAGAGGCCCTCCATGCACATAGAAGCAGGAGTCCTTACCCAAAAACCCTGACCAGATCTATCAATTCACACTTAGCAACAATCTCTTCTCATTCTTAGCCTGTCCTACAACTCAAAAAGGTTCAACTCCTTATACTATTTTAGCCTATGCAGCCAATGGTCTGCAAACCATGGTTTGCGGACTCTTGGTCTACCCTTGACCCATTTACAATGCTTTGGGGGCTTTGACCCACCCCAAAACCCCTGCGTTAGACTAAATATAATAAAAAATATACAAAATCGACCAGTTTCGCAGCTTTGTAGGAGACCGTGTTCCAACATTACTTTTTTGAGAAAAATACTTTTCTTATTCTCGAAGGATCTTCCAGATTAGTGAAGTTAGGGTTTTCTCAAAGAAGTAGTGTTTTTATGAAAAGTGCTTAAGTTTGTTGAATATCAAGAGAGAATTATTCCATCTTCTTCTTCTTTTCAGTTTGTCGAAGTTTTCATAATTCATTTGTAGGCATCATTAATTAGGAGAATTAATTACGAAATTTTATTTGTAAAGTTTTATTGGGTTTTCCATCAAATTTGAGTAATTGAGAGTGATTTTTTGAAAAAGATATCTTGTATGTTTATTTGACTTAGGAGAATTGAAATTTTCATTTAGTTTCTACAACTGAATAGTTATCAAAGTGAAGCTGGCATTTCATGAAAAATAACGTTTTGGGATTTTTAGTTTTGCATCTCTTTTTGAAAATTAAAGAACCTCTCACTTTTCCTTAACTAGGAATTCATCGAAAGAAAAATATCACAATTTAATTTTTGAATGCATTTGAGTAATTTGAGTCGATCAAAATATAATTAGTTTCACCTCCATATCCCTCTGAGTAAGTAACAACCAAATAACACAACATTAATGAAAATAAATCTAGAAATTTTTACATTTTCAGGGTTCATTCCACTAACATAGATCAAGTTAGTGCTTTGGAAGAGAGAAGTGAGTAAAATTTTCAAAGCTATAAAGAGATATTAGAATCTTGCAGTATGGAGTAAATCTAGTTATTACATTTTTTCTCTAGGAAGATATTATTACACAAGAGTTAAGCATGAGGTCATATCAGACCTGGTGAAGTAATCATACTTGCTTCATTAGTTATGGTAGCACATTTTCACGCATTACAAACAATTCTGAAAGGTACTTGGGGTCACTTGTTAGTCAACCTCAGATTTACCATGTCAAGGAGCTTTCAAGGGGATTGAGCTTAGTTACTCTGCCCTTGTGTGTATGTCAGACTTACGACTGCCCCCCCATGTTGAATTGTGATAGTTGGCAATGTTAGTGACCATAATCTTAGGGCTTTTTCCTGAGGTGACGGTAGAGTAAAGGTTTTTACTGTACCTAGAACAAATTTTGACTAGACTCACTTGGAATTTTTGGAGGGTAATCTTCACTCGAGATGGAACAAGTGGAGTTACTTGCACCAAACTGTTTCATTAATTAGGTTTCCAAGGTAACTAGTTCCATCCACTATATTTTCACATTGATTTTTATGACATTGGATTTCATCACCAACTAGTGATTTCACCGTGGAAAAAATATTTGTGTGGTTTGAATCCTAGATTTTCTAATGCGTATTAATTTTTTTGTTTTCAGTTTTTAGAGGATTTAGGTGTGATTTATTGAGATTTTTTGATTTCTTAATTAAAATAAATTGTGGCTAAAATACCAAGACACTCACGAAGAATTTAGGTTAAACCCCTTGAGTATACAATAACTTAATTAGAGAAAATTAAGGATGAAAGGGAAAAATAAATAGGCTTCGAGTCTTCTGACCAACCTGAAACATCTATTGTGGTACAATCTGAAGCTGAAGTGAATCAACCTTAGGGATTTGAAACATACCTAGAACAAACTGAACTAGTAAATCACTGGAACCATTATGGTATAATATGTCATTAGTGAAGCCTCAAATACATAGTTAACTGAGCCAAAAATTTCTGAACCTGAGTTTGATGTTTCAAAACCCGAGTCTCGTTCAAACATTATAGCCCCTACTCTTGCTCTGCGTTCATTCGAAGTAAAATTTATTATTACCAGGAATATTCCTCCTAGTATCTATTGAAGATATTACTGAGGACAATGAATAAGAAACTCCCAGTAGTTCATTATTTTCGACCTTTCCTCTAGAGATTCCTATTTCTCCTTTTCGAATAGATGCTTGGTACCTTACACCTTTTGATTTTTATATTCATCTGGTTACGGTCATCCACGTCACCATATGCATTTTTACTCTTTCCCTAGAAAGAATATGTCAGAAATGGATTTTGGAAGCATGTCTACCGATACATTCATGTTTTCGACTTCTCCAGAAATATTGTTATATGGAGGTCCTTCAGTTCCTCCTAGATATCAGTCACTTACTAGGAATTTTTCAGGAGTGTATCCTTCTCCTCAAAATTCTACTATATCTTTTGGTTTAACAACTTCTACTTCCGAAGAATAGACCTCATACCAACACATTTATATGATATTCGGTGGTATGGGTAATCCTCAAATTAATTAAACAGGTGGTTATAATCTGCCTGGTGGGAAACAACCTCCATTTGGAGGGAAACCTTTTGTTGTTTCATATAATAGAGTTGTAGTACAACCTTTATTCTGAATCTATTAAATTTATGGCCTCATGCCTTAAGTTGGTTAAGGTCAAACCTTCATTTCACAAACCTTAGTAGGAACTCCTTACCTAGGGATGAATACTATCTAGAATCCTTTGTTTTCTCAACAATATTTGGAAGCTGCTCCACAAATGCCCATTTACCAATGTGCTCAAACAACTAGAAATTTTTTTCTTACTAAAGTCCAACAACTTGTTCATGGAACTCCTCAAGTAAACCTGCAGGTATATGTTCAACAACCTGTTCTGAGTCGTCCACATGCTCTTATCAAATATATTGTGCAAACATCGTTTGCACAACCTAGTACACCTCAAACACCCATCCCAGGAGTGTCTCAAGTTTATGCTCCAATTACCCCTTAAGTATCAGTGCAACCTATTACACAACCTATCCCTTAGACTTTAGCTTATCAATTTGGACCTATAATCTAGTCTATACCTCAAATTCCTTTGGGACAACCTAGCATAGGAAATTTGCAAACAATTTTCAAAGCCAACCTTTTTAGGGCTAATTATTTCAAGGTGAACCTTTTCAAAGTTAGCCTTATCAGAGTTAGTTCTTTTAAGGCCATCCTTTACAAGGCCAACCCTTTCAGAGGAAATATCAGTTGGGACAGATGGGACCAAATCTTCCTTTCTAGAGTAAACCATACCCTGGTCATATGTTTCAGATACCGTCTCAACCTCAGATTTTTATGGTTAACCCTAGTTATATTAGAGGCATGCAAATCAAAACTACTCAGGCTATTCCATAATAAATTGGATATCCTCCTCCAGGTACCATAATTATCTCGTAGGGTTATCAGTTTCCACAATAAGATACTAACAACTAGTTACCATTTATTGTAACCTAGGATTTACCAGATTTTTCTCAGCTGAAAAATGTTCCAATTTACTATTTTCCTTTTTGGTCAATAATTCCCACCAAGTTTCCCAATGATATTCCAAAATTTGAAGGTAAATTAGGAGAGGACCCTTCAAAGCATGTAATAACATATCATCTTTGGTGCACATCCAATTCATCAATCGATGATTCCATTTGATTACGAATTTTTTAATGAACCTTAATCGGTTCAACCATGAAATGGTACTTTGAATTACCACAAGCTTCCTTTCACAATTTCAATGCCTTAACCATAAATTTCTTGACTAATTTTTATTTACCCATCCATTATGATACTGATAGTGAACCTTTAACCTCATTAAAATAGAATTCGTCTACCTATATTTCTAATCATATCCACGAATGGAGACTTAGACATCGTTTGGTTAAAGTTTTCATTGTAGATCATATTTTCACTCAATGGTTTACAAAGTATTTACTTCCAGTAATTACTGAAGATGTTTCCAAGGGAGGTGTTGTAATATAAGAACAATTTATCACTCATTCGTAATATTTAGACCTAGTATACATGCAGTCTCGCACTTTCTATGAAAAAAATCCATATTTTCCTCATCCTTGTCAAATAACAATGATTGCTTTCGGCTCTCATAATACTGTGGAAATTGTAGTCAGTTTTGTTAGTACATCTAAGAGTAAAAATAAACATTCCATATATAATACTTCGATTATAAATTTATCGGATACACCTAAAGGAAATCCTTCTCCTAAAGTATTTCTTAGATTAATGTTGTAGATTCATCTACTAGTAAAAATAAATCAACCAGAGGTAAAAATAGGGGGAAGGGTTAAGAGAAACATAAAAATTTCTTGAAATAGAAAACTGTTAAAACTGAAACATTTGATGAGAAGAAGAAACCTTGTTGTCATTGTTTAATTTTTGATGAAGGTCATTACACCAAGGAGTTCTCTCATCATGTTGAGTTAACTAAATTCGTCAAAGGTTCACCCACCCCTACTATTTTGAAGGATGCATTTCTTTCTCAAGATAGTAATATGCTATCTCACAATTCTTCTTCTTCCATCTCATTAGCAGATATCATGATGATGTATTATCAAGTTATATTTGCTACTAGATCTTGAGATTACAGATCTAAAGGTCCAACAAATGGAAATGAAGTTGGTTCACCCAGTAATGCTTCCATGTAAATTCCTCCTCCTTTTGAACCATTATAGATTGAGAAACCTAGTTCTTACATGGTGATTCGATTGCCTCCTAAAGGTTTTCTTTGAATTTCATCTTTCAATCCACATGCGCGAGCTACTCATAATTACAACACTGTTGAAGATCTCTCTATGTCACCCTCAACAATGTCGACCTTCAAGTGTTTTAGACTTGTCTAAAAAAATCATATTACTATTTTAAGATATAGGAGCTTTTTACCCTCAAGATTCTAGTCTAATTATCTTCGATCTAGACAATTATGTACCTAGGCTTCCGCATCAACTGACATTCAAAATACCAGTATTCGTTAAAACCAAATGAATTTTTCGCACAATAATTGATGAAGGAGCGTATATGTGTATTATGTGTATTTCTTGTTGGAAACCCCTTGGTTCTCCAATGATCAATCAAACCCCCATGACTTTGAAAGCCTTCAATGGAATATATTTTCACCAATATGTGATATCTACCTAGAGAGATAGAACATAAAAGAATTGTCGTTGAAGATGAGGTTGTTGATGCTCAACTTGACTATAACATTTTACTGGGATGAACTTGGTCTTATGCTATGTCAGTTTTAGTCTAATCATATATTTTAATGATAATGTTTCCCTATAAATGGAGAATTGTAAAAGTAGACTAGTTATATTACTATACCTCATACCCTACCTCTTCAAGTAGTATTCCTTTTGTTGGAAAGTCGATTACTCCATATGAAGATGTTGGGGTAGGTTTTCTTAAGGATTCATCTCTGATGGGAAATTTTCCCATGCCTCCACCAAATTTTCTTCATAGTTTTCCTCAGGTCAACATGATTACATCAAGCATAGTTCCATTGCCTGATCCTTGCATTGTGCCTTCAGAGTCTGAGTGGGCCATTAATGACAGTGAGATGCCTTTAAGCCCATTTGAATTGGATTACCAAGTAGTTCAATCACTTTCCAAACCATCATCAACTAAAATTGAAAAAATGAATGTGATCAGTGATAATTATTCTCATTTATCATGTTTAACACCAATATCATTTCCTGATCCTTTCGATAAAACATTTCCGATTGACAAGAGTATTATGGAAGTCATGAATTTTGATGAATTTCCATGGAATGATAATCATCGTTGTTCATCCTTTGTACCTGAACTTGATAAAATTGAGAGTGATTTTTCATCCATATTTTTAGAAGATATTGTCGATAGTCCTCAATTTCCTATGTCAATCCTTCAATAATATTCAAAAATGAATTTAGGAAACATATATTCAATGGTACCAATTGACATTTCAGTTAAACCCGGAATTACTAAAATTTTTCATATAGGCGCTTCGTGATCCCTTGATGAAATCAACATGTATAAGGCCCTATTTTAGGAATTTTGCAAATCGTTTTCCTAATCCTATGAGGAAATTATAGGAATTGATCCCAATATTATGGTTCATAAAATTAAGATATACCTGCATGCTAAACCTGTTAGAAAATATTACATCCAATTCATCTGCAGAAAGCCGTTGTTATTTAGGCTAAAGTTGAAAAAGTACTCAAAGCATATTTCATTTACCCTGTTCCCTTAACTAATTGGGTATCCAATATTTTTCTAGTGAACAAAAAATAGGCGACTATTCGTGTATGTTTTCATTATAGGGACATCAATAAAGCTTGTCCAAAGGAAAATTACCATACCCCTTACATCAACCAAATTGTCGAAGATTGTGCTGGAAACGAAGTCTTTTCATTTATGGACAAATTTTATGGGTATAATCATATAAACATACATCCTACGGATCAGCCCAAAACTACATTCATTTGTCCATCGGGGACCTTTGCTTATCGCAAAATACCATTTGGATTGAAGAACACTGGTGCAACTTTTCAAAGGCCAATGTCTTACGCATTTCAGGATATCAAACATATTGTGCAACCCTCCCTAGATGACTTACCTACTCATTCATTGAGATGACAAGATCACCCTATGCATTTGAAAGTTATTTTCATTCGATGTAGGCATTACAATATTCGTGTGAATCCACATAAGTGTGTATTTTGTGTACAATCAGGATGATTATTGGGATTTTTCGTTTCAAAGGAAGGAATTCGTGTCAATCCACTTAAGGTTAAGGCCATTGTCAATTTGCCTCCTTCAAATCTACGCCAAATCCAAAGTTTGCAATGGAAATGAAATTTTTTACACAGATTCTTTCTAACTATGTCGAGCTAACCAAAGGTTTTACTCAAATTTTGAAAATGGGAATTCTATTCATTTGGGAAGAGCTTGGTGAAAAAGCTTTTCACACGCTAAAAATGTGTTGATCCATGCACTATTACCGCATCCACTTGATTAGCATCGAGATTATTTTTTGTATTGAGCTGCATCCGATGCCACCATTAGCATGGTGTTAGTTTAGGATGATGAATCTGACATTGAACATGTGATCTACTATTTGAGTAGGAATCTCACAAAAAAAATCAAATATGCACATGTGGACAAATTGGCCTTGGAAATGGTTCAAGCTGTCCAATGTTTTCGTCACTACATACTTTTACACAAAACAACCGTGGTCTCTAACTGAAACCATATGATGTACATTATGACTAAGTGATTTTTAGGGGTGGAATACTATAAATGTATTGCTATCCTACAAGAGTTTTATTTAGAATTCGAAAGATCTAAATCTAAGAAGTCATTTCTATTTGCTGAATTATTATGTGACTTTCCCTATAATAAATCTAAAACCATGGAAGAGGATCATGTTCCAAATACTTGGTATGGAGATATCATTATTTATCTTCAATCTCAAAATTTTTGGCCCAAGTTGTCACGGACTAATCGTCGTAGAATCCGGTACCAATCCCAACAATATACTAATGTTGGTGATACTCTCTATTGTTGTGGTGTTGATTGTGTATTTTGATGTTGATTAATGCACAAGGAAGACAAGGAGTTAAATGAATGCAATTTTGGATCATGTGGTGGTCATATGTCAGGATTTTCCACTACCCAAAAGATATTGCATGGTAGCTATTTCTGATCGTCACTCCTTAAGAATTGCATAACTACGGTTATAATGTGCCATAATTGCCAAATTTTTGAACATAAGATGTGTTCTTCTCCAGCTCCTATTTACACAATCATAGTTTTTAGTCCATTTGATAAATGGGGCATTGATTTTGTTACATGTAACCCTCACTCGACCAGGGGGAATGTGTATATTATTCTTGCACTAGATAATTTACAAAATGGGTCGAGGTGATGCCTACATTCAAGAAAGGTGGTGAAACCACAACTATTTTCATATTCAATCATATGATTTCTAGCTTTTTTGTATCACAAGCCATCGTTAAGGACCATGGTAGCCACTTTCAAAATTTTACGATGACCAATCTTTGTGATCAATTCAGTTTGCGACACGATAACTATACTCATTATCTGCAAGTGAATGGGCAATTTGAAGCTGTAAAAAATATTTTGACCAATTTGATCAAATGGATCTTTGACATTCATAAACATAATTGCCATACCATGTTACTTTTAGCCTTGTGGGCATATTGTACCTCTGCAAAAACATCAATTGGTTTTACTCCATTCCAACTCGTTTACGGTTTGCAGGCAGTTTTGTCGATTGAGTGTGAGATTACGTCATTAAAACTAGCCATTGAGTTTTTATCAGCTACCTCTGCATAGGAAGAACATTTTTTGTACTTAGCATAACTAGATGAAACTCGTTGTAACTCTGCACTAGCTAGAAATGGTCATAAGGAACTTGTTAAGCCTTAGTATGATCGAGATCTAGCACATGATAAACTAGGTGTTGGTAAATTTGAACCTATGTGGCATGGTCCTTACATTGTCAAACATGTAATAGCTAAAGGGGCATATGAATTAGTTGATTATGACAGTGTATCTTTAGGAGAGAACAAAAATTGTCTCTACCTGAATAGATATTATGTGAAACTTCTCTAGTGGAGATTTTTTGTACATTAATTATAGTTTTATGAGTGTGTGTTGTAGATTTTCATTTTTTGTGATTTCCTACTACTTTTCCTGCTTATCCTGAATTAATATTGATTTGCAGATGTCGACATTCCCTTAGAATTACATTGGCTTTGCTAATGGCACTAGTTGTATTACTTAGAATTTATCTTCTACAGTTTGCGTCATCTATTCGCCCACTAATGAGTTAGTTTCCATTCATGGGGTATGCCTTGGTCAAACAAGGAACAACATAATAGAATATAGTGCAGTCATTGAACTATATTATAATGCCATCACATTTCGAATTTGATGTTTGATCATTATGTTAGATTCACAATTCATTCTAATACATTTAAATGGTGTCTATACAGTTAGAAGTCCATCAATGTTAAGATTTTTTTTACGAGTCCATCTCTTGGAAAGGAAATTTTATTATATTGAATATCAACAAATTTCAAGAAATTTAAACACATTAGCTGATGCATTGGCCAATCATGTGTTAAATAGACATTTGTAAATTTTTTAAATAAAACAATATTTATTCATATTGAACAAGATGCACTAAGAAAAAAATTAGTAGTTCTCATTAGGTAAAATATTCAGTAGAGAGTGTGTTACAAAAATTTCATCCAAAGACATAAGGCTCTGATGCCTTTATTATCCGAATATGTTGATACAAAAATCAAAATGAAACCCTAAAAGAATACCAACTATCCATGATGATGATCATGGTAGAAAACTATAACACAAGCCACTCAGCACAACAGTCACCTAATCAGTCCTTGAACTCAAATCACTTTCCTCTGGTACCAGAGAGATAATTCATTAGTCCCAGTCTCTAGGATATCTACAGTAATCCTCTATAAATTGTGATCTAACTCAGTCAAAGCCTTTGTTGCATCTGAATGTGGTACTATAGCTGCTACAGGCTAGTCTCCTCGCCTGTCAAATCATCATATCTTTTTTGGTCGAGCTGGGCTGACATATGCATTAGCATTTCTATAATTAGCTTTGGATGTCAAAAACAAAATAAAATTTTAAAAATATTAAAAAATCAAAATGAGAATTTTTTTACTTAGTTCCCCCCACTACATTCCAGATGGGAGTGATATATCTGGATCTCCCCTGTATCCATCCTTTCATATGGGAAGTACTCGATCATGAAAATATGGATTCTCATCCACACAAAAAATGAGGAGTGTATCTCACAATCATGCTACTATCGCCACCATGGCAAGCCATCAATGAAACCCACCATAGAATATGTGGTTCTCTAAGACCTATCTCATCAATGAGAATATGTTGTAGGATGAGGAGTGGAATCCTCTCTAGGGAAAATGAAATAAGGATGGCACCATAACCAAAGTTCTTCAATTTACCATCCTTTTCTCTACTTAGTTGTCCTTTAATATTGACAACCACTCCTTCACACCATTTGTAAATGGTGGACTGTGGACACTCAAATGCAATCTACATCTATGCCTTTGTGGCCATGTGAGGTGTTGCACTTCTGCAAATTTTTGTGACCATGAAAGCAATATTCCTCAAATCAAGTCGATGGATGCTTTCGATATCTACCCTTACATCCTTAAGCACTGAATTAAGGACACAATATTGCCTTAGGTATGAAGCAATAATTTCCCCACCTAGTCTCTGGACAAATAAGGAAATGTTACATTCTCTACGGGAAAACCTAGTCAAAAGGTACATTTCATTGGCATTAATGGTAAGGTGGTGAACCCTATAATAAAAAAAAATTCCTGGATATCGCAGGCGACCCTCACCAACCATGTCATGAGCTCTAATTGAGCTTTCATTCCTAGAATGACCCAAAAGTTGTAGAGAACAATTTTTTTTAGAGATTGTAGATTTTTTGGGTCATCAATAACTTATGCATCATGAGTTTCATATTCTCTCTCTCTCCACCCCAACATGGTTGCTCAAAATGCCTAAAATTGACAATTTAGGAGTGTTATAACATTGATTGAGAGAAATTTGTGACTTTTGGGGTGTGTTGTTATTTATTTTTGAAAGCCCTCGGTGCCTTGTGCAGTTTTTATTTATAGACAGAGTGCATTTGCATGATTTCTTAGTATAAAAACCTCACAAATTGTGTGTTTTAGTTTGTAAAAATTTATCGATGTGTGCAGACCCGATGAAGGAAAACTACACACATCCGTGGGGGGATTTTTGAAATTATAACACCCACAAAAAATCAAACCAAAGCTTAAAAACAACTTTTAAATGGCTAAAAATAAAGATATGGAGGAGATTTATTCCCTTGAGAAAATGGTTCACGGATTGGTCCACTAGTTTGCCCGAAATCAACCTCTGAAGTTTTGTGGTAAAAACCCTCTTTCTACTCTCAAATTGGTTAAAAACTCAAATGGTAAAAAATGAATTAATTTTTTAACTTTTATAAATTTTGGTTAATAAAATATTATTTTTAACCTTTTAAAAGTCACTTTTTGATGTTTTTGAACATAATTTTGAGCATTTATGATGATTTATCAAGTATTATGTGAATAATACAGTTCACAACATAAAAGTGGATCATTTTGACTTTGAGTAAACTTTTATCACATTTTAGGGCTCTCAAAAAATACGCAAAAGGTGAAACGCCAGAGTTCTCATTTAAGCCCTTTTCAAACTCTAAACATGAAAATATTTTCGAGTACTTGACTATTCAAACTCGTAAAAATAAATGAACAATTATCTATTCAGTATAAGTTTACCCCTTTTACGAACTGAATTAGACTATTTACGAAAAAGGTATACATTTACTAAGCATGGGCAATAAAGTTCTCTCCTACATTTTTTTTATAATTTTTGGGCTTGAGGAACTAAATTTACGAAAAAAAACATTTTGAGTTTACTTACGTTTTTCTTCTGACTCCCTAAAAATGAAAAATGTCGAGTTTTACTTTCTTCGGCCTCATTAAAAATATACGTTGAAATAACATGAGTTCTCTTTTCATGTCTTTTCAAACTCCTTAAACATGAAAATGACATCGATTTAACCCTACACTAGACATGAAAATGTTATCCTCCTCAATATGGACAAAAATAAAGAGGTACTTGTGAGAAATGGTGGGGGGAAATTGGCAAAATGTATTCATCTTTTCATTCATTCAAAGGTAGTACGTCACTCTTGAACATGACATTTCCATACCCTTGTGCCTGGGTTGGGTAATTCATTTGTCTTACAATTAATTGAACCTCATTGAAAGTCTTTAGCTGGTTTTGGGTATTATCGTTAAGTCAAATGATACCAAGTAAATTGTCGTGTCACCATGTGTTCAAGAGAGGTTCAACCTCAGTTCATGTTCCTTTACAAATATTATCCCTCAATCACGCTGGCCATCCCTATGTCAATCCTTGCAAAACAGTTCTTCAAAACTTGACATGAAGTATCATGTAGTAGGACCTCCTACGACATATTACTTCCTATTGACTTCATCTCACTATCTAGGAAGTTGATCTAGAAACCATTTTTAGTACCTTGAGGCCTACATGCCTTAATGGCAAGTTTCTCGCCTTCGACGATAGGTTCTCATCATTGATCTTCGATAGAAGTGATTCTATTAGTGTTCAAATAAAAATCACCTAATCAAAGTTCATAGATTGTATTGAGAGTAGCTTGAGATCCATTGTAATTATTGGTGGTTTCTCTTGCACTTTTTAATGGTTCACATCATTGAACGATAATAAAGTGGTATTTGTCATGTTCAAATTCAACACATTTTTCTCACATGGTTAGATTCGTACTATGGATCAAGAGATGAAGATCAAGACCTTCGATCTAGTTTCATCCATCCAGTTTGTGAGGAGTTATGTATTCATGATTATGTAGATAGATTCATAACATATGGATGTGTCCATACCGTTTTTACTATTGATATGATTCTAGGTTATTTATGTACTTGTTCATTGAGTTAGCTTTACTATGCGTATGGAAATTCCTACCTCAATGATGATTATATATATTTGCATTGTAATCCTTGAATTTTCGTCGCAGGTTTCTGACAATTGTCTCCAATCCAATATTTGGCATGATAAATCCCTTGAATCTTTTAATGAATTTCAAGACTTCGCACTCTAGGGGGCAATCTGTTACACATAATTTTGTCACTATGACACTTGATGGTTAAAATGGACCTCTCACCATCCATACACATGTTTCAATGCACTCCCTTGCAATTCAAACATCTATTCCCTGAAAAAATTATGATTTTTGGGTAAAATTGCCTTTTGACCTGTTTAGCATGACTTGCACACTTTTCCTAGTCAATTTTTTCGCATGCACAGTTTCTTCCATAGAAACCTCCACAGAAATAAGTTCTGTCTTCCATTATAGAGTTCACACATGACTAAATGAAAAATAAAAATAAAAATTAATTTCTATAAGCCTCGTTGGGAAAATATATCCCAACTAGAATCTTCTTGGTCATATCTATTCGAGCAAAATCCCTATGAATATGGAGTTGATTCCCTTGGATCGAGGAACCCTAATACTACTATTAAGGGATGTCATCCCTCTTTTTTGGATCTGAAACCTCCTCTATTTGTCCTATAAATTGAGTAGAGGCTAAAGGGTTAGGGGAGTTCACAAAAGGTATTCTTATTCTGGAAATTTTGGACTAGGAAGCCTATCATCCAAGGAGAAGGATTTGAGGCATTTGGGAAGAGCCTCATGAAATCAAGACATGGTTGTAAGGATCTTCTTTTATCTATGAATTAAACATTTGAATCCTTTTTTCTTATTGTATTATCTTATTGAAGTAATGAATGGTTTATTCTCTTTATGTATTCATTAAAGTAATTTAAATTTATAATATCCTTGATCATTAGATTAAGCTTGTTTTGAATCATTATATTGTATATGCCTATATTCCCTTTTATGGTTGTGTTTTTAGGTCTCATCAAAGCGTTGAGGAGCTACATCAAGACGTATCAGGGATCTTCATTAACCATTTTTCAAAGAGGTTAGAGAACCACTTTCCTTCTCATATTTTAATGATTTAGACGAAGTTAGCTTAAGGAAAGAGATTTCAGTTTTTCTGTTTGTTTCTAGCTTTCCTTTAGGAATCTAGGGAGATCGTTTTTTGTGCTCAAAAGGTATTTGTCCACATAACAGGTGCTTATTCCTAAACTGCTGGCATAAGATGGCCATTTTTTTCTTAGATTTGATCTATTTATGTTTTTCTTGCAGAATATCTAGCTTTGAAGGAAATGTGCTGAAAATGTCATTCCTCAAATTGTCTAGTAAGCTCCCAATTTCTGCTTTTGTTACCCCACTGCTAGATGAGTTGAGTGTTCTGCTATAAGCTTTGTGTGTTCCTTGCTTATGCCTTGCAGCTCCTTGTGAGCTGTTGACACACAATTCATAGATGGTATCAAAATATTCCTTTGAGATATCCCCATTTTCTACCACATTCATAAGTTACAAAGATTCTTCTCTCAATGCACATAGTAAGGTTATCTTTAAAATACCTTTATCCAGATCACTATGGCTTGATATTTGCAAGATATATTTAAAACGTTCCCTGAAATCCTCCATATTCTCATCCTGTTTCTGCATTATCCCTAAGATATCTTCTTTAATGTTTTGAGACTTGCAGTAGTCCTGATATTTCTCGCGGAAAGTTTGCTTCATATTATCTGACGTTGTAATAGAATTTCTTCCTATACCCATAAACCACTAGAACGTTGTCACCTTTAGAGTAGCATGAAATATCTTTAGCTTTTGAGCATTTGAAACATAATAATACCCTTAGAAGACAACATCGAACTCAAAGAGGAATGTATCCAGATCCTTAGAAGAGAGGCCATGGATATTAGGTAATGTTGTTAGAGGAATAGGTTTCATGGGTTCAGCGCCTCTAATTTCTCCATTTGGGAATTCGATTGTAGAAGTTGTGTTGGACTTGAATATAATCCAATATTCTCTTGGAATCTCAATAGATTCCGAATGTACCACGATATGTAGTTGAGTTCACTTAACATAACTTCCTCGATCAGGTGGAGGGTTTACTTCCCCCACCTCTTCCTGTTTAGACCTTTCAAAATTTAATTCCTCAAATCCTCTTCTCCCTGCTTCCTCTTCTCTAGGCTCTTCTTCTGCCATTAATGGAGGCTCTAGTTGCAAGAATTTTTGGGCCCTGCATCTCATCTGAGATATTATCTAGACAACACTTTATGATGAGTTTCATTATTTATCTCTCGAGATGATTTCCTGAATATAGGTAATTCTTCCTAGATCTGTATTTCCTCAAACTATGCCACCTATGAGTTTTGGGGGTCTTTCTATGTCCCTTGTTTTTGTTTGCTTGTTCATGGAATCTAAGAGACAAAAAATTAAATTAAAAAAAAAGCAAAAAAAAAAGCCTAATGCTTGGGTCCTGGTAAAAGGGTTGGTGTAAATATCACCTGACCAAGAAGAGAGAATGAGTTTACATTCAATTAAAATACATAAAATCAAAAACATCATACCAATCCTAATGTTTCGGGCTTGGTAAAAGGTTTTGTACAATCCTCTCCTAACCAGGGTGAGAGAGTGGGTTCTATAATCAACTAAAAGGACAAAAATTAAATCAAAACAATCAAAACAATAAATTTAATCTAGTGCTCGGGTCCTAGAAAAAGGGTTAGTGAAAAACCTCACCTAACCAGGATAAGAGAGTGGGTTCTATGGTCCATATTGGTTGTATTTTTGTACCTTTGACAGCCTCCCAGACAATGGCGCCAAAATGTGGAGATTTTAATATAGGCTTAAGATTCAGTCCCTCTTACATTTATTTTTCAATCTGGGGTCCATCTAGTTATTTCAAGGTTGTCATACAAGGTATATGCAAGCCACAAGTTCCCTAACCAATATTGATAAATTACGAATTATAAGGCCCAAATAATTCTACAAATTGAGTAGCAAAAAAGGAAATAACATCAACTATAAGTGATAGTAATTTAGAATAAAAACAATTCTGTAATAACAGTAATAAAAAAACAAAGAAAAGTAACAACAATCATAAAACATTAACAATATAATTGAAAAGCATACCTATACCAAATAATTGTATCCAACAACACCTAGTCCCAACTCTCTGATCAGGGTCATGGCTGAGAATTATAGATCACACCAAGTTATTATATGTTGATATTCTCATTAATTCATAAAAGGAATTACAAACTAAATTTCTATTGTTACATAGAGAAAGAAGATTATCCAATTCTTCTCATTCGTGCCATACCTATACACAACCATCGTTACATGAATAACATTAATTAACAACACATAAGTCATGGTGATATATCTATTAAAAAATATGCAATATCTCCTCAAATATAAAACAAAATGAAAATATAGAAACATATTTGAATCTGCCAACTATTCAGATAGTTGATTAGTTGATGGTTTAGTCCTAGAATAGCGCCACTAGTATGCAGCTGACATTATCATGATGGGTCATGTCCATCCAAATGATGTCTGGTATAAATTTTTGAGTAATTGGCAAGGAATATGATCAGGAAATCATCTAAGTATTTCTCCCTTATGACTACCACTTCATTAATTAAAAATTCAAGAAGACATTCCAATACGATATACCTTTCATTAATTGCGATAAAAATTAACCTCATGAGAGCTATATAGTAGATGGAAATGGATAGGTGTAAGTAGGTAAAAATGGGTAATTTCATCAGCCAACAATAACAATCCACCTTGTTCCTGTGAAGGTGTAACCAATCGATACCCAATAGCATATTGTATGACCTAATGTCAATATGTTTAAGTGTGTTGTTGTAGGCATGCCATTCAACTCAAATGCACAATCTCTTACCCAATGGTGAACTCTTTTCTTTGTAACTATAGCCAACTCCACTAACCAAGATTATGCATGCATTTATTTATTCAAACCACACTTATCCACGAAATCAAGACTAACATGACTATAATTATACCCATGTCAATCAAAATAGAAATAAATTTATCACAAATATTACCATCCATCTTAATAATAGATGTATGATGATCTATCTTCCTATTTTCCACAACTACGTATATACGAGGAATGCTCTACCCAATATCCCCAATAGTTTGCGCCTCCTGTGCACTATATATCTGAGGCCTACCACCATGATTCTATGGAAAATATCTATTAAGGTGTTCCTTATCGCATGTCCAAGACTCCAACCATCATATACCATCACCTCTATGTTGTTGTTGTGATCCATGTCCCTGGCTAGTTTCCTTAAAATTCTTTTGTGGTGCCACATTTTATTTCTCTTTTGCATTCTGAGGCCTTGTTATTTTAGGCTTCCATTTACTTTTACCTTTATCTTTCCCTTTCCATCCTTGCTGAGATTCATTCTTACACTTTGATTATTCATATAAATTATTCAATTTCCCAATGACTTCCTCAAGTGACCGAGGCTCATCATACTCAATCTAATCTCTAAATTCTAATGGAAAACCACTAAAAAATTGGTGAACTTTAGTGTTCTCATCTTCAAGATATAGTAAATACCTAAATATCTCCAGGAACTTAGCCGTGTACTCTTCATCTGTCATTTATTCCATATTTAGCTCATAAAATTCTTTGCCCTTACTGTCATGCTTCCTTTATGACAAATACTTCTTCCTGAATAGCTTCTTAAACTCATGCAAAATCAAGTCCTCTATCCTAATTTTTCTGGACTGCTTCACATCTTCCCACCAAATGTCTACTTTACCTTTCAGGCCGAAGATAGAAATTTTGGCCTTCATGTTTTCTGTGTAGTCATGCAGCTCAAAGAATTTGTTCATCCCAAGTATCCAATCCTATGCATATTCTGGTTTCTTCAAATATCCTCCAAAAGTAGGTGGCTTTTCTTTCTTAAATTCATTTGGAAAATATCCCCTTATCACTCCTATAAGGGGGATAACTATGGATATCATGATGTATATCTGAACTAGAACTAGAATAGTACCTGTATTCATCACCCCTCCTATTCGGAGTGTCCAACAACCTACCATCTCCAACTTTGTCAGCTCTACATTAGGGGAATTTTGAGGTCTAAAATGGGCCTCCTAAGAAAATAATAAAATAATAGTTAAACCAATAAAATAATATTTATTAATTTGAAATTCACTTTTTGTACCACAATCCATGTAACCATAGTTAAATTCAATTCAAAAGTTGTACCAAAATAAAATTAATAAAAAAATTGTATTGATGTGACTATAAATAAGAATGAGTTTTTCAATAAAAAATCATTATCATTGAACAACTAATGCATTTGTCCTTTGTACTTAAATAACTTAAAATAAAATATAAATACAAATTTATAAATTTTTAATTATTATATGCTATTAATTAAAAATTATATTATTTAAATTGTATAATAACATGTAATTAATATACTATATAAAAATAATATAATATAATAAATGTATATGGATATGCATTGTTTCTTTCAAGAAATATGAAATGAAAATAATATATTTCTATTCAAAATGTGTGAAATGACATTTATTATGAATAATTTACTTTGAATTTAAAAATACTTAGAGCACTACCATGGTTAACCATGAGTTTTTATCCACCATTGAGAATGTGACAAGTAAGTACCTTTAACTCGATCAATGCCACCTCAACCATTAGGGATGATGTCAACCCCTAAAATGTCATTGGTTCTCATAAAGTGAATTTTGATTGTACATTTTCCTTAGGAGGCCCATTTTAGACCTCAAAATTCCCCTAATGTCCAACCTATGTCTACCAACATACCTATTTCTATTTTTCCCATTAGTTCTATCCTCCTTCCCATGGCTTATCCAAACTGGACCTTACCTCTGCAATTCTGATAAGCTATTAATAAGTATTGCATTAACCTTTGCTTGTTTCTCTTGTGCCTACTGATCCTGTCATTGTTTGCCTTACAACTCCATATCTATTCCTTTAAGCTTCTCAATGTGTCTGCCAAATTAGAAGAGTGCCCACCACACTTCTCATCTGATTCATAGGGAGATTCTTTGTAGTATACCATATTTCTATTAATTTTGATCTATTTTCTGCAAGGAATATTATGTAAGCTAAAACAAATCATAATAAACCAACGTACCTTAGCATAATTTGGTGAGGATAACTCATCTGCAATATCATCCAAAACAACATTATACATGTACAAACATAATCATAACAACATATAGACATGTAACAAATAGATGTACCAACAGATACAAATCATTCTAGTTAAAGTCAAATTATCACTGCATGACCATATCACAACATATATTATGTCCTCATGCATGGCGACATCAACCATACCAATTTACATTGTCAAAATGTAAGCACTAAAACACACAACAATGCATGACTAATCATACACTCATGACAACACACTTCATAAAAACAACACCCTATTTGACATGGTGACATCACTATAACCATGACTGACACGATACATGTTCAACAAGCATATAGTCCATAAGGATGAAAACACATGTGCAACTGACATGAATGCATGACCAACACACACCGCCCAAACAGTACAAGGAGTGAACCATGCCCTAATACCACTCTGTAACACCCTAATCCTAGATCTACCCAAGTAACCGTCTGTTGTGGCCAGCAACAACCCCCCTTCTTATTTAGTTTTAGTAATAATACTAAATAAGTGGGGACCCTTAGTCTAAAAAATCCAAAAAAATTATGGGTGTTCGTTTTCATTTTCAATAAAACTTACTATCATTGACTTAAAGAAATTTCTTTGGAAAATCTTTAAACTAAACTTAAGTTTATGATAGATTAGAATAAAACCTTTCTTTGAATATCACATCCACCACACACGATCCAAAAAACTATGCAGACGAATATTTATCGCAAATCGCATATCGCAGAAAATATATTAACGAATATTTTTCGTAAGTTATATTTTACGATATTGCGATTTCGCGATATTGCGATGTCGCGATATCGCGATGTTACAAGTTGTGATTTGCGAAAGTTGCGATTTGTGATATTGCGATGATACGAAAGTTGCGATTTGCGATAATTTGAATTTATGAAAGCTGTGATTTGCGATACTACGATTTTGCGATATTGCAAAGCAAATCGTAGATCGCACTATCGTAGATTCTTAAAAATCTCGTTGCACAAAGAAAATATTTCCATAAATCGAGATCCGTTATGCGCCTTAATGTCAAGTTAATGAATGGATTGTCAATTATTAATGGAAAAGGATTTTGTTTTGATCGAAAGGTTATTTCACGATTAAATAATATATTTCATACGCCTTCAGCATTTAAAACTATCCCGTCACCTTTCTCATATCATTATTCTTACTTAATTCGTAAAACTGCAGGCGCGAAGAACATGAGACTATACAAATCAATATTCAGAGCATTATGGGAAAGAAAGAGAAATCTCCGAGTTCTGGAAAGAAAGAGAAAGCTCCAAGTTCTGAAGTTAAAGAGATGGCATCCTTGTACGCAGACACTGTTTGCAACAAAGACGCTGGTATCACCACCTAGGAAGGTATGTTTAATTTGCTAGAAGAAGAAAACCCAAGAGTAATGGAGGTTGTGGCTACTGCAGGATCAACTAATTCTTCTGAAGCATCTCTTATAGAGCTGGCTTGTTCATTTTTGCACCGGATAGCAGCAAGACCCAAAATTCATCCGTATACAGATATGGTCAAATGGGTGTTGGATAGCACCGATATTACGGACAGGCAGTTTAAAACTCCCGATCAAGAGCTCGTCGGGTCGTTTACTCCAGAAGATTTTAGGCTTATGTATCATTTGCCGGAGCCTCAAGCAACTTACAACAAACAATTTATGGATAAATTTGCCAAGGAAAATGCAAATTTAGTGGAATGCACTAAAGAATGGACCAGAAGAGATGAACCACTAAAGAAAGATAAACACGGTATGTACAGTACCGGTTCACTCACCTCTCCATATTGTTTTGCTACTGCTATGTTATGCAAGCTTTTTGGAAAGCCTGACATTAATAATTTTTTGCCTGAATGACTTCCCTTATTGAATGCTGCTGTTAACGCTACCATTGTGGACTGGGCTAAAATACTGTCTGATAATTTAGCCATGGCTATTTTCAATTACCGGTCTAAACGGACTGTCTCTCAGAGGATTTATCCTCATTTTTATCTATTTGCCTATGTTATGGATTCAATCTGCTTTGTTTCTAAGTTCCCTTTAATGGGTTGGCAATGGACAATTCATGATCCCTTGCCCATTCATGTCTATCACAAAGAGTTGTGGGAATCAAAATTCATTCCTCATTTTTATAAAATTTGCCATGGCATAATGTTGCCTCTGTACAGAGTGTTGTATAATAAGGATGCTCCAAGGTTTTCCCCAGAAGCAGAAGTAGACATTCTCCCTGTCGTAAGATGGTTTGGAGAAGAGTTATTTACTTATGTGAGGGTTTTTGGAAGCTTTGCTTCTCCTCATGTTCTACCCTTGTATGTTCCAGACAAACTTATAGCTCGGGAAATTGCATATCAAACATGTGGACAGGGAGGTTTAACAAAAGAATTAAAGGATAAAAAGAAGGCCATCTCGCCACAATTTCCTGTTTCCTGCGGAGCATTTTCATTATTTTCTATTGGTCATGCGTTTAAGGAATTAAACAATATTACATGTTTACAATTGTTTAAGTTTCCGAAAAGGCTATTCGACCCGTATGATATTGTCAAGGCTTTCACCACTGCAGTCAAAGTAAGAGTATTTTCTAGAGAAGAAGATATTTTTGATGATATGTTTCAAGAAAAAGGTTCATTTAAAGAAATTTTGCATTTAGCTCAAGCATGGTTCTCCCCAGAAGAATTTCAAGAGTTTAAAATATACAGACAAAGAAGATTGACTACTATTCCTTTGGATAATTTGCGATTGGAACCCGTAAGGGAACCTACTCCTAGTGTCAGTCTCAGTGGTAGCTCAAATTCAGAGAGGTCTAAGTCAAACTCTGACAAAGAAATTTCTGAGCATTCTAAAAAATCTGATCAGGATAAAAGTGAAGGCTCAATGAAGGATACAGCTCAATCAAAATGGCTCTCACAACAACAGACTTCAACTACTCCACAGTTGAATCCTCCAGCTCTTAATGTACAACAACCATCTATCAGCACTCAGTTAGATAAAGAATGGGAAACATTTAATGATTTGATTAATGTTCAAGGACAGAACATACAAACTCCTGTACATACAGCAAAAGGTTTGGTTACAGAAATAAGTGGCAATGTCACAGAAAAAGAACATATACCTATTACTCCCTCTGCCAAGCTTGTACTTAAAATAGAGGAAATTCTTCCTCTGGATATATTGTACAGCCCGCAACATAAAGCAGTAGTAAGGAAGCAAAGAAAGAAGAGAAAATTAGAAAGTGCCCTCTCTACTGATGCAGAACAATTGGATGTTTTATGGAAAGATCCTACTACGGATCCGACTGAAAACCTTACTAAATTATCTCAGATAACAGGAGCTTATGCCTCCGTGACTATTGACAAAGAATCTGAGGTAAGGCTGTTATTAAATGAAAAAGAGGATCAAATACAAGTTCTGCAACAACAGTTGCAACAAGCACATGCCAACAGTGAATCACAGATATGATTTGAAAAGTTACAGCAAGAGTTTCAGCAAATGAAGATCGGATATCAGAAAAGCTTGGCCGAAAAAGAAAAACAAATATAGATTATGCAAGAAACGCATAAACATGACCCCAAGCTTACAGAATTGATCTCAGAGTCTATTTCTTTGAATAATCAACTGCTGCAACAACAAGATATATTATGCCAAAAGATTTCACAGTGGAACTCTTTTTGTCAAGAAAGTGATAAAATCCCTAATCATGTCCTGGAATTATGACATGATTATGATTTAACTAATGAAAGAGTTACTAATTATTTGGCATGGCAAAAGACAGAGGAAGGAAAAAGAGTAAGAGCACCAATTATCAATGACAACCATAAAGAAATGCTCTTCAATAAATGGGATGCACAAATCAGAGAGGCAGAAAAAGCAACAAAGGAAGTAGCTATAGCAGCGAGCCACATTACTGATTGTGTAAATGAAAATTTGCACAAGGTTAATTTAATTTCAGAAACCATTCCGGGATACCTACCACAGGCACAAAAATTGCAAACAGAGTGGAAACAGAAAGCTGAAGAGAAGGCAAAATCAATTCAAGGATTGACAAAATTAAACTGGGATTCTTACTGGACCTGTCTAGTAAAACCACACAGTCAATGCAGTACTCTTAATTGCATCATTAATTCTGCTGAGAAGATCGTGCCAACACTTTCTAACTTTGTCTTTTCGGGACAATTAAAATCTGAAGTCGGCCAGCCCCCTCTTCTCAAATCAATGTTGGATGCTTGCAAGTTCAAAGAACAGATTCATAAGTAGTTAGTTAATAGTTTTTAGTTTTAGATTTAGTGTTAGTTTTACTTTATTTTTTCCTAGAAAAAGGACGGTCATTTAAACCGAATCCTAAATTTTTGTAATAAACTATAATTAGATTTAGTTAGTAGTATTTAAACCCCTCTCATGCATTTAGAAAAGGGTCCTGAAATTTGTCAAAAACTTGTCCTCAGAACATGCACTTCTGCACCCTCAGAGGAGGTTTTGATGAATGAATGGAACGAGATTTATTGATATCTGTGTCTAATATCTGCTACTGATGTTGCATTTCTGTACTCTTAGTAGATGTTGGATTGAGAAGAGATAAATCATTATTTCTTCTAGCTCATGAGTAGAACTAGTTATAAATGGTACTTTTATCTCTTAAATTTTTCTGCTTCTGTGTTAAAAGTGATATTTATGTTCAGTTATTTATATATTGATGCTTGAATGCTTCAGTTATCATTTGGCACTTTTGTACGGTGATGACTATTTGTTTATGCATAATGTATGAATAGCTTATTATGCGATATGTTTTCCACAACTGTTTCATCTAACTTTTTATATGAAGTGGTTTATTTTTATTGAATTATCTTCTTATAACATTTGAATGATCTTTATTATCGATTGTTATTTGAAATCATTTTAGATCGCATAAACAAGATTTTATCCCGGGTTTAGTTTAGAATTAGATATTTCTGTTTAAATTAGAATACAATTTGCATATGATTAGATTAGAAATAGAATAAAAGCATTTCACTTAGGAACCTTTTTAGAAAGGAAATATCTATTCTCAACACACACACACATATTGGGAAACTGGTCCCATTATCCCCAGTCGGACCCACTACACCAAACGGAAAAGGAGCTGCTAACCAAGGTCCGGACCGGGTGGGTATCCCCCTTGTTGTAGACCCGATTTTTGGGGCTTCAACATATTTGGCGCTAGAAGGAGGGCCACGAACTATGAATGGCAAGTAAATCTAAATCTAAATACCATTCTGAGAGTAAATCACCCTCACCATCTCCCCTGACTTCTCCATCGCACTCAGAAATTTTAAATCTAGAGCCAGAAGTCGAAAGAAGAACAGACGCTACTACAAACCCTGAATTTTCAGAAGAATCTGTTATTGAACCTCCTGAAGTTGAATCTTTGATTCATAAACTTCAGCGATTTTCAATATCACCTCAAAGATCTGATAAATCTCAAGGCAGTGTGACTTCGCAATATAACCCTGCTCATCCTCTTACCAGATTACAGAGTGAGAAGCTTGGCATTCAGCCAACTGAATTACCTTTACCTACAAGGAAAAGAGCAAGGAAATCACCTAAAAGGTCTGATAGCGAGACTCTTTCATCATCATCATCCATCTCAACCTCTTCACCACGAAGTCAACCATCCACCCCTCCACTTCAGACCATTGTCCCTCACTCCACTAGAACTTCCACATCACCTTCTCAATCATCTATAATTGTAATATCTTCATCTTCCCAATCACAGACATCATCTTCTACACTTTCCTCTGTTAGTAGTTCAGCGATGGCCCAAATGCCATGGAATAATCCAGGGGCAGTCTTAATGCCTGCACCCTTGAGTCAATTACCAGCCCATCCTAAAAAATGGCTGCCTAAGTTTAATCCTGAAGCAGGCATGCTAGCAGAAGAACATATAAACAATTTTATGTTGTCCATAAATCTCAATGGAGTTATTAATGAAGATGTTGTTGTCTGACTTTTCCCCTATACTCTACAAGGAGCGGCCGGATCATGGTATTTCTCATTACCATCTGGGTCCATCACTAGTTGGGATATCTTTCAAGATCAATTTTTGACTAAATTTGGTGATGACAGGTCTACAGCAACATTGATCAATGATCTATCTAATCTTAGAGCTGACTCAAAAGAACTTGTCAAGGATTTTAATTCACGTTTCAATAAATTGTTAAACAAAATTCCTACTGCTTCCAAGCCTAGTGAAGAAGTGTGAAGTGAATGGTATATTTCTGCTCTACCATCAAACATAGCAATCTTTGTTGATAGGGCTAACAAAACAACTTTGGCAGATAACATGAAGGAGGCAATAGCGGTAGAAAAACGTATCATTGCTTTAGACAAGAAAAATGCGATAGAAGAACGAAAATCCAAGAAAGTCACTTTTAAGGAAGATCCCAAGAAAAAGCAATCAAAAGATCCATTTGATTTAGAAGGACTGCAAATTTTTTTGAAAACCATGTCTAACGAAATGGTCGACATTAAGAAACAAGTGGCAGAAACATCTTCTAAAAAATCTTTCAAGCCTTTTAAAAGAAACCCTTCAACTGATTCAAAGCCACCAAATGCCATTACTAATGCTGAATCGGAAGAAGAAGAAGAGGAAACTGCTACTGAGGAAGCTACTGATAAAGAAGAAGTTGTAGAAGTACAAGGTATGTGGGATTTCATCCTCCCAGATGAGGAAGATCAAGAAGCATCCCCGGTTAGCACTCGAAGTAGAAATCAACTTGATCCTCCTCAATCTACTCCTAAGTCAAAGAGCGCAAGCTCATTGAATAAAGATAAAGTTGCACCCAAGAAAACGACATCTAAAGCAATTCAAACCAGCCCAGTCCAGACAGATTCATCAACTCCATCGAGAACACTGATTGTCCCAGATGAAATGGAGTATAATATCATAGAAGACATGAAGAAGACTAGGGCTAATAGCACTTTTATTGAATTGAGCAAGTTAAAACACCAACAAAAGGTACTTTTGAAAGAATTACATGCTGTACCATAAAAAATTTTGCCCGATCTTGTGATTTCTCAAGCTTCCAACGAGATGGGAAGACCTCTAGCTAATGCGATCAGTAAAGTTGATCTAGAAAATATCGCTTTAATTGGAGGAAGGTCAAGATCTCATACTCCTCCATTTCTTCTTACTTATGAAGTTTTCAATAAAAATTTGCATAATTGTTTAGTGGATTCTAGAGCTTCATCTAATATTCTACCAAAATCAATATGTGCAAAGTTGAACATTCAACCACAAAAATCTGCTGTGCGCATAGTCCAGCTAGATCGATCGCAAGTTGAAGTGATTGGCGAATTAAATCAGGTTACCATAAGATTGTCATCAAATCCAAAGGTATGTCAAGTCATTGATATTTTAGTTGCAAATATTCCAGAATTTTATGGCTTAATTCTTAGTAGAGATTGGTCAGAAAAACTTCATGGATATTTCGCAACTGATTGGTCGCATATGTGGCTTCCTTACAATGGTAGACCAAATCAGATAAAGGTTGAACGAGAAAAACATTCTGTTTTATCTCAAACAGAAAATTATTCTCAAACAGATAGTTCTAAATGTATTAATTTTGTAGATACTCCTGTAAATAAATCTTTATTTTGGAAATTAGTTTTTGATGGTTCTAAGTCTAATGAAGGAGTAGGAGCAGGATGCATATTGGTTAGTCCAGAGGGAAACACTAATAACACCGTAGAATACGAAGCTTTAGTCCAAGGACTATATAAAGCAATCGGATTAGACATCAAATATCTACAAGTTTTCGGAGATTCGGAAATTGTAATTAAACAGGTACGCAATACTATACATTGTTTATCAGGTCATTTAAAGCATTATCAATCTTTAGTCCAAGATCTGACTGAACATTTTATATCATTTAATATTTCATCAATTCCCAGAATTCAGAATGCTAGTTCAGACCTCCTAGCTAATGTAGCTTCCAAGCTCATTCCTGCAGAAGACTTTAGTTCTGATCGATTTTCAATTGAATTAATCTTTAGACCCTCGATTCCTGATAATGTTACCAATTGGAGGATTTTCAATGATGATCCTGATATTGTAAATTTTCTCACATCTGAAGGATCTTACACCAATCAGATAATTGATGAAGACCAACATGACAAACAATTGCTCCAAGATAGCACCAATAATGCTATGCCGAAATCAGTAGTCAAGTTAGAAGACCTTTATGATTTGAAAGATCGATTTAAAAGATCTACCAATTCAAAACTGCAAAGTTCGACTTTGAATTATGAATTAGTAAATCTAGGAACTGATGCCAAACCACAGAATATCAACCTAGGCCTTGGCCTAGCTCCTGAAGAAAAGTTAGCATATGTTCGTCTTTTGAAACAATATAAAAGTGTCTTTGCTTGGAACTACGATGAACTCAAAACTTATGACACTTCTATCATCCAACATACTATCCCAATGATCAATGATGAAAAACCTGTCCAACAAAAGCTGAGAAAGATCCATCCTAATTTAGAAAATCAAATCAAATCTGAACTCAATAAGTTATTGAAAGCCAAAATTATTTTTCCTGTTCGACATTCTAAATGGGTTTCCAATATGGTTCCTGTTAGAAAGAAGAACGGAGACATTAGAATTTGTATTGACTTTCAAAATCTTAATAAAGCCTGCCAAAAAGATAATTTTCCTTTGCCTCCTATGGAGAAAATATTACAGGCAGTTGCAGGATCAGAATTAATGTCTTTCTTAGATGGTTTCTCTGGATACAATCAAGTGTTAGTCCATCCTGATGATCAATTGAAAACTACATTCAGAACCAAATGGGGCACTTACGCATATCAAAAGATGCCTTTTGGTCTGATCAACGCTGGTGCCACATTTCAGAGAGCTATGGACATTGCTTTCAAGGGATTAGTTAACAAATCAATGGTAATTTACTTGGATGATATAACTGTATATTCTAAAAAACGAAGCAATCATCTTAGAGATCTGAAGCAGATCTTCCAACTCTGTCAAAGGTATGGAATTTCACTTAATCCAAACAAGTCCTTTTTTGCATTAAGTGAAGGAAAACTTCTTGGATTTATAGTATCAAAATCTGGAATTCATATTGATCCTGATAGAATCAAGGAAATTTCTGAAATATCTCTACCTCACAACAAAAAAGCTATGCAATCTTTTCTTGGTCAGATTAATTTTGTAAAAAGATTTGTGCCAGATTTTTCAAGAATTGTATCACCCTTGCAAGCAATGATTAAAAAGAATTCAAACTTCAAATGGGGTAAAGATGAGTATGAAGCATTCAATCTGATCAAACAAGCAATTATCAATGCTCCATCTTTAGCAACTCCAAATTTTTCCGATCCTTTTATTTTGTACACATTTGCCTCTGATAAATCTTATGCTGCAATACTCACTCAAGAAAATCAAGACAAAGCAGAAGCTCCAATTGCCTTTTTCAGTTCAAATTTACAGGGAGCTGAATTGAATTATTCAGATGTGGAGAAACAAGCTTATGCTGTTTTCAAAGAAATTAAATATTTCAGACCCTTTCTACTCAAAACCCATACAAAAATCATAGTACCGTTTCCAGCGGTAAGAAATATTTTAGTTCAAAAAGATGTGGGTGAGAAAAGAGCCAATTGGGTTACTGCTTTACAAGAATATGATGTAGAAATCAAACCGGCAAGTATTGTAAGAGGTCAAGGTTTTTGCAAAATACTAGCTGGAGCATCGCTTATTTCTGAAAAACCATCTGAAGAGATACAAACATATGAGGTAAGCCTAAACGATGTTGAATCATTATATGTTGATATCATATTTTATCTTAAAAATGGATATGCTCCTCCAAATCTCGATCACACCAAGAAAAGAGCTTTAAGGTTGAAGGCTAAAAAATATCAGCTTGTGAATGATGTTCTTTTTAAGATGAATTATGATTTTGTTCTTCTGAGATGTTTGGAGAAATCTGAAGCTGAAAAAGTCTTGCAGGAACTTCATGATGGGCCAGCAGGTGGACATTATGCTGGAGATGCTACTGCACATAAGATCCTCCATGCAGGATATTACTGGCCTACTTTATTCAAAGATTCACACAACTATGCAAGGAAATCTCAAATTTGTCAAACTGCAGCTGGAAGACAAAAGAAACCATCATTTCCATTACAACCAATCAACATTGAGCAACGTTTTGATCAATGGGGATTGGACAAAATAGGTGAGATTGTTCCTCATTCTTCTAAATGAAATAGGTATATCATTACAGCAACTGATTATTTTACAAAATGGGTAGAAGCAGTCCCTCTCAAGACTGCTAATGTAGAACACATCATCGAGTTTATAGATCAGTTCATAATCACCAGGTTTGTTTTACCTTCTGCTTTAATTTTTGATAATGCATCATATTTTTCCGGTAATGCTATGACTGAATTTGCACTCAAGAGAGGTTTCAAACTTAAATATTCTACCAATTATTATCCACAGGGAAATGGGTTAGCTGAATCCATGAATAAAAACTTAATCAGAATCATTAAGCAAACCATTAATCAAAATCATAAAAATTGGCATAAATCTTTAATATATGCTTTATGGGCAGATCAAATAACGCAGAAGGCTTCTATTGGAACTTCTCCCTTTAATTTAGTTTATGGGAGAGAAGTGGTTTTTCCAACTCATCTAACAATCCCTTCTTCAGCCTTAGTCCAATATATTGATGAAGAACCAAATTCTTCTTTACAATTAAGGCAGATGGAAATAATTAAGTTAGAATAAAAACGAGAAAAGGCTAAAGTAACTCATGCTCATCATCAAGAATTAGTTAAAGCTTCTTTTGATTCAAACATGATAACCAGAAAGGATTTTCAGATAGCAGATTTAGTTCTAAAATGGGACAAGGCTCATGAGGAAAAAGGAAAACATAAGAAATTTCAACGAATGTGGCTTGGTCCTTTTCAAATTGCAGAAATCATAGGTCCATCTACTTTCATGTTACAGGATTTAATAGGGAAAAGAGAGTCTTTACCTGTTAATGGACAGATCCTTAAAAAATATTTTCCATAGGAGATCATTCTTCTATTTTGTAAATTAGTTTTCTTTATTTGTCATAATAAAACCAGTTGTTAATGGTTATATTTGGAATTCATAAAAATATACAAGTTCTCTTTTTCAGATTTTATTTCTTCACTTATATAAATAGAATTCTTTTTAGAATATTGATCATTATTATTCAAAGATACAGTTAAAAGTTTTAAATCTAGAAATGATATTAGTTTCAACTTTGAAAGTTTTGATGAAAACAAATTTTGGTGAAAGATTGTTTTATATCAGTTCAATGAAAGGTATCAATAACAAAACAAAGATTCTCTGTAGAAAAGTTCTTTCCAAAAAACTCTATTATTCTCGTCTAGAGCTATCTTAAGGAAACAATGACTTCCTCCCCACCTAGAAAATTACAAAGTTCAGGGAATAATCCAATGATACACTTTTAACTTAAAGAGTAAGAGGTCTCATCACGAGCTGACTTATCATAATCATAGATATTATAGCTTGCTGACTTTGCCAATACTACATACCACAACAGGGCAATGACTTAAGATTATTGCAATCAAAAGGCAAGGGGTCTCATCACGAGCCAACTTGTTCAACAAAGTTATAAATCAAGTGAATGGCACTGTCATAAATTGGCTATCAAACCAAGACATTGTTCTTTAAGGATAAAAAAGAAAATAAAAGCAATAAGTGTGAATATGGATTTCTCTTTAAATTGTATATTTCTCTAAGTGAGACACAGGATCATTGCTGGGTAACAGGTAACCCTGTCGAGGATATAGACACTTGCTGGCAGCAGTGGCTCTACCTACGACAAATGAGCATATTTAAAACTGATTTACAGAGAAGCCTTTTGTTTTTATCTTTAAAAAACTAAGTAATGACTGATGTAGATACAAAGACTAGCTTGAGGAAGTGAATATTCAAAATTGATCATAGAAGAAATGAAATATCATTCATACATTAAACCATAATGTACTTTGTCTTTTTATAATAAAGTTTGATTTTCTGGAAAATTTTCTGTTTTGAAAAGTTTAGAAAATTTAAAAGAAAAGCAGAGATAACTGGTTCTTCCAAGTGAATCGCCAATTTTTGTGGCCAGCAACAACCCCCCTTCTTATTTAGTTTTAGTAATAATACTAAATAAGTGGGGACCCTTAGTCTAAAAAATCCAAAAAATTTATGGGTGTTTGTTTTCATTTTCAATAAAACTTACTATCATTGACTTAAAGAAATTTCTTTTGAAAATATTTAAACTAAACTTAAGTTTATGGTAGATTAGAATAAAACCTTTCTTTGAATATCACATCTATCGCACATGATCCAAAAAACTATGCAGAAGAATATTTATCGCAAATCGCATATCGCAGAAAATATATTAACGAATATTTTTCGTAAGTTATATTTTGCGATATTGGGATTTCACGATATTGGGATGTCGCGATATCGTGATGTTACAAGTTGCGATTTGCGATATTGCGATGATACGAAAGTTGCGATTTACGATAATTTGAATTTATGAAAGCTGTGATTTGCGATACTGCGATTTTGCGATATTGCAAAGCAAATCGCAGATCGCACTATCGCAGATTATTAAAAGGCTCGTTGTATGAAGAAAATCTTTCTGTAAATCGAGATCCGTTATGCGCCTTAATGTCAAGTTATGAATGGACTGTCAATTATTAATGGAAAGGGATTTTGTTTTGATCAAAAGGTTATTTCATGATTAAATAATATATTTCATACGCCTTCAACATTTAAAACTATCCCGTCACCTTTCTCATATCATTATTCTCACTTAATTCGTAAAACTGCATGTGCGAAGAACAGGAGACTATACAAATCAATATTCAGAGCATTATGGAAAAGAAAGAGAAAGCTCCGAGTTCTGGAAAGAAAGAGAAAGCTCCAAGTTCTGAAGCTAAAGAGATGGCATCCTTGTACGCAGACACTGCTTGCAACAAAGACGTTGGTATCACCACCTGGGAAGGTATGTTTAATTTTCTAGAAGAAGAAAACCCAAGAGTAATGGAGGTTGCGACTACTGCAGGATCAAGTAATTCCTCTGAAGCATCTCTTATAGAGATGGCTTGTTCATTTTTGCACTGAATAGCAAATTCTTCCGTATACAGATATGGTCAAATGGGTGCTGGATAGCACCGATATTACGGACATGCAGTTTAAAACTCCCGATCAAGAGCTCATCGGGTCATTTAATCCAGAAGATTTGAGGCTTATGTATCATTTGCCGGAGCCTCAGGCAACTTACAACAAACAATTTATGGAAAAAATTGCCAAGGAAAATGCAAATTTAGCGGAATGCACTAAAGAATGGACCAGAAGAGATGAACCACTAAAGAAAGATAAACATGGTATGTACAGTACCAGTTCACTCACCTCTTCATATTGTTTTGCTGCTACTATGTTATCTAGGCTTTTTGGAAAGCCTGACATTAATAAGTTTTTGCCTGAATGGCTTCCCTTATTGAATGCTGCTGTTAACGCTACCATTGTGGACTGGGCTAAAATACTGTTTGATAATTTAGCCACGGCTATTTTCAATTACTAGTCTAAACGGACTGTCTCTCAGAGGATTTATCCTCCTTTTTATCTATCTGCCTATGTTATGGATTCAATCTGCTTTGTTTCTAAGTTCCCTTTAATGGGTTGGCAATGGACAATTCATGATCCCTTGCCCATTCATGTCTATCACAAAGAGTTGTGGGAATCAAAGTTCATTCCTCATTTTTATAAAATTTTCCATGGCATAATGTTGCCTCTGTACAGAGTGTTGTATAATAAGGATGCTCCAAGGTTCTCCCCTGAAGAAGAAGTAGACATTCTCCCTGTCGCAAGATGGTTTGGAGAAGAATTGTTTACTTATGTGAGGGTTTTTGGAATCTTTTCTTCTCCTGATGTTCTACCCTTGTATGTTCCGGACAAACTTATAGCTCGGGAAATTGCATATCAAACCTGTGGAGAGGGAGGTTTGACAAAAGAATTAAAGGATAAAAAGAAGGCCATCTGGCCACAATTTCCTGTTTTCTGCGGAGCTTTTTCATTATTTGATGTTGGTCATGCGTTTAAGGAAGTAAACAATATTACATGTTTACAATTGTTTAAGTTTCCAAAAAGGCTATTCGACCCGTATGACGTCGCTAAGAATTTCACCACTGCAGTCAAAGTAAGAGTATTTTCTAGAGAAGAAGATCTTTTTGATGATATGTTTCAACAAAAATGTTCATTTAACGAAATTTTGCATTTACCTCAAACATGGTTTTCCCTAGAAGAATTTCAAGAATTTAAAATGTACAGAGAAAGAAGATTAACCACTATCCCTTTGGAAAATTTGCGATTGGAACCTGCAAGGGAACCAACTCCTAGTGTCAGTCTCAGTGGCAGCTCAGATTCAGAAAGGTCTAAGTCAAAGTCTGACAAAGAAATTTCTGAACATTCTAAAAAATCTGATCAAGATAAAAGTGAAGGCTTAGTGAAGGATACAGCTCAGTCAAAAGAGCTCTCACAACAATAGACTTCAACTACTCCACAATTTAATCTTCCACCTCTCAATGTACAACAACCATCTATCAGCACTCAGTTAGATAAAGAATGGGAAACATTTAATGATTTGATTAGTGTTGAAGGACAGAACATACAAACTCATGTACGGACAACAAAAGGTTTGGTTACAGAAATAAGTGGCAATGTCACAGAAAAAGAACATATACCCATTACTCCCTCTACTGATCTTGTACTTAAAATAGAGGAAATTCCTCCTCTGGATATATTCTACAGCCCGCAACATAAAGCAGTAGTAAGGAAGCAAAGAAAGAAGAGAAAATTAGAAAGTGCACTCTCTACTGATGCAGAACAATTGGATGTTTTATGGAAAGATCCTACTACAGATCCCACTGAAAATATTACTAAATTATCTCAGATAACAGGAGCTTATGCCCCCGCGACAATTGACAAAGCATCTGAGGTAAGGCTATTATTAAATGAAAAAGAGGATCAGATACAAGTTCTACAACAAAAATTTCAACAAGCACATGCCAACAGTGAAGCAAAGGTGAAATTTGAGAAGTTACAGCAAGAGTTTCAGCAAATGAAGATCGGTTATCAGAAAATCTTGGCCGAAAAAGAAAAATAAATACAGATTATGCAAGAAACACATAAAGACGACCCCAAGCTTACAAAATTTATCTCAGTGTCTATTTCTTTGAATAATCAACTGCTGCAACAACAAGATATATTATGCCAAAAGATTTCACAGTGGAACTCTTTTTGTCAAGAAAGTGATAAAATCACTAATCATGTCGTAGAATTACGACATGATTATGATTTAACTAATGAAAGAGTTACTAATTATTTGGCATGGCAAAAGACAGAGGAAGGAAAAAGAGTAGGAGCACCAATTATCAGTGACAGTCATAAAGAAATGCTCTTCAATAAATGGGATGCACAGATCAGAGAGGCAGAAAAAGCAGCAGAGGAAGCAGCTACAGCGGCGAGCAACATTACTGATTGTGTAAATGAGAATTTGCACAAGGTTAATTTAATTTCAGAAACCATTCCGGGATACCTACCACAAGCACAACAATTGCAAACAGAGTGGAAACAGAAAGCGGAAGAGAAGGCAAAATCAATTCAAGGATTGACAAAATTAAACTGGGATTCTTACTGGACCTGTCTAGTAAAACCACACAGTCAATGCAGTACTCTTAATTGCATCATTAATTCTGCTGAGAAGATCGCGCCAACACTTGCTGACTCCGTCTTTTCGGGACAATTAAAATCTGAAGTCAGCCAGCCCCCTCTTCTCAAATCAATGCTGGATGCTTGCAAATTCAAAGACCAAATTCATAAGTAGTTAGTTGTTAATTTTAGTTTTAGATTTAGTGTTAGTTTTACTTTATTTTTTCCTAGAAAAAGGACGGTCATTTAAACCGAATCCTAAATTTTTGTAATAAACTATAATTAGATTTAGTTAGTAGTATTTAAACCCTTCTCATGCATTTAGAGAAGGGTCCTGAAATTTGTCAAAAACTTATCCTCAGAACATGCACTTCTGCACCCTCAG
Source organism: Pinus albicaulis (assembly GCA_034641835.2). Taxonomy (NCBI): domain Eukaryota; kingdom Viridiplantae; phylum Streptophyta; class Pinopsida; order Pinales; family Pinaceae; genus Pinus; species Pinus albicaulis. The sequence goes on from CM076584.1 coordinate 1,102,682,174, forward strand.
AGGAGGTTTTGATGAGTGAATGGAACAAGATTTATTGATATCTGTGTCTAGTATCTGCTACTAATGTTGCATTTCTATACTCTTAGTAGATGTTGGATTTAGAAGATATAAATCATTATTGCTTCTAGCTCACTAGTAGAACCAGTTATAAATGGTACTTTTATCTCTTAAATTTTTCTGCTTCTGTGTTAAAAGTGATATTTTTGTTCAGTTATTTATATATTGATGCTTGAATGCTTCAGTTATCATTTGGCACTTTTGTACGGTGATGACTATTTGTTTATCCTTAATGTATGAATAGCTTATTATGTGATATGCTTTTCACAATTGTTTCATCTAACTTTTTATATGAAGTGGTTTATTTTTATTGAATCCTTTTCTTATAACAGTTGAATGATATTTATTATCGATTTTTATTTGAAATCATTTTAGATCGCATAAACAAGATTTTATCCAAGGTTTAGTTTAGAATTAGATATTTCTATTTAAATTAGAATACAATTTTCATATGATTAGATTAGAAATAGAATAAAAGCATTTCACTTAGGAACCTTTTTAGAAAGAAAATATATATTCTCAACACACACACACAAATTGGGAAACTGGTCCCATTATCCCCAGTCAGACCCACTACACCAAACGGAAAAGGAGCTGCTAACCAAGGTCCGGACCGGGTGGGTATCCCCCTTGTTGTAGACCCGATTTTCGGGGCTTCAACATATTTGGCGCTAGAAGGAGGGCCATGAACTATGAATGGCAAGTAAATCTAAATCTAAATACCATTCTGAGAGTAAAACACCCTCACCATCTCCCCCGACTTCTCCATCGCACTCAGAAATTGTAAATCTAGAGCCAGAAGTCACAAGAAGAACAAACACTGCTACAAACCCTGACTTTTTAGAAGAATCTGCTATTGAACCTCTTGAAGTCGAATCTTTGATTCATAAACTTCAATGATTTTCAATATCACCTCAACGATCTGATAAATCTCAAGGCAGTATAACTTCTCAATATAACCCTGCTCATCCTCTTACCAGATTATAGAGTGAAAAACTTGGCATTCAGCCAACCGAGTTACCTCTACCTACAAGGAAAAGAGCAAGGAAATCACCTAAAGGGTCTGACATCGAGACTCTTTCCTCATCATCATCCATCTCAACCTCTTCACCACGAAGTCAACCGTCCACCCCTCCACTTCAAACTATTGTCCCTCATTCCACTCGAACTTCCACATCACCTTCTCAATCATCTATATTTATAATATATTCATCCTCCCAATCACAGACATCATCTTCTACACTTTCCTCTGTTATTAGTTCAGTGATGGCCCAAATGCCATGGAATAATCTAGGGGTAGTCTTAATGCCTGCACCCTTGAGTCAATTACTAGCCTATCCTGAAAAATGGCTGCCTAAGTTTAATCCTGAAGCAGGCATGTTAGCAGAGGAACATATAAACAATTTTATGTTGTCTATAAATCTCAATGGAGTTATTAACGAAGATGTTATTGTCTGACTTTTCCCTTATACTCTACAAGGAGCAGCTGGATCATGGTATTTTTCGTTACCATCTGGATCCATCAATAGTTGGGATATCTTTCAAGATCAATTTTTGACTAAATTTGGTGATGACAGGTCTACAGCAACACTGATCAATGATCTATCTAATCTTAGATCTGACTCAAGAGAACTTGTCAAGGATTTTAATTCACGTTTCAATAAATTGTTAAACAAAATTCCTACTGCCTCCAAGCCTAGTGAAGAAGTGCGAAGTGAATGGTACATTTCTGCTCTACCATCAAACATAGCAATCTTCATTGATAGGGCTAACAAAATAACTTTAGCAGATAACATGAAGGAGGCAATAGCAGTAGAAAAACGTATCATTGCTTTAGACAAGAAAAATGCGATAGAAGAACGAAAATCCAAGAAAGTCACTTTTAAGGAAGATCCCAAGAAAAAGCAATCAAAAGATCCATTTGATTTAGAAGGACTGCAAAAAGTTTTGAAAACCATGTCTAACGAAATGGTTGACATTAAGAAACAAGTGGCAGAAACATCTTCTAAAAAATATTTCAAGCCTTTTAGAAGAAACCCTTCAACTGATTCAAAGCCACCAAATGCCATTAATAATGTTGAATCGGAAGAAGAAGAATAGGAAACTGCTACTGAGGAAACTACTGATGAAGAAGAAGTTGTAGAAGTACAAGGTATGTGGGATTTCATCCTCCCAGATGATGAAGATCAAGAAGCATCCCCGGTTAGCACTTGAAGTAGAAATCAACTTGATCCTCCTCAATCTACTCCTAAGTCAAAGAGCGCAAGCTCATTGAATAAAGATAAAGTTCCACCCAAGAAAACGACATCTAAAGCAATTCAAACTAGCCCAGTCCAGAAAGATTCATCAACTCCATCGAGAACACCGATTGTCCCAGATGAAATGGAGTATAATATCATCGAAGACATGAAAAAGACTAGGGCTAACATCACTTTTTATGAATTGAGCAAGTTAAAACACCAACAAAAGGTACTTTTGAAATAATTACATGCTGTACCAAAAAAAAATTTGCCCGATCCTGTGATTTCTCAAGCTTCCAACAAGATGGGAATACCTCCAGCTAATGCGATCAGTAAAGTTGATCTAGAAAATATCGCTTTAATTGGAGGAAGGTCAAGATCTCATACTCCTCCATTTCTTCTTACTTATGAAGTTTTCAATAAAAATTTTCATAATTGTTTAGTGGATTCTGGAGCTTCATCTAATATTCTACCAAAATCAATATGTGCAAAGTTGAACATTCAACCACAAAAATCTGTTGTGCGCATAGTCCAGCTAGATCGATCGCAAGTTGAAGTGATTGGCGAATTAAATCAGGTTACCATAAGATTGTCATCAAATCCAAAGGTATGTCAAGTCATTGATATTTTAGTTGCAGATATTCCAGAATTTTATGGCTTAATTCTTAGCAGAGATTGGTTAGAAAAACTTCATGGATATTTCGCAACTGATTGGTCGCATATGTGGCTTCCTTACAATGGTAAACCAAATCAAATAAAGGTTGAATGAGAAAAACATCAAAAATACATAGTAACAGAATTGGAAGGAGAGAATGAACCAGTTGCATACAACAGTAATATCATTGGCAATTATTCAGTTGATTCTTTCTTAGGAAATTTCAATGCTCATACTTCACCTTATTTAGAACATTCTGTTTTATCTCAAATAGAAATTTTTTCTCAAACAGATAGTTCTAAATGTATTAATTTTGTAGATACTCCTGTAAATAAATCTTTATTTTGGAAATTATTTTTTGATGGTTCTAATTCTAATGAAGGAGCAGGAGCAGGATGTGTGTTGGTTAGTCTAGAGGGAAACAAAATTATGTTAACTTGCAGACTCAAGTTTGATTACACCAATAATACCGCAGAATACGAGGCTTTAGTCCAAGGACTATACAAAGCAATCGGATTAGACATCAAATATCTACAAGTTTTCGGAGATTCGGAAATTGTAATCAAATAGGTACGCAATACTATACATTGTTTATCAGGTCATTTAAAGCATTATCAATCTTTAGTCCAAGATCTGACTGAACATTTTATAGCATTTAATATTTCATCAATTCCCAGAATTTAGAATGCTAGCTCAGACCTCCTAGCTAATGTAGCTTCCAAGCTCATTCCTGCAGAAGACTTTAGTCCTGATCGATTTTCAATTGAATTAATCTTTAGACCCTCGATTCCTGATAATGTTACCAATTGGAAGATTTTAAAAGATGATCCTGATATTGTAAATTTTCTCACATCTGAAGGATCTTACACCAATCAGATAATTGATGAAGACCAACATGACAAACAATTGCTCCAAGATAGCACCAATAATGCTATGCCGAAATCAGTAGTCAAGTTAGAAGACCTTTATGATTTGAAAGATCGATTTAAAAGATCTACCAATTCAAAATTGCAAAGTTCAACTTTGAATTATGAATTAGTAAATCTAGGAACTGATGCCAAACCACAAAATATCAACCTAGGCCTTGGCCTAGCTCCTGAAGAAAAATTAGCGTATGTTTGTCTTTTGAAACAATATAAAAGTGTCTTTGCTTGGAACTATGATGAACTCAAAACTTATGACACTTCTATCATCCAACATACTATCCCAATGATCAATGATGAAAAACCTGTCCAACAGAAGTTGAGAAAGATCCACCCCAATCTAGAAAATCAGATCAAATCTGAACTCAATAAGTTATTGAAAGCCAAGATTATTTTTCCCGTCCGACATTCTAAATGGGTTTCCAATATGGTTCCTGTTAGAAAGAAGAATAGAGACATTAGAATTTTTATTGACTTTCGAAATCTCAATAAAGCCTGCCAAAAAGATAATTCTCCTTTGCCTCCCATAGAGCAAATATTACAGGCAGTTGCAGGATCAGAATTAATGTCTTTCTTAGATGGTTTCTCTGGATATAATCAAGTGTTAGTCCATCCTGATGATCAATTGAAAACTACATTCAGAACCAAATGGGGCACTTATGCATATCAAAAGATGCCTTTTGGTCTGATCAACGCTGGTGCCACATTTCAAAGAGCTATGGACATTGCTTTCAAGGGATTAGTTAACAAATCAGTGGTAATTTACTTGGATGATATAACTGTATATTCTAAAAAACGAAGCAATCATCTTAGAGATCTGAAGCAGATCTTCCAACGCTGTCAAAGGTATGGAATTTCACTTAATCCAAAAAAGTCCTTTTTTGCATTAAGTGAAGGAAAAATTCTTGGATTTATAGTATCAAAATCTGGAATTCATATTGATCCTGATAGAATCAAGGAAATTTCTGAAATATCTCTACCTCACAACAAAAAAGCTATGCAATCTTTTCTTGGTCAGATTAATTTTGTAAAAAGATTTGTGCCAGATTTTTCGAGAATTGTATCACCCTTGCAAGCAATGATTAAAAAGAATTCAAACTTCAAATGGGGTAAATATGAGTATGAGGCATTCAATCTGATGAAACAAGCAATTATCAATGCTCCATCTTTAGCAACTCCAAATTTTTCCGATCCTTTTATTTTGTACACATTTGCCTTTGATAAATCTTATGCTGCAATACTCACTCAAGAAAATCAAGACAAAGCAGAAGCCCCAATTACCTTTTTCAGTTCAAATTTACAGGGAGCTGAATTGAAATATTCAGATGTGGAGAAACAAGCTTATGTTGTTTTCAAAGCAATTAAATATTTCAGACCCTTTCTACTTAAAACCCATATAAAAATCATAGTACCGTTTCCAGTGGTTAGAAATATTTTAGTTCAAAAATATGTGGGTCAGAAAAGAGCCAATTGGATTACTTCTTTACAAGAATATGATGTAGAAATCAAACCGGCAAGTATTGTAAGAGGTCAAGGCTTTTGCAAAATACTAGCTGGAGCGTCGCTTATTTCTGAAAAACCATCTGAAGAGATACAAACATATGAGGTAAGCCTAAACGATTTTGAATCATTATATGTTGATATCATATTTTATCTTAAAAATGGATATGCTCCTCCAAATCTCGATCACACCAAGAAAAGAGCTTTAAGGTTGAAGGCTAAAGAATATCAGCTTGTGAATGATGTTCTTTTTAAGATGAATTATGATTCTATTCTTCTGAGATGTTTGGAGAAATCTGAAGCTGAAAAAGTCTTGCAAGAACTTCATGATGGGCCAGCAGGTGGACATTATGCTAGAGATGCTACTGCACATAAGATCCTCCATGCAGGATATTACTGGCCTACTTTATTCAAAGATTCACACAACTATGCAAGGAAATGTCAAATTTGTCAAACCGCAGCCGGAAGACAAAAGAAACCATCATTTCCATTACAACCAGTCAACGTTGAGCAACCTTTTGATCAATGGGAATTGGACATAATAGGTGAGATCGTTCCTCATTCTTCTAAAAAACACAGGTATATCATTACAGCAACTGATTATTTTACAAAATGGGTAGAAGCAGTCCCTCTCAAGACTGCTAACACATAACACATCATCGAGTTTATAGATCAGTTCATAATCACCAGGTTTGGTTTACCTTCTGCTTTAATGTTTGATAATGCATCATATTTTTCTGGTAATGCTATGACTGAATTTGCACTCAAGAGAGGTTTCAAACTTAAATATTCTGCCAATTATTATCCATGGGGAAATGGATTAGCTGAATCCACAAATAAAAATTTAATTAGAATCATTAAGTGAACCATTGATCAAAATCATAAAAATTGGCATAAATATTTAATATATGCTTTATGGGCAGATCGAATAACGCAGAAGGCTTCTATTGGCACTTCTCCCTTTAATTTAGTTTATGGGAGAGAAGTGGTTCTTCCAACTCATCTAGCGATTCCTTCTCTAGCCTTAGTCCAATATATTGATGAAGTACCAACTTCTTCTTTACAATTAAGGCAGATGGAAATAATTCAGTTAGAAGAACAACGAGAAAAAGCCAAAATAACTCATGCTCATCATCAAGCATTAGTTAAAGCTTCTTTTGATTCAAACATGATAACCAGGAAGGATTTTCAGATAGGAGATTTAGTTCTAAAATGGGACAAGGGTCATGAGGAAAAAGGAAAACATACAAAATTTCAATGAATGTGGCTTGGTCCTTTTCAAATTGCAGAGATCATAGGTCCATCTACTTTTATGTTACAGGATTTAACAGGGAAAAGAGAGTCTCTACCTGTTAATGGACAGATCTTAAAAAAATATTTTCCATAGGAGACCATTCTTCTATTTTGTAGATTAGTTTTCTTTATTTGTCATAGTAAAACTAGTTGTTAATGGTTACATTTGAAAATTCACGAAAAAGATACAAATTCTCTTTTTTTTCAGATTTTATTTCTTCACTTATATAAATAGAATTATTTTTAGAATATTGATCATTATTATTCAACGATATAGTTAAAAGTTTTAAATCTAGAAATGATATTAGTTTCAACTTTGAAAATTTTGATGAAAAGCAACTTTTGGTGAAAGATTGTTTTATATCAATTCAATGAAAGGTATCAATAACAAAACGAAGGTTCTCTGTAGAAAAGTTCTTTCCAAAAAACTCTATTATTTTCGTCCAGAGCTATCTTAAGGAAACAATGACTTCCTCCCCACCTAGAAAATTACAATGTTCAGGGAATAATCCAATGATACACTTTTAACTTAAAGAGTAAGAGGTCTCATCACGAGCCGACTTATCATGATCATAGATATTATAGCTTGCTGACTTTGCCAATACTGCATACCACAACAGGGCAATGACTTAAGATTATTGCAATCAAAAGACAAGGGGTCTCATCACGAGCCAGCTTGTTCAGCAAAGTTATAAATCAAGTGAATGACACTGTCATAAATTGGCTACCAAACCAAGACATTGTTCTTTAAGGAAAAAGAAAATAAAATCAATACGTGTGAATATGGATTTCTCTTTGAAAATTGTATATTTTTCTAAGTAGGACACAGGATCATTGCTGGGTAACAGGTAACCCTGTAGAGGCTATAGACGCTTGCTGGCAGCAGTGGCTCTACCTACGACAAATGAGCATATTTAAAACTGATTTACAGAGAAGCCTTTTGTTTTTGTCTTTAAAACCAAGTAATGACTGATGTAGATACAAGGACTAGCTTGAGGAATTGAATATTCAAAGTTAATCATAGAAGAAATGAAATATCATTTTTAGATTAAAGCATATTGTACTTTGTCTTTTTATAATAAAGTTTGATTTTCTGGGAAATTTTCTGTTTTTAAAAGTTTAGAAAATTCAAAAGAAAAGCAGAGATAACTGGTTCTTCCAAGTGAATCGCCAATTGTTGTGGCCAGAAACAACCCCCCTTCTTATTTAGTATTAGTAATAATACTAAATAAGTGGGGACCCTTAGTTTAAAAATCCAAAAAATTTATTGGTGTATGTTTTCATTTTCAATAAAACTTACTATCATTGACTTAAAGAAATTTCTTTGGAAAATATTTAAACTAAACTTAAGTTTATGATAGATTAGAATAAAACCTTTCTTTGAATATCACATCCATCACATGCGATCCAAAAAACTATGCAGAAAAATATTTATCGCAAATCGCATATCGCAGAAAATATATTAACGGATATTTTTCATATGTTATATTTTGTGATATTGCGATTTCGCGATGTTACTGATTGCGATGATACGAAAGTTGCGATTTGCAATGATTTCGATTTACGAAAGCTGCGATTTGCGATATTGCGATTTTGCGATATTGCAAAGCAAATCGCAGATCGCATTATCGCAGATTCTTGAAAGCTCGTTATACGAAGTAAATCTTTCCATAAATCGAGACCCGTTATGCACCTTAATGTCAAGTTAATGAATGGATTGTCAATTATTAATGGAAAAGAATTTTGTTTTGATCGAAAGGTTATTTCACGATTAAATAATATATTTCATACGCCTTCAGCATTTAAAACTATCCCGTCACCTTTCTCATATCATTATTCTCACTTAATTTGTAAAACTGCAGGCGCGAAGAACAAGAGACTATACAAAGAAATATTATGAGCATTATGGGAAAGAAATAGAAAGCTCTGAGTTCTGGAAAGAAAGAGAAAGCTCCAAGTTCTGAAGCTAAAGAGATGGCATCCTTGTATGTAGACACTGCTTGCAACAAGGATGCTGGTATCACCACCTGGGAGGGTATGTTTAATTTGCTTGAAGAAGAAAACCCAAGAGTAATGGATGTTGCGGCTACTGCGGGTTCAAGTAATTCCTCTGAAGCATCTCTTACAGAGCTGGCTTGTTCATTTTTGCACCGAATAGCAGCAAGACCTAGAATTCTTCCATATACGAACATGGTAAAATGGGTGCTGGATAGCACTGATATTACCGACAGGCAGTTTAAAACTCCAGATCAAGAGCTCATTGGGTCATTTACTCCAGAAGATTTGAGGCTTATGTATCATTTTCCGGAGCCTCAGGCAACTTACAACAAACAATTTATGGAGAAATTTGCCAAGGAAAATGCAAATTTGGCAGAATGTACCAAGGAATGGTCCAGAAGAGATGAACCACTGAAGAAAGATAAACACGGTATGTATAGTACCGGTTCACTCACCTCTCCATATTGTTTTGCTGCTGCTATGTTATGCAGGCTTTTTGGAAAGCCTGACATTAATAAGATTTTGCCTGAATGGCTTCCCTTATTGAATGCTGCTGTTAACGCCACCATTGTAGACTGGGCCAAAATATTGTCTGATAACTTAGGCACGACTATTTTCAATTACCGGTCTAAACAGACTGTGTCTCAAAGGATTTATCCTCCTTTTTATCTATCTACCTATGTTATGAATTCAATCTGCTTTGTTTCTAAGTTCATTTTAATGGGTTGGCAATGGACAATTCAGGATCCCTTGCCCATTCATGTCTATCACAAAGAGTTGTGGGAATCAAAATTCATTCCTCATTTTTATAAAATTTTCCATGGCATAATGTTGCCTCTGTACAGAGTGTTGTATAATAAGGATGCCCCAAGGTTGTCCCCTGAAGCAGAAGTAGACATTCTCCCTGTCGCAATATGGTTTGGAGAAGAATTATTTACTTATGTGAGGGTTTTTGGAAGCTTTGCTTCTCCTCATGCTTTGCCCTTATATGTTCCGGATAAACTCATAGCTCGGGAAATTTCATATCAACCCTGTGGAGACGGAGGTTTGACAAAAGAATTAAAGGATAAAAAGAAAGCCATTTGGCCCCAATTTCCTGTATCCTATGGAGCATTTTCATTATTTGATGTTCGTCACGCGTTTAAGGAAGTAAGCAATGTTACATGTTTAAAATTGTTTAAGTTTCCGAGAAGGCTATTTGATCCATATGGTATTGTCAAGGATTTCACCACTGTTGTCAAACTAAGAGTATTCTCTAGAGAAGAAGATCTTTTTGATGATATGTTTCAAGAAAAATGTTCATTTAAAGACATTTTGAATTTAGCTCAAGCACGGTTCTCCCCAGAAGAATTTCAAGAGTTTAAAATATACAGAGAAAGAAGATTGACTACTATTCCTTTGGATAATTTGCGTTTGGAACCCACAAGGGAACCAACTCCTAGTGTCAGTCTCAGTGGCAGCTCAGATTCAGAAAGGTCTAAGTCAAAGTCTGACAAAGAAATTTCTGAACATTCTAAAAAATCTGATCAGGATAAAAGTGAAGGCTCAGTGAAGGATACAGCTCAATCAAAAGAGCTCTCACAACAACAGACTTCAAATACTCCACAGTTGAATCTTCCACCTCTTAATGTACAACAACCATCTATCAGCACTCAGTTAGATAAAGAATGGGAAAAATTTAATGATTTGATTAATGTTGAAGGACAGAACATACAAACTCCTGTACAGACAACAAAAGGTTTGGTTACAGAAATAAGTGGCAATGTCACAGAAAAAGAACATATACCCATTACTCCCTCTGCCGAGCTTGTACTTAAAATAGAGGAAATTCCTCCTCTTGATACATTCTACAGCCCGCAACATAAAGCAGTAGTAAGGAAGCAAATAAAGAAGAGAAAATTAGAAAGTGCACTCTCTACTGATGCAGAACAATTGGATGTTTTATGGAAAGATCCTACTACAGATCCCACTGAAAATCTTACTAAATTATCTCAGATAATAGGAGCTTATGCCTCCGCGACTATTGACAAAGCATCTAAGGTAAGGTTGTTATTAAATGAAAAAGAGGATTAGATACAAGTTCTGCAACAACAATTGCAACAAGCACATGCCAACAGTGAAGCACAGGTGAAATTTGAAAATTTACAACAAGAGTTTCAGCAAATGAAGATCGGGTATCAGAAAAGCTTGGCCGAAAAAGAAAAACAAATACAGATTATGCAAGAAATGCATAAAGACGACCCCAAGCTTACAGAGTTTATCTCAGAGTCTGTTTCTTTGAATAATCAACTGCTGCAACAACAAGATATATTATGCCAAAAGATTTCACAGTGGAACTCTTTTTGTCAAGAAAGTGATAAAATCACTAATCATGTCATAGAATTACGACATGATTATGATTTAACTAATGAAAGAGTTACTAATTATTTGGCATGGAAAAAGACAGAGGAAGGAAAAAGAGTAGGAGCACCAATTATCAATGACAGCCATAAAGAAATGCTCTTCAATAAATGGGATGCACAGATCAGAGAGGCAGAAAAAGCAGTAGAGGAAGCAGCTACAGCAACGAGCAACATTACTGATTGTGTAAATGAAAATTTGCACAAGGTTAATTTAATTTCAGAAACCATTCCGGGATACCTACCACAAGCACAGCAATTGCAAACAGAGTGGAAACAGAAAGCTGAAGAGAAGGAAAAATCAATTCAAGGATTGAAAAAATTAAACTAGGATTCTTACTAGACCTATCTAGTAAAACCACACAGTCAATGCAGTACTCTTAATTGCATCATTAATTCCGCTGAGAATATCACGCCCACACTTGCTGATTCCGTCTTTTTGGGACAATTGAAATCTGAAGTCAGCCAGCCCCCTCTTCTCAAATCAATGCTAGATGCTTGCAAATTCAAAGACCAAATTCACAAGTAGTTAGTTGTTAATTTTAGTTTTAGATTTAGTGTTAGTTTTACTTTATTTTTGCCTAGAAAAAGGACGGTCATTTAAACCGAATCCTAAATTTTTGTAATCAACTATAATTAGATTTAGTTAGTAGTATTTAAACCCTTCTCATGCATTTAGAGAAGGGCCCTGAAATTTGTCAAAAACTTATCCTCAGAACATGCACTTCTGCACCCTCAGAGGAGGTTTTGATGAATGAATGGAATGAGATTTATTGATATCTGTGTCTAGTATCTGCTACTGATGTTACATTTCTGTACTCTTAGTAGATGTTGGATTTAGAAGATATAAGTCATTATTACTTCTAGCTCTTGAGTAGAACCAGTTATAAATGGTACTTTTATCTCTTAACTTTTTCTGCTTCTGTGTTAAAAGTGATATTTATGTTCAATTATTTATATATTGATGCTTGAATGTTTAAGTTATCATTTGGCACTTTTGTACGGTGATGACTATTTGTTTATTCTTAATGTATGAATAACTTATTATGCGATATGTTTTTCACCATTGTTTCATATAACTTTTTATATGAAATGGTTTATTTTTATTGAATCCTTTTCTTATAAGAGTTGAATTATCTTTATTATCGATTGTTATTCGAAATCATTTTAGATCGCATAAATAAGATTTTATCCCGGGTTTAGTTTAGAATTAGATATTTCTGTTTTAATTAGAATATAATTTGCATATGATTAGATTAGAAATAGAATAAAAGAATTTCACTTAGGAACCTTTTTAGAAAAGAAATATCTATTCTCAACACACACACACATATTGGGAAACTGGTCCCATTATCCCTAGTCGGACCCACTACACCAAACGGAAAAGGAACTGCTAACCAAGGTCCAGACCGGGTGGGTATCCCCCTTGTTGTAGACCTGATTTTCGGGGCTTCAACAGGTCCCGAATGTCTCGGCTACTATGCAATCAGTTCCTCCGCCTGAACAACATCATGTTGATTCCAAGGTGGAACTCTCCACTTCTTCGTCTGTTTCTACGTCCTCCTCTTCTACTTCGCTTGGTGAAATTCTAGACTCAAGTAACCAGGTGGCTAAAAAGAAGAAGAAGAAGACAAAGAAGAAGAAGTTTGATAAGAGAGAGGCTAAGGCTGCAGCTACTGCTTCTGAAGCACCTCCTCTTGATAAACCTCCCAACCCTCCATGGAAAGTCATGTTCCCTTGCACGTTGTGCACGGGAGACCATCTTCTTCGAGATTGCCCTGGCATTCCCAAGGTACTTGAAGTATGGTCCAACGGTCGTCCACCGTTACCTTTGGCTTCCGGGAGTCAGGTTGGGGGCACGTCTTCAGCTAGTGCTGGTTAAACTCTTAAGAAGCAGGGTAAGCTCACCAATCCCTGTAAGTTGTGTGGGGGGCACCGTGCCATTCAACTTTGTCCGTATATGGATGAAGCCAAGCGAGCTTTGGACAACTTGGTTGTTTCTATGCCGTGCCTTCCGGCTGGTTACCAACAGCTTTCTTTAAGTCCTCCACCACCTGATCCTATGATTGGTCAAGATTCACCCTTGGTCAATCTCGCTCCCCCGGAAATTCAAATTCAGGAATCTATTCCCAACCAACCATTGGTCGTGGGATTGGTTGAACTGGCCCCGTTTACAGTGCACCAGGTCTTTTCCATAGAGAGTGGATCTCACACCCCCCATGTCCTTCTGGTTTCTTCAGATTCTTCGGACTTGGAGAAAGATTCTCCTGTCCCTGTACCTCAAGAAGCTGCTCCTCCGCTTCCCGTGATGGAGGTCTCGGAGGATACCCCTCCCACCTTCGAGATGGAGGTCCTGTAGGATGCTCCTTCTTCTTCCGTAACACCAGGGGAAGACCATCTCAGTTCAATGGTAGCCCCTCCGAATAGTTTGGTCGCTTCCTTTGATTGGAATCTATTTGCAAGATACCGCCTTCCGTCTTATGTGCCTTTCGAGATAACGATACAGGCCTTTGGTCTGGTCGTACCCAGCACCATTATAGACGAAGGCGCCTTTGTTAGTGTTCTATCCTCAAATACCTAGCAAGATTTCGGTTCGCCACCGCTTGCGCCTGTTACGTAGAATCTGTTAGCATTTAACAGAAGAACGAGTCAACCGTTAGGGATCCTTCCAAGGTTACCTGTTAATTTGGGAGGTAAAACCGTCCATATGGATGTGATGGTTGTTCCAGGCCCCTTGGATTTCAATCTGCTCTTGGGGCGCGATTACACCTATGCCATGGGAGCGCTCATCTCCTCCCTTTTTCGTGTGGTCTGTTTTCCACATGAAGGACGGATCATGACCATTGATCAGCTTTTGTTCTTTGGTCCTGATGTGGCAGTTGGCCCGCCATCATCCCTTCCTGGTTTTTATCCACCTATTGTATCTGCCCCACCGCAGGTCAACTATGTGGCTACCTACCCCGTGCCTGTACTCAGTGATAGTGCCGTCGTGCATCATGTGTTGGGGGAATTGGGTCCTGACTTCTAGGATGTTTTCCTTCCATCGGGAGTGGAACTCTTGGAAGCGATGACTTCTCATTCATTATGATGAGGTCAGTCGGAGCATGGTTCTTTTCCTGTGTCAAGCTCCTTAAAAAATGAAATCGGGTCTGGTCGGAGCAGAGTTCATTTCCTTGTGTCAAGCTCCTTAAAAAATGAAACAAGACAGTCGGAGCATGGTTCTTTTCTTGTTTCAAGCTCCTTAAAAAATGAAACTGGGTCTGGTTGGAGCAGAGTTCATTTCCTTGTGTCAAGCTCCTTAAAAAATGAAACAAGACAATTGGAGCAGAGTTCCTTGTCTTGTGTCAAGCTCCTTAAAAAATGAAACAAGCTCTTCGGAGCATAGTTCATTTTCTTGTGTCAAGCTCCTTAAAAAATGAAACAAGGTTGTCGGAGTAGAGTTCCTTTTCTTGTGTCAAGCTCCTTAAAAAATGAAACAAGGTTGTCAGAGCAGAGTTCCTTGTCTTGTGTCAAGCTCCTTAAACCATGAAACAAGGTGTCCTGAGGATAGTTCTTTTAATGTGTCAACCTCGTTAAAATAATGAAACACGTTTTTTTCAATTCGAGTCTTTGATCAGATCTCGTAAAATCCCAGTCGAGTCTTTCTTAGATCTCGTAACTTGAACCTTCACTCCCTCCATCTGTTTACTCAGGTGTATGGACTGAAGCTTGGGGGGCATGTACCTCGAATTGAGTCACCATGCTGGGGGCATGCTTACTTTTTCAAGCATAGTTTGTTTCCGTTTCAAGTTTGTGTAAAAATGAAACTAACTTCAAGCAGAGTTTTTTGATTTCAAGCTTGTGTAAAAAATGAAACCAACTTCAAGCATAGTTTATCTTTGTTTCAAGCTTGTGTAAAAATGAAACCATTTCCATTTTACCCCTTGTGATTGCCATTTTATCAGCCTGTTTTTGTCAGATGAGCCTTGGTTTTCTCACTCCATCGTCATTATCTGCTTGGCCGATTATATGCCTTCACTCGGTTGTGTTACCCATTCCTGAGGAACCGCTGCGATGAGTGGTCTTGTTAGCCAGCCTCTTAACCTTTACTTGTTCTCGGGAAGGTGGTAGTTCCACTATTACCGAAATCCGCCTTGCTACCCCATACCACTCAAGTCCGGAGGAGTCAACTTTTCAGCTCTTTTCTGACTCTCTAAACACGAAAATATTGCCAAGTCCCTCGTTGTTTCGATCTCGTTAAAGTGGCCACGAAACGACATCTACCCAAGATAGACGTTTACCCCCTTTTTCGGGCCGGGGATAGATTATCATTTAAAAAGGAATACCCTAGCCTATCGCGACTAGGAGGTTTCCTCAAACATAGTTTTCTACCTTTTCGGATTTGAGGAACTATCTACGAAAAGGACCGGAGTTTTCTTTTCCGTTGTCTTTTCAAACTCTCTAAACATGAAAAGACGTCGAGTTCTTCCTTTGTCAGACTCGTTAAACCTTGATGACATCGGATTCATTCGCAATGACATTATTCGAGTCGCTCCTTCCTAGGGCTCGTTAAATGTACTAGGATGGATTCATCCGAAGGACGAGCTTATATTACAAGCATATGCTATCCCCTTCAAGATTGTTATAAAAAATAATTGGGGTACTCACCAGAAATGGCGGGAAAAATGGAACCAGAATCATTGTCATGTCGGCAATATGTCGCTCTTGAACATGGCACTTGTCTGCATTCGTGTCGGGTTGGGGACATCTCATCTTTTTTTCCACTTGCCTCCGTGGGTTTGGGTAATCCTTTTGACCTCTCATCTTCTCTTTGCCTCATCACCATGACCTCTGATCCGTTGATGTCAAATACTGCCAAACTCACTGTCGTGCCGCCATATGTTCAAGAGAAGTTGACCTCTGCAATTTTTCAACCTTCCTCTGATTCTCATCTGATCATGATTCACAAAAACATTATGTTCCTCTGTCTCGCATCGATGAGGTGGGAAACACTATGGCCCGCCTTCGATCAAGGTCACTTCCTGTCAACTTCAACTCATTATCCAGGAAGCTGATCTAGAGACTCCCTTCTGGTACCTTGGAGCCTGCATGCCTCAATGGCGGGTTCTTCGAATTCGACGTGTTTTCATCATTGGCCTCCGATAGAGTGATTCTGTGGGTGTTCGACGTCTGCTCATTGTTCACATGCCGTATATTGTACCTGTAGTACCTTGAGGACAATTGCCATTAATGGTGGTACCTCTCGCGTCTATTAATAACTTTCATCATTGGCTGGTAATCAGACGGTGTTCTTGCATGTTCGACTTCAGCTCACTTATTTGCATGCTTGAACTTGTACTCTGTTCACGTCGAGATGGAGCGCAAGACCCTGGATTCCTATTTGTTACAATCCAGGCTGCAATTTTGTGGATTATCATGATTAGTTACATGACTCACTGATTGGATGGTTGGGACCATACATGAGTCTATTTACCGATCCTTACTGGATGGCTGCGTCCATGCCTCGGATCTGGGTTATTACATACTCTGTTATGGATGGTTGCGCCCATACCACGTATATATCATGTATTTTAGATGTCAGTTGTATTTCTCTACGCAGGTTTTCAAACGGTGGTGTTTTCAGTTGGACACGTTCTCGTAAATCATTTCACCCCTCTCTCTCTCTCGGGCCTCATGCTTTAGGGGGCATCTGTTACACAACAATTTGTCACCGTCCCTGCAATTCCCCATCCCGCACAATTGGAGGGCTCATTCCGTGACCTGTGAGCAGTGACATAACTTGAAAATACTTTCATGGCATTCCCCTAAACATGTACTTTCATTTCCCTGAAGACAACTCCTTGTGAAAAACCCTAAAAACACCCCTTTTTGCATTGGCGAGCGCTCTGCCACCCACGCCATGGTCCGATCTCAAAGAGGGCGCGCCAACTGGCGCTCTGTCCCAGTGTATCACCCGCACCAGGCTTAATAAGGATTGTTTTTAAAAAATAAATGGTGGAAGTTTGATTCCAACCAACTCCTGAACGAGTCTCTAAAATGAGTTGGGAGGTTTGGCTCCGGATCTCCATGTAGGGGAAGTGGTTTTCCACCTATCATGGAAGCTTCCTTGAGGATAGGGCCAATTCCACCATTGTAGGGATCCCAACTCCCCTTCCGCCATCTATAAAAGCTTGCTCATCTCCTTTGCAAGCTATTCTCCAAGTTCCCAAGAGCCATCAGAGCCTTATGCTGCAAGAGCCTTGATTCATTCCCTTAAGGCCAAATCCAAGCAAGGAGATTATTGTCGAGACATCCTAAGAGAGAGGTTTGTCCCATCCCCCACAGCTTTATCGATACGCGTAAAATCGACGACCTCCGAAGGAGAAGTCAAATACGTACGATGGTTGTATTCTTCTTTTGATTGATTAATGATAAGAGACTATTGGTTATGGTTCCACTCTTGTTCTTGATAATGATCATGAGTTATGTCTTCTCTGACTGACATATAGGCGTATGCACTGGATTTTACGATAGCGTTTGTTTTGTTTCTTGCGTGTGCAGGTGTCCGATCACGAATATCGTGGGGATTGTGATCTGCCAGAGCTAAGGAACGGGAGCGTTACCTTCTCTACGAGCGACAACGTTGGATTCCAGGTAAGCCTTCATCTCTAGTTGGTTTATCTGCAATTAGGAACCTGCACTATAGCATGAACGATTGTTGCTAAACCTGGTCTGGGCTAGTAGGGATCGCCTTTGTCCGTAGAGGGGATTTACCTCCACAACAATGAGTTTTTTTTTAAATTAAATCTTTTGTGATGCTTTTTTTAATTGAGTTTTTGTCTATATTTTTGAAGGAAATTTTTTGAGCTTCACACTCAATTATCATGGGAAATTGACGGAATTTCAAGAGAAAATATGATCGAACAAGAGACCTCGAGGAACGTAGAGAACAAGGGAGATAATATCGCAAAAAAAAGAGAGAAGAATGCTCAAATATTGGAAGGGAAAATCAACCTCAACTAAAAGTTGAAGAAGGTATGTAAATGTAAATATTATAAAATTTCCTAGTGTAAATTGTGAAACTTAATTTTTATTTGATGAACTAATTTGAATTTCTTTTTGCAATGTAAACAAAGAGAGATATTCCTCAAAACATTGATGATGACACAAAAAATTTTGAAAGAGAAAGTGAAAGAGATATTGAACCAATGATTGAAGATGGTGAAAATTTTGAAAGAAATTCAACTGAATAAATTGAATCACCAGGTATATGTGTGTGTGTGTGTGTGTGTGTGTGTGTATTAAACAAATGCAAATACTATTGAAATTATACATATTTATTAATTTATTTATTTATTGTATATGTAAACTTATTATGTACTATTAATTCGAATATGTACAGATGAAATCAATATCGATGATGAGATTTTAGAAAATGTTGACACTCACACATATGGAGATAAAATAGCTGACCATGTTATATGATATCATGTTAATCACATTTTTTATTTGTACTTCATAAAGGAAAATGTGGCAGTTCAAGCCGAATTGTTGAAATGTCTCCTAAAATTAAGGAAATCAAAAGAAGTTGCGACTTTATTGGGTATTTGAAAATCAAAAAAAGATTAAAAAAATGAAGGAAAATATGATACAAAATATAAATAGTGCTCAAAATTCAATTAGGACAATCTAGAAAGAAAAGTGATTCAAGGTATGTAGAGAAATACATATGGCAAAGGTTTGACTGGCACAAAAGAGAATTGCTTGGTAAAACCTATGGCATGAGCATTAGGAACCTCACGAAAAACTTTGCACAAAGATCGGAAATTTTGATTGCAAATAGATGTAAATGATGAACTCACTTGTTGGAAAGCTATTTGTAGGTAACCATACAAAGATAGACTTGAGAAAATGTTAAAAAAATAATATATGAATATTGGATGAAAAAATCACGTGTTTCACCAAAAGAAAGGGATGTGATGTGAAAAAGAATAACACGAAATCAGTATGAAGAACATCCAAAATATTTCTTGGACACCACTCAGATAGAATTTTTCAACAAGTTCAAAGAAGAGAATCATGAAATTGATGTCTCAATCAATGCTTTTGTGCAACAAAAACCATGGTATGTAAAACCCATCACTGTACACGACACTTGTTGTTGTCATTATCATGTGGAATTTCAGTTATATTATGACACATTCCTTAATTTTGGTAATTTTTTTTGGAAAGATTCACCTCCTCCTTCCACTATCCATGATTTCATATCTAAAATTCTATGTGGAAGAGAAAGCCATGAATTATTTTACCAAAAGAAATGTGTTAGTGGTAAAAAATGCGATGATTCTGGAAATTTGACTAAATTTCAAAACAAATATCATACTGATATAAATAATCAATCATTGTCCAACATGAAAGTGAAATGGAAGAGATATGAATATATCCATACATCAATTCAAGGTTCAAGTAGTATTGCAAGTGCTAAAAGAATTGATTTACAAGAAGAAGAAATTTTTGTGATAAATTTTTTGAGAAAGTTTGAGGCATAAATTTATAAATACACCAAGGATTCCCATAGAGCTTGATGGGAGGACTTACAATTCAAAAAATCCCATGAATTTTTTCCACCATGGACCATTTTGTTAATAGTTGATTTTGCATAAAACTACACATTTGTTCCACAAAAAGAAACTCAGAGTGAATATTATCATTCTGACCAAGTCTCCATGCTCGTCCATATTCTATATAGACATGATGAACAAAATGTTGATCATATAGAAAGCACCAGTGAAAATCAACATGTTATTAAAGAATATCACTTTTATATTAATGACGACCATACACATGATACATATTTTGTAAAACACTACTTTGAAAATATTTATGACTCTTTAAAAATTCATGGAATAAAATTCAATGAACATTGAATATGGTCAGATGGATGCACAAGTCAATTAAAATCTTCACGATCATTATTTTGGTTGTGTTGTCTTCATATGAAAAACCGCATTAAACATTGTTGAAACTTCTTTGAGACTGGTCATGGAAAAGGAGAACATGACGGTGCAGGGTCATGCACAAAATGATCATTTCAAA